>CM065386.1:14475000-14810000 GCA_033060915.1 Euryodendron excelsum
AAATGATCTCTTGGAAGGAGTTTCAAGTTGGTCAAAAAGTCCTTTTATACCAATCACGGGTTCGGTTGTTTCCAGGTAAGTTGCGTTCTTGTTGGATTGGACCTTTTGTCATTACTAATGTTTTTCCTCATGGTGCAGTTGGGATTTAAAACTTACCCACTTCCAAAGTGTTCAAGGTGAATGGCCATCGACTTAAGCAATTCTATGAAGGTTTCCAAGTAGAGAATGTAGATAAACTGGACCTTGAGGATCCGATTTGTACTGATTGAAGAAGGAAGTATTGAGTCGAGCCCACGACAGTAAACAAAGGCACTGCTTGGGAGGCAACCAAAGGGAAGTTCATTTTTCTTTTCTTATTTTCACATTTATATATTAGTTATTTCTTCGCTTTTTGTGTATTTCACTTTACATTAGGGACAATGTAAGTTTTAAGTATGGGGGTGTCCGGAATTATGGTAGGGCTATGACTGGTGAAATGGAATATGTTTTCATTCTCAATTTGTGAGTTCCATTATTGATATAATTTTAAAAAGAAAAAAAAAAGAGAGAGAAAAAGAGAAGGGAAGTGATGGAGGAAATTGTTTTTAATGTTACAAAATGTCCATGTTCATAATCCCTCCTAAAATTCTAAGGAATGGGTCTATTTATATGGGATATATACAAAGGAGAAGTTGTTGAATGGAGTGATTGGTTTTACATGTCTTATATATTCAAACTTGAGTTGATTCATTTTTGCTTCACTAGTTTCGATGGCTTTTGAGCTACATTCCCAAATATTTTCTACCTTGATCCTAAACCCCATTATGACCCTTGAAAAGTCCTTATGATTCGTGTTATGTATATGATCCTAGTGGTGGAGAATGAGAAGATATGCAAGCCTATGGTAGATCATTTCCATTGGAATGAATTTGAGCGATACACATACCCTTGAAACAAATGAGAGTCGAGTATTTATTTTCGTAAGGGTCTACATATTCAGTTTACTCTAACTTTGAGTGGAATTGCTTGCTAAGTAATTGTGAGTTGTTTAAGAATGTTTGCTCATGATATGTTATGAGTTTTGAAGAGCTTGGTTGTTATTTGTTGCAACCTTGGTGCTTTTGGGAAAGTGAATTTGAGTTTTGCTTGAGGACGAGCAAAGGTTAAGTGTGAGGAAATTTGATGAGAATGCAAATGTCATATTTTTCTCACTTAATGTTTACTCTTTTATACTTGGCGCCTAAAGATACTCGTTATTCTTATATTTTGATTTAGGGTGCTATGGAACGCCAAGAAAGAGGATCCTAGCTTAAAAGGGGTGAATTCGTGCTAAACTGGAATAAGCGTTCGAAGGAGCGTTCGAACGGTCCCAAGAGGCATTCGAACGGTTGCGTAAGTGTTTGAACGGTACATTAAACGAACTCACGTCAAGTTCAGGTTTAAACCGCGTTCGAAATATACAGAGAACAATTTTCCTGTTCAAAGTGCGTTCAATGCACCGTTTGAATAGTGGTTTGATGCGTTCGAACGGTAGTAAGGGCGTTTGAACGATTATGCGCAGCTTCAGATTTTTAGAAGTTTATAAAAGCTAGGACTGTTTTCTTTTTAGGGTTGGCGTTTCTCAGATTATTCTAGGAGGCAAAAGTAGCAGACAACATACATTTCTTTCTTCTTCTCTGACTTAGTATTTGAGTTTTCTCTATGGCCCTGCGTGGCTAAACTTTGAATCTTGGTCAAAGGAAACGTAGCCTTGGAATTAAAAATAAACTGTGAGATCTAATTTATTTTCATTATTCGATTTATGCTTTGAGTATCAGATGTTCTTCTGTGCCTATTTCCATGATTGTCTTGTTTAATCACTAAGAGGCCTACCAGTTTATTAATCGTTGTAATCTACTGCTAGATTAGATATTAAATCCGTAATTGTTTGATCGCTTTGATTTGCGAAGCAACTAAGATTTAATGATTTGCTAAGTCAAGAATTATTGGATCTTGGGAAGGACACTCGACTAAATTAAATACAATCGCTTGTGCTTGTGTTGTTTAGTTTCATCGATCTCTCTAATTCTTAAGGCTGCTACTAGATTAAACCTTGAGTGCTTATCCTGGGTTGTTTAATAGTTTGGGTTAATGAGATCACTTGTTTTCTAATTAACTACGATTAAGGAGAGATAGGAAAATACTGTCGACGGTGAATATTCAATGTGTGAATCGATATGCTTGCATCGGTGATCAGTTATAAAATTCCAATGGTGGATGTTGACCTAGACCAAGATTTGTTCTTTTGATTGATCTCAGTACTTTAATCTGAATTGTTCCGTAGTTATTTTTATTACAATTGTTTTTGTTATATCCAAAACCCCCCATTAAAGTTCACATAGCATAAAACTAGGTTAGACACTCTCCGTGGGAACGATCCTTACTCGCACTACTATATATTTGTTTTTAGGGTATCAGTTTTATTTTTAAGTGCCCGCGACAGCACACCAAGGGTCTAGCCCAATATCAGTACGTAATATAAGGCCCGTGGGCCATAGTCCAAATATTCTCGTAATGGACCTCCCTCTAAGGCCTCCCAGTTTGGTTGTTTGAAAACATTTTTACAAAACGTAAACTAATGCTTAGTGAATAACAATAATGCTTGAGCATAAAATACCATGGACTAACATTTCTATTTAATGTACATGACAATAGAGGTACATTTATACATATGTGGCACAAACTTAGAAACGTATAAGTATAAACTTGAAAACACATGTGGCATAGACTTTCATATTATAACATTTCATTGTTTCTATAACATAATATTAAAAAAAAGAGACAGGCATGTCACAGCATGAACTAATAGAGCATGACTTATATTGCCATTAGCATAACATATCATATCTTATTAACGTACATCTTAGCTCGTCGTATAACATTAGACACATCAAATAATATTATTCTTGGTAAGGTACAAAGCGTAGATTTGGAAATGTAGGTAGCATAAGTATCATATCGAAATATTATATTATTTCGAACATAGAATCATAAGAGTGAGATGCAAATCGTACATGATCGTGTATGGCATGATGTGGCTTGTCATCTCTTTATATCAAAGCTAGGCTCCGCATCAATAATCATAAAGGTCACACATAGGGCGCTTCAGGCCAATATCAGAGCTAGGCTTCGCATCACTAATCATAAAGGTCACACATAGGGCTCTTTAGGCCAACATTAGAGCTAAACTCAGTCATTAAGAGTTATGCTCAGTCATTAGCAACCATAAAGGTCACAGACAGGCACCTTGAGCCAATCATAAGAGCTAGGCTCAGTTATCGTTGTTCTCGTTTTAAAACATAATGTACTATAACCCGACATTAGAGCTAGGCTCTGCATTAGTAACCTTAAAGGTTACACAAAGGGCTCTTTAGGCCAAGTGATGTCTCCATTCATTATTAAACCTGGCTAGTTTAGGGTCTTGCCATTTGGACCGTCCTGGCTAGTTTAAGGTCTTGCCATCTGGACTTCGGGTTAGCACCCTACATTGAAAAATCTTGCATCTCTTTCATTTAAAGCATTATAGTCCATGGGTCCTCATTTCATAACATAAGTATAACTTGAACATAAACATTGATGCATTAAAGACATATGGAAAACATTGTATGATATAGAGTTGAACTTAAAACATTTGGAAAGTAATAGGGTTTTATCCATAGCATATCGTTACTCACCTCTATCCTTGAGAATTGATACTAAATAAGCCTATTCCTACACATAGAATACATGGAAGCATCAAACACAAGACCCCAATGTAAAGTAAGAACATAAAAGTTGAGGTTTAAACATTGATCCCTCAATACCAGTTCATTCATCGCATCTCATTCACATTAGGATGATGAGCCCATATTCTAGGTCAATTTCATTTGAAAATAGGCTTAAAAACCTTTAATTTGATAAGTCATGGGTTGCAAGTACATTTCGGATGAAGAAGTTATGTCCCATAGAAAATGGACTAAAGTTTTGGGAGAATAATGTGACTGATAAAATTTTTTGTCAATTTCAAAATTCAATATCTCTCAATCTATAAGGAATTAGAGTAAAAACTTTATATGGGTCTAAAGGTCTATGAGTCAATTTTCTAATGCTTCAAACGGTGCATCAATATGAGTTTTCTAGAGCAAGTTATGCTCGTTTTACTAAATAGTGTCAAAGTTGGCCAGTGACATGCACCATTAGGCGCGCTAGAGTGCGCCATGGCACACCTCAGTCAGTAACATGCGCCATTAGGCACACTGGAGTATGCCATAACGCGCTAGGCTCGTGACTGGTGCAAAGAAAATGAGTTTTTCTTATCTCAAACCCAACCAAAACTCTCCCAAACTCTACTAATGCTTCTAGGGTTCAAAGATTAACCCAAGAATATCACAATAACTCAAAATGGGACAAAAGAAACAAGCCAATCAAAAGGGATATAGGGTTTGAAATTCTAAACCCTAACATATACAATTTAAGGGTTTTACAAACCCTCACCTTGAACCCTTAACATAAGCTTGTGAGGCATCAAAATCTGGCCAAATGGGACTCCAAGGAGTCACCAATCACAACTACAACATATATATATATATATATATGTGCTTATACAAAGGTTGGTGAAATTTCACCTTCTTCTAAGCTTCCTCAAGCTTCATCAATGGTGGTTCTAGCTTGGGTTGAGATCTCCTAGCTTCAATCTCCTCTTACCTTCCTTCCTCTTAATCTCCTTCTTTTCTTTTTCTTCTTCTTCTCCCCAACTGGTGTGTGTATACATTATGTGTGTGTGTGTGTGTGTGGTTAAGATGATACGCATGGGAAATAATCACATGTGTCTCACACTAGGAGTTTAAGTTACAATATAATTTCTAATTGGTCATTTTGATCCAAGGGCACATTAAAATAATACAGAATTTTAAAAATTCACATTAAATTAGATAATAGAGGTTTGGGATATTACAAGTTTCCTCAAAATCCTTTTCCAAGATTACTCTACTGTCCAAGCTTAGTTGTAGCTTTAGGGGCCCTTGTAACATTGGTCTGCTTCTGAAAGGCTCCGTATAATAATTTTTGAAATGCCTAACTACCTCCTGCTTGATTAGAATAGGGTCAGTAGAAATTGTCCCATTAATGGTCAACTGGTTAATACAATTCCTTCTAAACTTTTTTCTCATGGAAGCATGAAAGAACGAGGTATTTCTGTCCCCACTTTTCAGCCATAGCATTCTTGACCATCAGCTTCATATCTAGCATAATGCTTCCAAAGCAAGATCTTTAAGTCTCTTTTTTGCTATCTGAGTTGCCCCAAAGAGCCATTTACCTCACATTGAAAATGAAGATTATGCAAGGTATCTTCAGCTTTTCTAACTTTATCCTTCCATTGACATGCTTTGAGGGCTTACCAATCTTTAATTTTTACTTTTAGTTGCTAAAACATTTTCAATAGAACAAATCCTCCCCATCCTTCTATCTTTTGATTCCTCCAGGAATTTTGCACCAATGTGTTAAAGGATTTCAAGTTGAACCAGGATTCATAAACCTTAAAAAGTTTTGGATCCCAGTCTCTTTCTTCATCAGTCAATAAAATTGGGTAGTGGTCAAAAAACATATAGGTAGACCCCATTGGGAGCATGAGTATCTAGCACTCTATCCTTGGTTAATGAGAAACCTATCAAGCCTAGTCCAAGTCTCTCTTTCCTAAAGATTTGACCATGTGAATCTTCTGCCAAGAATAGACAAGTCCAGTAATTCCATATCCGAGACAAACTCCTTAAAAGATATCATGCTAGCCCTCATTCTGGTGTGTGATGTTCTTTCTCTAACTCGTAGAACTTCATTGAAATCCCCTCCAACACAAAATGGAGTAAGCACCCCATTTTTGACCGCTCGGCAGTCTACACTCCGTCCAGACTTGTGTTTAAGTCATTGTGGGCATATTCCTATCGAAACCAATTCTCTAGGTCCAAATCCCGTCTTTCCATCGCTTCGCGGGCCTGTCAGGCCCAAATAGAGGCAAAATGACCAAAATGCCCTTAGGGGCATTGTCCTTTCCTTTCTGATTCCAACCCCTCTCTCGAGACAGTTTATTCCTTGAGACAGTTCCACTCTAGGCGCTTCTCCTTGGAGATGGTAAGACCACTTTCCAATCCCACTCTCGAGACAGTTTATTCCTTGAGACGGTTCCACTCTAGGCATGTCTCTTCGGAGACAGTAAGACCCCTTTCCAATCCCACTCTCGAGACAGTTTATTCCTCGAGACGATTCCACTCTAGGCACGTCTCTTCGGAGATGGTAAGACCCCTTTCCAATCCCACTCTCGAGACAGTTTATTCCTCGAGACGGTTCCACTCCAGGCATGTCTCTTCGGAGACGGTAAGACCCCTTTCCAATCCCACTCTCGAGACAGTTTATTCCTCGAGATGGTTCCAACCCAGGCACGTCTTTTCGGAGACGGTAAGACCCATTTCCAATCCCACTCTCGAGACAGTTTATTCCTCGAGACGGTTCCAATCCTAGGCACGTCTTTTTGGAGACGATAAGACCCCTTTTCAATCCCTCTCTCGAGATAGTTTATTCCTCGAGATGGTCCGAGTAGCGAAACTACTCACAAAACCGTTAGAGTAGCGGAAATACTCACAAATAGGTCGATATAGGGAATTGGCAACAAACCCCTGTGTCACGACGACCGCTGTTAGAGTGGCGGAAACACTCAAAACCCAGGTCAACACCAGTATCTGTTAGCCCACTTCGGTGAAAAATGTCCAAACTGCCTTTTGGACCATTTTCGAGACTTTTCGGTCAAGATGACTATTTTACCCCTAGGCATCCGAATGCCACGGGAATCACACCGGCTCTGGGTATCAAACCGGTAACCCTTTGAGATTACTTTTTATAGTACTCTCAACCTTCCTTGATCTTTCCGAATCATTCCGAGTCAGTTCCAGCCAACCCGGTACAAAATGACCGTTTTACCCTTGGTGTGCCGGTCTCCTTTTTCGACCACACCGGCTTTGGGTATCAAACCGGTGACCTCCTAAGATTGCTTTTTATAGTACTCTCAACCTTCTTTTATTTTTCCCGATCATTCCGAGTCAGTTCCGGCCAACCCGGTGCGAAATGACCGTTTTGCCCCTAGTGGGCCGGTCTCCTTTTCTGACCACGCCGGCTCTGGGAATCAAACCAGCAACCTTTGGGAACATTCTAAATAATGTTTTCAAATCCCAAGTCTTCTTCCAGGGCAGTCTGAGTCTGTCCCGGCAGTTTCCCGGTCTGATTGACTGTTTTGCCCCTAAAGGCCCGGTCAACCTTTCCAACCCACCTTATCTTCATTTTTCAAGTCAAATACCTCCAGGACACTATTTTAAGTGTTCCTGCTCCTTTCCGGCCTCCCGGGTCATTCCCGGCTCCTTCAAATCATTCCCGGACTTTCCGGAGTCACTCCTAATGAAGCCAGGCTAAAGATTGCATGGTAGTCACTAGTACAGGCGCCCAAATCTAGTCAAAGATACGTTGCTTGCAGACCTTAAACATTTCCTAAATGGCTGGCACCATTAGTAGTGGCGCTAAGCCAAAAAATGGCCTGGCGCCACTGCAACAAGCGCCAGCATTGTCCAATCTCTATAAATACAGAGCCTCCTCCAATGTGAAAAGGATCTGCAAACTCAACCTAAAAATCATATATTTCAATATACAGAGCTCGAGCACCTCCAAAACCCTAGCTTCCTTAGGTTTCCCAAACCCTAGCCACCCTACACTAAACCCTAGCCTCATATACACTCTTATACATCCCCATACACTCATACACTAACCTTCAACTCTCCTTCAAAGACTTGAAGAGTTGCAATCTAAAGCTTGAAGACAACTCTTGAAGATTGAAGATGAAGATCAAGACGAAGACCGAAGACCGAAGACCGAAGAAAGCAAGGCGCGCAAAATAAACAATATACAAGGTAGGTTTTCTATTTAAATTTCTGCATTCCCCCCTCTCTCTTCTCTCTCCTAACCCACTTGGGTTTTCTCTATTTTAATCCCCCATCTCTTTCCCCCCCCCCCTTTCTTTGCATGCTTGAAACAAGGGGATTCCCGGTCCATGTGTAGGATTGGGCTATTGGAGAGTCACCGTGTAGGGGGTTTTCTTTTAGTCTAACCAGAAACCACGTGGGTTTGGCCCCCTTGATTATGTGGTGAAGCCTTAGCCTTGTATGTTCACGACCCCAAAATTGCATTGTGCATATCCTGATATTGCATTTTCCAAAATTCGTTTTCGAACTCGTTTTCAAAATCGTTTTCAAACTTGTTTTCAAAATTGCATCAAAATCTATTTTTCAAAACATGTTTTCAAAATCACAAACCTAGGGTGATTCTAGCTTTTCCATGGCTAGGATTGCTTTAGGAAAGTGTTACATTTAAAGTGACCAATACGGTCCATATTTTCAAATCTTGTTGTTTTCAAAACCACTTTCTTAAAGTGGTTCTAGCCCTCTTATGGCTAGAATTGCTTTAGGAAAGTGAGACGTTTTCATACTTTCCAAAAAGCTCTCTTTTCAAAAATCCCTCTTCCTAAAAATATCTTTTTCAACATACTTTCCTAAAACTCTCCTCTCCAAAATTGTTTTCAAAAACTCCCTTCCAAAATCTATTTTTTCAAAACTCCCTTTTTCAACTCCTTTTCAAAATCCTCTCCCCAAAATCCACTTTCTAAAAACATTCCCCAAAAATCTTTCCAAAAACTCTCTTCAACAATCTTCTACCAAAAATCCACTTTCTAAAAACATTCCCCAAAAATCTTTCCAAAAACTCTCTTCAACAATCTTCTACCAAAAATCTTCCTAGAAAAACTCTCTCCAATAATCTTTCCAAAAACTCCTCCCTAGGATTCCCTTCTAGAAAAACCTTCGTTTCCAAAAACTCTTTCCTTAGAGCCCAAGTCAAGCCCTAGAACCCACAATTAGGAAACCCTAATTTGCTTTCCAAAAACATGATTTTCAAACTTTGCCCCAAACCTAGGTTTTCAAAATTTCTTGTTTTCACATCCAAACTATACATGTTTCCAAAACTTATTTTCTACGTCAAAACTATAACTTTTCAAATCTAGGGTTTTTAGAATCTCCCTTTCCAAATCCTTGCCAAATCCTATCTTCCCTTTAGGAAACCAAATCAAAAATCCCCGCTTAGGAAGCCAAATCCAATTCCGCCGTTTAGGAAACTAGATCCATCCTCCGTTTTTGGAAACAAAATCACACCTTTGCTTTTAGAAACCAAATCCAATCCCTTCCTAATCTAAACATTTCTTAATTCAATTCTTTCCTAAACCATAAGTTTCTTAAACCTAAACTTTAAATCTTTCCTTAAATTTCAAAATCTAAATATTTCCTAAATCGAATCTTTCGTAATCTTCTCACTTCCCTAAACCTTAAGCTTTCAAAATTTGAACATAAAATCTTTCCTAAATTTTAAAACTCAACTTTCAAATCTTTCCTAATTCAACCCTTTCCTAATTCTACCCTCTTTTCAAATCTTAACTTTTCAAATCTAAGCTTTCAAACTTTTCCTAACCTCAAACCTTTCCTAATATCAAGATTTTCTTAAAAAACTCTAAAATTTTCAAAATCTTAAACTTTCTAAATGTCAAAACTTTCTAAAATTCTAGGTTTTCTAAATTCAAAACTTTCTTAAGTTAAGACTTTCTAAATCTAAAACTTCCTAAATTCTAAACTTTCCAAATTTCAAATGTTTCCAAATTCTAAGCTTTCCAAATTCAAAACTTTCTTAACTTGAAACTTTCTAAATTCTAAGCCTTTCTTAAACTAAACTTTTCCTAATTCAAAATATTTCTAAATTCAATACTTTCCTATTTCAAAACTTTCTAAATTCCAAACTTTTCTATTTTCAAAACTTTCCAATTTCCAAACTTTCTTAAATTCCAAACTTTTCTAAAGTGAAAACTTTCCAAAACCTAAAACTTTCTTAAATTCCAAACTTTCCTAATTTCAAAACTTTCCAAAAATGAAACTTTCCTAATTCGGAACTTTCCTACATCAGACCTTTCCTAATTCGAACCTTTCTTAAATCCAATCTTTCTTAAACTCTTGAGTCTTTCCTAAATCTCATCTTTCTTAAGTCTAGGTTTCTTAAACCTTCATCTTTCTAAAACAAGTCCGAATCTATATCTTCAAATCAAAGTCCAATCTTCTCAATTTCAATTTTCAATCTCTTCTTCTAATCTCAAATCAAATTTAATTTTCAATTCAATTTCTTTCTTCCAATCCAATCTCTCTCTCTTCAAATTAATCTTTTTTCAATTGGACTCCGGTCTGAACTACGACTGACCTGATTCCCCCAAAGGGATATGTAGGCAACCTTCATAGATGCGGTCACAACACTTTTCAAACTTTCAATTCCACCCTCAAGGGTGCGGTCTCCACATTTTTCAAATCCCAAATTCCAATCTATTTTCAAAATTTCAATTTCAAAATTTCTATTTTCAAATTTCTATTTCCAAATTTTCAAACTTTCCAATTTCAATTCCATCTGTTTGAATCTATTTTCAAATCAAATCACTTTCAAATCAATCTCTTTTCAAATATTTTTCAATTCTCTTAACTTGCACTTGCATATCATGCATCATGTTAGTTTCTTTTCGAGCATTGTTTTTTAAAGTGGATAGGATTGGCCAATAGTTAGTTGAAAACTCTCATAGGTGAATCTGAGGTAGATTGACATGTAGGTACCAAAAGGGCGGGGTAGGGTGATAGCTTAGTGCGTCTTCCCTACACGTAACCAACCTTCGAACCTAGATCACTGTTTTCGAAAGACCAAAAAGGAGTTATTTTTCAAAAAGGGCTAAATGTTTTCAAAAGGTTGCTAAACAACCTATTTTCTAAAAAATCCTTCTCTTGAGGATGTTTTTTAAAATCGTTTTCCAAAAACCCTAAGTGTAGTCTTCGGATTATTCTTAGTTTTTAGGTGACCTAACTCACCTTAATCAAGTTAGGTGGCGACTTCGAATCTTTTTCCAAAAGCCCTTTATTCAAACCAATTTTTCAATTCAAACCTAATCGCACTCATTCTTTTAGTAGGGTGAGTTCTAACGAGAGAGTACAACATTTTTTCCGATTGTGTGAGTATTCCTCGGGTGCGAAAAATCTGGGCGCGACAAATGGGACATTGTAGTTTCTTTTAAGATTAACTAGCTTCATCCATAAGAGCTTCCTATCACTTTCAGAGTTTGGAGCATACAGATTAAGAAACACACAATGGTAAGAATTGCTTATGAGGCCTTCAAGCAGTATGAAGTTCTTGCCAGTTACTTTATCCAATATTGTGAAGAAGGCTTTGTTCCAGATTGCTAATAGACCTCATGAAGCTCCTTCAAAGTTAACTTCCACCCATTCACAATTGTTATTCCCCCATACTGAGAAGACCTTCCATTTTGAACATTCTTTCCATTTGGTTTCTTAGAGTAATGCCATGTCCAACTTCCTACCTGATACCACATTTCTAACCATCTTTTTCTTTTGCTTTCCTCCTAACCCTCTAACATTCAACACCCTTTCTGACAATCAAAACATGTTTACTTCCTACTCAAAGCTCCCTTTGCCCTCTTTGCCTTTCCCATCCCCTTTTCCAAATCAAGCCACTCCATCTCTTTAATCTTCAGAGCCATTTCATCCTCATGCCCATTGAAATCCACACTTATCTTGCTGCCTAGTTTGATTATTTCCTCTGCTTCCTTAGTGCAAAGATCTTGTAGGTTCTTGTAATTCAAGCTACTCATGTTCCTGATGTTTGTAGATGGAATAATGGATAACAAAGACAAAGCTTCATCTCATTTCCCTCCACTAGATGATGAGACTTTGCTGATGTCTTTTTTCTTCATTAATCTGTTACTCCTATATGGAAGTTTAGACCCACCTAACTCACCCATGAACTTAAACTTTCTTTTAGACGTGCCCTTTGATAACTTTATCTGTGGTCTTCTGCTTACTTGACTTGGGTTTAAAATACCATTATGATGCACTAATACAGGCCCAACTTGAACCTGGGACCCATTTAGTAAATCTTTATATGCCTGATTTACCATCTTATTTGAATTTGAAAAACCTTGATTAATTAGCTTTTCTGGAGAATCTACTATGAGCCTCCCTTAAGACTCCTCCTTCATTGTTGATCCAATACTAGTCGAGAGTCCCAGCTATCCCTAAGAGGATAATGAATGTCTCCCCTCATAAGCAACAACCATAACCCCTTCTGACTCATCAATATTGATGGCCTTCATTCCCTCTGATGGTGCTACCTCATCATTGTTAGAACCAAAAGTGTCTGCCACTTGGTTAGTAATAGCCATGTCAACATCATCTTCAATATCTTCAATAGGTATTTGATCAGGAGAATTGATCTCCCTTCCCTTGCATGGCTCAACATTTGTATCTA
The DNA here is from genome assembly GCA_033060915.1 of Euryodendron excelsum. Taxonomy (NCBI): domain Eukaryota; kingdom Viridiplantae; phylum Streptophyta; class Magnoliopsida; order Ericales; family Pentaphylacaceae; genus Euryodendron; species Euryodendron excelsum. Next base: position 14,487,424 of record CM065386.1, read on the forward strand.
GACAATGAAGCTTTGAGTTGACCTAGACTTGGTGATCCTCTTCTCCACAATTAGAGAATTGGCCCTAATAGAGGACTTCTGTGATGAATTAGAGAATGAAGTATGATAACATTTGTTTTGTAAACCATCACAGTTGCAATTTTCACCCCAAACATTTAACCTTTGGAAACTTTCCTCTGAAACTCTGATAGTGTAGAGGAACTTTTGTGCTTTCAGACTACAGAAGCTTTAGATTTTGCTCTTATTTTTTGTTTGAATCAGTACTCTCTGCCAAACTCAAGGTCCTTCTTTGTAGCTGTTCTATGATCAACAGCTATACAGTTCCCCAACATGATCCAATCTTCGTGAAGATTTTTTCATTCCAGACGTTAAGAGGGACTCCTTCCATTGCTAACCATACTCTTCTTCCGGTATTAAATTCTCTATAGGACCAATTGTAAATAACAGTGCACCACTTATCCAACCAAGATCTAGCACTTTGTAACATGTATCTTTTTGTATCAACATCAGAAAATTCTAACAAGACTTCAAGACCTCCCAAAGGCTTAACTAAATAAAAATCCAATGATAAGAATGATTAGTAAATCATAGAAAATTCCAACGATTATACAACAAATAAAAATCATAATAAGGTAAAATCTAAAATATAAATGCTATTTTTACTGAATTTTTTTTACTGAATTTTTCTTCTTATTATAAATATATAATAATTGTATTTTTATTAAAATATAATAATTTATTTTAAAAATATTTAATACCAACTATGGTTTACTTTAATTGTATATTATAGTGTTAGGCTATTGTTGAGAGGGGGATTTTCTCCTCTCAAGTTGTAACCAAACGATCTAGAACTCGAGTGCAACGAAGCTTTACTGTCACTTGCAAACTACTAAGGGGTGAGTACTAATTGACCGAGGTTGCTTAGCTGGAGGCACTCCAAAGCTTAAGTTAGATAGGACTTGGTTCACAAGTGACGAGAGGGAGTATGAAGCGTAGAGCCTATTGTTAGTTTGTTTCTATCTTATATCCCGCCTTCAGCCTTCTCATGTAGCTTTATAGTGTCACACCAGTTTTTCTGTTCGTGGCCTAGTTCGTTAGGCTTGTCCCCCACTCTAGAGGGTGATGGGCCATTACCTCAAGAGTGGAGTGCGAGATCCTAATTGTGGGCGCAAGTCCGACCTACTTCCCTATTGTCACGTCTAGATTTTTTGCACTCGAGGAATACACACACAAGCGGAAAAAATACTGTATTCTCTCGTTAGAACTCACCCTCCTACACAAGGACCGAGAATTCCCTTGTTTCAAGCATGCAAGAAGGGGGGGAAGAAGATGGGAGGATTAAAATAGAAGAAAACCCAAGTGGGTTAGGAGAGAGAAGAGAGGGGGAAGATGTGTAAACTTAAAGAGAAAGCCTACCTTGTGTCTTCTTTATTTTGCTTAGCTTTACGCGCTTTGCTTTGTTTGTCTTACTTTGGTCTTCACTTCAATCTTCAAGAGTTTGTTTTCAATCTTCAAAGCTTTATATTACAGCACTTCAAGTCTTCAAAGGAGGCTTTGGAGGCTAGTCTATAAGTGTATAGAAGTGTATGTGAGTGTATAGGAGGCTAGGGTTTGGAAAATCTAAGGAGACTAGGGTTTAGAGAGGCTAAGAGCTCTGTATGTCGAGTAATAGGGTTTTTAGACTGAGTTAGCGGACCTTTTTCACGTTGGAGGAGGCTCTATATTTATAGACAAGGGAATGACCCCGCACCTGTTGTAGTGGCGCTAGGCCAAAAAACCTTTTGGCACCACTAGGAGTGGTGCTAGCCAGTTAGGAAAGTTTTAAGGTCGGCAAGTAACGTATCTTGAGAAGATTTGGGCGCCTATATTAGTGACTACCATGCAATTTTTTGCCTAGCTTTACTAGGAGTGACCCTGGAAGGTCCGGGAAGCATTTAAGGGACCGGGAATGGCCCAAAAGGCCAGAAAATGGTAAGAACCCTTAGAATAAGGTCCCAGAGGTATTTGATTTAAAAAAGGATGACAAAATGTGTTGGAAGGGTTGACCAGGCCATTAGGGGCAAAACGGTCAACCGGGCTAGAAAGCTGCCGGGACGGACTCAGAATGTCCCGGAAGAAGACTCAAGATTTGAAAACATTATTTAGAATATTCCCAAAGGCTAACTGTTTGATACCCATAGCCAGTGTGGTCAGAAAAAGGTGACCGACCTATTAAGGCCAAAACGGTCATTTTGCATCGGGTTTACTGGAACTGACTCGGAATGATCTGAAAAGATAATAGAAGGTCGGGAATACTATAAAAATCATTCTCGAGAGGTTACTGGTTTGTTACCCAAAGCCGATGTGGTCCTCAAGGCGTTCGGATGCCTAGGGGCAAAATGGTCATCTTGATCGGAAAGTCTCAGAATTGACCCAAAATGGACTAGAAGACACCTAATCATGCCAGATTGCTTTTAAGACAATCTTGGAAGGGGTGAACTTACCATTCTGAGGACTTAGGTGTGTTCTCAAGAAACGTGCCAAAAAATGGCCCTAGGGGCAGTTTAGTCATTTTTCACCGAAGTGGGCTAGCAGGCACCAGTGTTGACATGGGTTTTGAGTGTTTCCACCACCCTGATAGCGGTCTCATGATACAGGAGTTTGTTGACAATTCCTTATATCGACCTGCTTGTGAGTATTTCTGCTACTCTGACGGTTACGATATTTACGAGTACTTTCGCTACTTTGACGGTTTGCGATCATTCTCGAGATTGCCTGATCTCGAGAAGCTGCTAAAGGGGCTTAGTGCCTGAGAAGTCAACTTTCTCAGAAGGCGTGTTAAAACGGACATTTCTACATTGGCAGGCTAGCGGGCGCCAAAGGTGGACCGTTTTACCATTTAGGGGACTTGGGGTCTCGTCCCGATCGACAGGTTTAAAGGGGACTTACTGTCTTTGGAAAGACACGCCTGATTTGGAATATGGAAAGGGGCCTTATCGTCTTCAGAAAGACGCGCCTAATTTGGAATTCGAAAGGGGACTTACCATCTTAGGAAAGACGCGCCTGATTTGGAATTGGAAAGGGGACTTACTGTCTTTGGAAAGACGTGCTTGATTTGGAATTAGAAAGGGGACTTAAAGTCTTCGGAAAGACACGCCTGATTTGGAATTGGACCAAACAATGCCCCTGAGGGCATTTTGGTCATTTTTTCACTACTTGGGCCTGGTGGGCCCGTGAAGCGATGGATAGACGGGATTAGACTTAGAGAGTTGATTTCAATTGGAATACGTCCATATTAACTTGAGTACAAGTCTGGACAGACCGTAGACTGCCGATCGGTCAAAAATGGAGTGCTTACACCTATTTCTCGAAAGAGTAAGGGGAATGGGTCTTCCCTAAACTAACTTACTTGACCTGGTCAATATGATCTCCAGATTGCAAGTTTGATGCCACCTGGCAATATTGTGTGGAAATTAACCCCCTCAGTTGTAATATAAAATATGTGTTTATGAATACAATCATTACTACTATTCCTAATTTGATATAAAAATATTTAGAGGGTAAGGAAATTAATGAAAAAAAATATAAAAAAAAAAGTTAATGAAATCCTACCATTGTTCCTGAAAAAATATCACTATAACAAATACAAATATTGAAAGGTAAAGAAAAAAGTAATCTAAGAGGATTAAGATTCAAATTACATGATAAATGTTGAAATGAGTAAAAAAATAGTAATAGAAACTTTTCGAAGGGAAAAGGTAAATTTATTTGTATTTTATGGGGCTAATATACTATTTTTGACCATAAACACTCAGAAATATGAATAATCCAAGGAAAAGTTTATAAACTTTGAAGGGACAATGTAACAATATTGAAAACTTAGGGGGCCAATGCACCATTTTTCACCCTAAACTACACAAAATAGATAGCATTTCTGTGAAAATTTCAAAACCTAGAGTGATCTGGCCCTTGCTTGCCTCCCTTGTCGACTTGACCTATTATATCGCGATATGTTGTACCATTTACTCATCTATATTAAATCATAATATGTAGTTCTTGGTACTCATGCCTCTATTTTCAGTGAGCTCCATGAGTTTTTGAATTTGTGTTTAGCTCCTATAATTTTTTAGTATTTATGACAAAATAATATGTTGGTTTCTTTGAGTTTTTGAAATTCTATTTAAGTCTAAATGATTTTTTTGAATATTTATGACAAAAATAGTATATTGGTCCTCCTTAAATTTTATCATTAACTCCCTAAAGTTTCAAGAATTTTTAGCTTGAGCTCTGTAAGCACCCCATTTTTTATCTCTCGACAGTCTCTAGTCCATCTAAACTTGTACTCAAGTCAATATGGATGTATTTCAATCTAAAATAACTTTTCAAGTCTAATCCCATCAATCCATTGCTTCACGGGTCTGCCGAGCCCAAATAGAGACAAAATGACCAAAATGCCCTTAGGGGTAATGTTCGGTCCAATTCCAACAAGCACATCTTTCCGAAAACAGTAAGTCTCCTTTCTAATTCCATTTCCAATTCCAATTCCAATTCTAATTCCAATTAAATTTGGCACGTTTTCGAGAAAGTTGATTCCTCAGGTGGTAAGACCCTCCAATCCAGCACGTTTTTTAGTGAACTCTTCGGAACGATAAGTCCCATCAAACCCGTCAACGGAATGAGACCCCAAGTCCTCGAGATGGTAGAACGGTCCACATTTGGCGCTTGCTAGCACGCCAATGCAGAAATCTCCGTTTCGGCTCGCCTTCTGAAAAAGTTGATTCCTCAGGCACTAAGTCCATTTAGCAACTTCTCGAGATCAGGCAGTCTCGAGAATAATCGCGAACCGTCAGAGTAGCGGAAGTACTCATAAACATTGCAACCATCAGAGTAGCAGAAGTACTCGTAAATAGGTCGATATAAGAAATTGCCAACAAACCCTTGTATCATAGGACCGCTGTTAGAGTGGCGAAAACACTCAAAACTCAGGTCAACACCAGTGCCGGCTAGCCCACTTTGATAAAAAATGACCAAACTGCCCCTAAGGCCATTTTTCGGCATGTTTCTCGAGAAAGTACCTAAGTTCTCAGAATGGTAAGTCCACCTTTCCAAGATTGTCTTAAAAGCAATCTGGCATGATTAGGTGCCTTCTAGTCAGTTTCGGGCCAATTTTGAGACTTTCTGGTCGAGATGACCATTTTGCCTCTAGGCATCCGAACGCCCCGAGAACCACACCAGCTTTGGGTATCAAACCTGTAATCTCCCGAGAATGCTCGTTATAGTATTTCTAACCTTTAGTTATCTTTCCGGATCATTCCGAGTCAATCTGGTAAATTCGGTGCAAAATGATCGTTTTGCCTCTAGTAGACCGGTCGTCATTTCTAATCACACCGGCTCTGGATATCAAACCGGTAACCTTTAGGAACATTCTAAATAATGTTTCCAAATCTCGAGTCGTCTTCCAAGACATTTTGAGTCCGTCCCGGCAGCTCTCCGACCCTGTTGACCGTTTTGCCCCTAATGGCTCAGTCACCCTTCTGGCACATCATGTTCTCATTTTTCGAGTCAAATACCTCCGGGACTCTATTCTAAGGGTTCCTGTTCCTTTTTGGCCTTTCGGGCCATTCCTGGTCCCTTAAATCCTTCCCGGACCTTCCGGAGTTACTCCTAGTGAAGCCAAGTTAAAAATTGCATGGTAGTCACTAATACAGGCGCCCAAATATTCTAAAGATACGTTGCTTACCGACCTTAAAACTTTCCTAAGTGGCTGGGGCCATTAGTAGTGGTACCAAGCCAAAATTTGGCCTGGAGTGGCGCCAGAAGGTTTTTTAGCCTGGCACCACTGCAACAGGTGCTAGGTCATTCCTCTGTCTATAAATACAAAAGCCTCCTCCAATGTGAAAGAGGTCCGCAAACTCAGTTTAAAAACCCTACTCTTCGATATACAGAGCTCGTAGCCTCCCTAAACCCTAGTTTTCTTTAGGTTCTTTAAACCCTAGCCTCTATACACAAACCTTAGCCTTCTATACACTCATACACTCTCATATACTCATACACTAGCCTCCAAAGTCTCCATTGAAGACTTGAAGTGCTGCAAACTAAAGCTCTCGAAGATCAATACGAAGACTGAAGCGAAGATCAAGAAAAACAAAGCGCTCAAAGCAAAGCAAAATAAAGAAAATACAAGGTAGGCTCTCTATTTAAGTTTACGCATCTTCCCCCTTTCTCTCCTCCCTCCGAACCCACTTGGGTTTTCTTCTATTTTAATCCCCTGTCTTCTTCCCCTCCTTTCTTGCATGCTTGAAATAATGGACTTCCTGGTCCAAGTGTAGGATTAGGCTATTGGAGGTCACCGTGTCGGGGGTTGCTTTCTTTCAGTCTAATTAGAGACCACGTGGGTTCGGCCCCCTTGATTATGTGGTGAAGCCTTTAACCTTGTATGTTCACGACCCCAACTTGCATTGTACATATCATGATCTTGCATTCTTCTAAAAATTCGTTTTCAAACTTGTTTTCAAAACTTGCATTAACATCGTTTTCAAACTTGCATCAAAACTTTCTTTTTCAAAACTTGTTTTCAAAATCACAATCCTATGGTGATTCTAACCTTTTCATGGTTAGGGTTGTTTTAGGAAAGTGTTACATTTAAAGTGACCAATATGGTCCATATTTTCAACTCATTGTTGTTTTCAAAAACCACTATCTTAGAGTGATTCTAACTTTCTTATGGTTAGAGTCGCCTTAGGAAAGTGAGATGTTTTTATAGACTTTCCAAAAATGCCATTTTCAAATCTCTCGTTCTAAAAACTCTCTCCAATCTCCTTCTCAAAATTCCTTTCCAAAATTGTTTTCTAAAACATTCCCTTCAAAGATCTATTTTCCAAAACGCCTTTTTAAACTCTTTCCAAAACACTCCTTAAATTTCCTTCCTAAAAACTCTTTCCAAAAATCTCTTTCCTAAAATCTCTTTCCTAAAAGTTTCTCCCAAAATCTTGTTTCTAAAACCCCTCTCAAGTTCACTTTCCAAAAACTCCTTTTTTAGAATCTCCCTCCAAAAATCTTCATTTCCAAAAACGCATTTTCCAAATATCTTCCCGTAGAGTCTAAGTCAAACCCTAAAACTCACGATTAGGAAACCCTAATTTTCCTTCTTGAAAACATGATTTTCAATCTTGCCTTAAAACCTAGGTTTTCAAAATTTCTTTTTTTACATCAAAATCATAAGTTTCCAAAACCTATTTTCTACATTAAAACTATAGTCTTCAAAATCTAGGGTTTCTAAAACTTTCCCTTCCAATTCCATGCCAAATTCAATCTTTCCTTTTAGGAAACAAAATCCAATCCCTTGTTTTAGGAAATAGGAATCTCAATCCTTCCTAGTCTAAACATTTCCTAATTCACTCAAAACTTTCTTACTTTCAAAACTTCACTATTTCAAAACATTCCAAATTCAAAACTTTCCAATTTCAAAACTTTCTTAAAACGAAACCTTTCCTATTTCAAAACCTTTCTTAAACGAAACTTTCTTAATCCAAAACTTTCTTAAAATGAAACTTTCCTAAAATGGAACTTTCCTAAAATGACACTTTCTTATTTTGAAACTTTCCTAATTCGAACATTTCCTACATCCAATCTTTCAAGTCCAACATTCGAGTTCAATCTTTCTTAATCTCAAGTCTTTCCTAAACCTCAATCCTTCCAAATCAAAGTCCAATATTCTTAATTTCAAATTCCAAATTCCAAATTCCAATCTTCTATTCTAAGTTCAAATCAAATCATTTTTCAAATTAAAAATCTCTTTTCTATCGGACTTTTGTCCGAACTACGACTGACTTGATTCCTCCAAAAGAATACGTAGGCAACCCTTATGGGCGCGGTCATAACCTTTTTCAAATTTCCAATTCCACAACCTTTTTCAAATCTCCAATTCCATAATTTATTCAAATTTCCAATTCCAAAAATCTATTTTCAAATCTCTATTTCCAATTTCTAAAACTTTCCAATTTCAAATCTATCTTTTCAAATCTCTTTTCAAATTAAATCAAGTTCTTTTAAAATCAAATCAAACTCTTTTCAAATCTATTTTCAAACTCTCTTTTCTTACACTTGCATATCATGCATCATGTTAAATTTCTTTTCAAAAATTCTTTTCTAAAGTGGATAGTTTTGGACAATTGTTAATCGAAGACTCTCATAGGTGAATCTAAGGTGAATAGACATGTAAGTATCGCAAGGGCGGGGTAGGGTGATGGCTTAGTGGGTCTTCCCTACATGTAACCAATCTCCGAACCTAGGATCACTGTTTTTGAAAGACCAAAATGGAGTTTATTTTCAAAAGGGCTTAAATATTGTCCAAAGGTTGCGAAACAATCTATTTTCTTAAAAACCCTCTCTTGAGGAGGTATTTTCAAAATCATTTTCAAAAACTCTAAGTACAGTGTTCGGATTGTGTTTAGTTTTTAGGTGACCTAACTCACCTTAATCAAGTTAGGTGGCGACTCCAAATGTTTTCCAAAAGCCCTTCATTCAAATTAATTTTCAATTCAAACCTAGTCGCACTCATTTTTCTAGGAGAGTAAGTTCTAACGAGAGAGTACAGTATTTTTTTCGCTTGTGTGTGCATTCCTCGAGTGCAAAAAATCTAGACGCAACAAGCTTCACTTAACAAAATTCTCGTGCTGCTTGCTTCAAGTTTCTTAAATACTTTCTTACACTTTCTTCACCCTCCAACTTTGGTAAGAAGTAGTAATAGTAGTAGTAATAACAATAATAATAATAATAATAATAATAATAATAATAAAGTTTCTCCCTGACAGTAGAGCACATGTAACAATCGGTCAGTTCATCGCAAAAATAAAGTTGCAATTAACATGGTTAAGTGAAAACAAGCAGATATATGCAAATCAAAAGCCACAAAACAAGACCAACAATCCGAATGAATCCTTCATGAAAATTTAAGGAAAAAATTATTGAATTTGGAAGAATCAAGAGCATATGGTGGAAAATTCTGTAGTTTGATCATGTCCTGGAGGTCACTATTATCCAATTCCTATCTGTAAAAGAGAGTAGAGGTTCTTGTAAAATCAAACATCATCCGCAAAGGACTAGGGGAGAGAATACTTTTTCATGGAGTCAAATTATTGACCGACCAATACATGATTCTATTGTACTCAGCATCTGCTACTGCTATTGTGCTTGTGGCAATTGAGGTACCCGTTAATAGCTGAAATGAAAAAAATAACTGTAAGCAGCCAATAGAAATGAATATGGAGGAAATGTATAGATGGACGTGTAGCAAACCAGACGAAGAGAAGGAATTAATTGCCTAAAAAGCGAAGGAACGAGAAGCTCTGTGTGGAAGAACGAGAAGCTCTGTGTATTCAGGAAGCTCAGAACACCATTAAGATTGGGAAAGAGCTCGGGATTAGCTTCGAAGGGGTTGAAGACATTACAATGGCAAAACTAATTGAAATGGAGAAAGGAGATGTAGAAGCACAAAGGGGCCAACGCAAGGGGGAAAGAAAGGGCAGGAAATAGCCTTTGCCCCGCACTCCAGGTGTTCTCTTTTAGTTTCCAATGAAGATTTTGACATGGAATGCTAGGGGTCTGGGTAAAAACAAGAAAAAAAAAAAAAAAGGAATAGTAAAGAAGATTGTGAAGGCAAAAGCTGTGGATATGGTCTTTCTCCCTGAAATGAAAATTAAGAATTGTAGGCCTCGTTTGGTAACATTTATTGTTTTTGTTTTTTGTTTTTTTTTTCAAAAAACAAAAAACGGCATTTTTTAAAATTTTTTTTAGTTTTTTACAAAATTAAAAAAAAAAAAAAAAACTTAAAACACTAAAATGGGTGTGTTTTCTCCTGTCAAAACATTGGTCTAGTACTATTGGTACAACGATAATCTATAAATACCCATCACTAGACCACAACAAATACAAAGCAAAAACATACAACAAAAACACAAAACAAAAAACAAAAACTAATAGCATTATTAAACGGGCCCGTAGTGTTAAAGTATTAAACTCTCTTTGGGGCTGCAATGAATATTCCTAGAAATCAGTGGATGCGGTTGGGCAGTCAGGTGGGTTGATTACCATCTGGGATGATAGGTTTTTCAAGCTAGAGAATTTAGTAGTTGATAAACATTTTACTTTATTATCTGGACATGTTAAAAGCGGCTTCAAGTGTGTTTTTTTTAATATCTATGGTCCAAATTCAAAGGATGATAGGGAAGCTCTTTGGATCAACCTCATCAAGCTTAAACAACTATTTTCTGATCCATGGTCTTTGGGAGGTGATCTAAACGAAATTTTAAAAATTAGAGAAAGGTATTCTTACACTAGAAAATCAAGAGGAATAAGGAATTTTGTATCCTTTATCCAGGAAGCTGAGCTGGTGGACCTTCCTATGCTTGGTAGGGAGTTCACTTGGTCCAATATGCAGGAGGTGGAGGTTTGGAGTAGACTGGATAGGTTTCTATTATCCTCTGAATGGTCAGTAAAATTCAATTGCTCACAATGGGGACTTCAAAGGGTACTTTCTGATCATTGCCCTGTTCTTTTAACAAACGAAATGTCTGATTGGGCCCCCTAAACGTTTCATAGTGTTTGAAGATTGGCACGACATGAAGTCATTTAAAAACCTGACTGAGGCTTGCTGGACCTCATATAAAGTGGATGGATGGGCTGCATATGTGATTCTTAGAAAAATGCAAAAGCTAAAATTAGAAATCAAGGAATGGTATAAGCTCAAAGTAGTAGAATGGGATCAAAAGTCAAAATTCTTGGAGGAGGAGTTGCATGGGAATGATTTGGAGAGGGAGAAGGCTCAATCTAAGGATCTTGTTCTAGCTGCAAAAAAATTGAAGTCCAGCATTTGGAAAATGTGCATTAGCGAGGAATTAGTATTTAGACAAAAATCAAGGAAGATGTGGATTAAATTAGGGGACAAGAATACTAAGCCAGAGGAGATAAAAGAAGAAGTATTCTTGCATTTTTCAAAAGTCTTCTTTGAAAACTGTTATCAAAGGCCTATCCTTCAAGGGGACCTTGAAAAAAGGATTAGAATGGATGATCAGTGCTTCCTAGAAAAGAATTTTGGGGAGGAGGAAGTGCTAAGGGCTGTTAAAAGTTGTAATGGTAGTAAAGCCCCCCGCCCAGATGGCTTTAAGCTCAGTTTTTGACAAAAGTTTTGGCCTACAGTCAAGGAGGATCTAATAAAATTTATGAAAGAGTTTCATAGAATGGGTAAGCTTGTCAAGGGCTTAAATTCATCATTTCTATCTCTTGTTCCCAAAAATGATTCTCCTAAATCCCTTCAAGGTTATAGGCCTATTTCTCTTGTCTCATTAGTATACAAGATCCTCTCTAAGACTTTCTCTCTTAGATTGAGGCAGGTAATTGGGAAAGTGATTGGAGCTAATCGAACTATTTTTGTTGAAGAGAGACAAATACTAGATGGGGTCCTAATTGCTAATGAGGTAATTGAAGATTTGAGAAAGAAGAAAAAACCAGGTTTGATAATAAAGTTGGATTTTGAAAAGACATTTGACAATATAAATTGGAAATTTCTGCTTCACTTGATGGCAATGATGAACTTTGGGCCAAAATGGAGAAGGTGGATTAGAGCTTATTTGTCAAGTGCATGGTCTTTAGTATTGATTAATGGCTCTCCCACAAAGGAGTTTAATCTTCAAAAAGGGTTAAGATAAGGAGACCCCCTTTCCCCTTTTATTTTCTTAATTGTAACTAAAGGATTGAATGTACTCCCCCAAAGAGCAAAGGCAGCAAATCTCATCAAGGGTTGTTTAGTGGGAATTGGAGGTATGTCATTGGCACACCTTCAATTTGCTAATTATTCCTTGCTTTTCTGTTCAACAGATTTGGATGAAGTCCATAATCTTAATAGGATCATAAGGTGCTTCAAATTGCTATCTGGCTTGAAAATCAACTTTCAAAAGTCAGTTGTTAGTGGTGTGTGCTTGCAGGAGGATTTTATTCACAAGGTTCAAAATATTTTTAGATGTAAATCTCAATCCTTTCCAATGAGATATCTTGGCCTATCCATTGGTTCTAATCCATGACTGTCTATTAGCTGGGATGAGATGATAAAAAATATGAAGATAAGGTTTGCCCCTTGGAAAAATATACTTGCGGGAGACTCACCTTAATCAAATCCACCTTGGCTCAACTGCCCATTTATTACCTGTCTTTGTTAGAGCTCCTATTAAAGTGTGTTCTGAAATTGATAAGCTTCAAAAGAACTTCTTATGGGGAAATCAACAAAGAAAAAAAGGGAATTCATTGTGTTCATTGGAGCAAAGTCTCTTCAAGCAAAAATTATGGAGGCCTTGGACTAACTTCAATTAGAGTTATGAGTATGGCTCTTTTATCCAAGTGGTGGTAGAGATTTGCTAAAGAAAAAGATGCATTATGGAGGAAAGTGATATGTCAAATATAAGGTTGGGAGAAATCCAGCTGGTTATTCACTAATGACAATAGGATGATCCTTTCAAACTTAATGAATGATATCATGCTCAAGATGGATGATCAACAGATCTACAGAATAACACCTTTGTCCAATCTGAAGATCTCAATTGGGGATGGCGCATCAACATCTTTTTGGAATGATGTTTGGATTGATGATTATAAGCTTAGGGATGCCTTCCCTAGACTCTCTTCATTATCAAAACAGAAAGATGCAATGATTTCTGAGCTTATGGATGATACAAGAGGAGGATGGTCACTCTCTTTCAGAAGGAATCTCTTTTCTTGGGAAGAGAAGAGCTTAGAGAACCTCAAGGAATGGGCATCTTTACCTATTAGCAGGAGCATCAAATCGGACAGAATCATCTGGAAAGCTAGTTCAAATGAAGGTTATTCTTCTAGCTCTTTCTGCAAGTTGGTTGAAGAAGGAAAAGAATTGGATAAGTTTCAATCAGTTTGGATATGGAAAACTTGGGCTCCTCCTAAATACCAAATTTTTGCATGGCTGGCAATCCTCAACAGAGTAAAATCCAAAAAGTTTTTGATGGAAAGAAAAATCCAGAAACCTGTGGAGAGCCCTCTGTGTCCTTTTTGTCGTATTGCGGTGGAAGATTCTGATCACTTACTTCTTAAGTGTAGGTTTGCGGTGCAAAATTATTTTCTAGTGGAGATTAGAGTGGGTCTGTCCCGAATCAGTAGTAAGCTCAACTTTTGGTAGCAGACTCAAGAACACAGATTTCTCTACAGATCAATCTGAGAGGCTGCATTCTTGGCTATCTTATGGAATCTATGGACAACCAGAAACAATGTTCAGTTTAATATTATAGTAGTAGAATGGGACGACATTGTTGATGAAACACTACTTGACAGTTTGGCACTGGCTTCAAGCTTCCTCAGCCGAGGGTATCTGCTGCAGTTCTTCCTTCCTTTTATGTCTTTCTCTGGTGTTAGATCATTGATCCACTCCACAGTTTGGTCTTGAACAGTTGAAGGTGACGGTGCCCTGTTTTGTTTTGATGGTGGCAAGGCAAAGGGCTTGTCTTTGTTTTGTTTGGTTGAACTCTTATCAACTTTCTTCCCTTGTGGTTGCTTTGTAAAGTCTATGAGACTTGTAAAGCTGGTTTTTTTTTTTTTTTTCAATAAATTCCTTTTTGCAGTTCAAAACAAAAAAAAAACAGTTCATACTATCATTCCTGCTTCTATAAGTGCATTTATCCCATGCAGGAATTTCATGAAAAGCCAGATGGCCTGAATTAGCAACCAACACCCAAAAACTGCAAACTGACAACTCAGTTGCCCAAATTTCTTGTTTTTTCCCCCTCAAAAAGTAGAGTAAACACGCGTCCTAGATATCCATTCTTGAGATTAAGTGTAGATATCGAGTGTTCCGATAAACCACAATCCAAGAACATGTCCGAAAACAAAGAATATATGAGAGGCAGGTGCAATTAAGAAAAATATATTTTTGCATTTTTTTTTTTTTGTCTCCAATCGCATGCCTTTCTATGATCGATCAATTTACAAACTCTCTCGGCGACCAACCAGCCAAGAATTGCGTAACTTTCCATGATCAAATCCAAGAATACTTCCAAAGATATGCAAAAAAAACCATGATTTCTTGGCTGATTCTTGATGTGTGGTAAGCGAACAACACTGACGTTGAACAACTCTCTGTCTTGGTTCTTCTACTCACAATTCCGATATATAGAAGGATAAGTTTTGTATCCATAAGGTTATATGTCTCACAGTAAGAGCAAACCTTTTTAAGAACAAACTTAACCTTTCTATCTTTGGTGGTCAAACCTAAGATAAACTGGATGCATGAATGAACAGTTATCAAAGGACGAAGGATGCATGTATCTATGTATGTACAAAAAGCAAAAAGTAGCAAAACCCAGTTTAATTAGAGGGGAAATAGAATTATAGACAAAGCTTATGTTAAATGAAAAATAATATGAGAAACTTACGTTTGTAGATGGAGAGATAGCCAACTAAGCGCTTTCTGAACCCTTCGCTCACTGCATAGACATATCGCTGTGGCAATATCCTCATGATTTCTCATTGTAGTTGATGACAGCCGCCCGCCGCCCAAAAACAGTGCTGCATGAATCAAACTATGGGGGTGGACAGCTATCATCAACTACAATGGAAGTTCCTTGAGGAAGGAGATGGAGATGCACATGCTGATCGAGTATTGACTTGTAAATATATATACATATAGGATATCACAGTCATGTATACGTCAAGTTCCGAAAGAGCAAATTGTTGTACTAGATTAAGGTTTCATCAAAAGAAATACCCAAAGCGATTTGAAAAAGAAAACCAACATACTTATAGATATTTTGAAAAATGAAAATTTTTTTTGGTCGTAGAAAAAGAAGAACTTATATAAAGAAAAGTGGAGGAAGTAGAGGCAGAGAAAAGCTGAGAGAACTTGAGACAAATATAAAAGCATATTAGAGACTTCGTGATCATATTAGAAGATTATTGCATACCAAGGAAAAAGGGAGGAGGAGGAGAGTTCTGTAAAAGCAAAGATGGGAGGCTGTGGTTTCGAATCAGTTATAGAATCTTGAAAGCACAGGGAAGATCATCATCCCCGAAGTATGCTCAAACAGGACTCCTACGTAAAGTTCCGTAGCAGGCACGCCAACTTCTGAAGCAACGATGTAAACGGAACCTTTATTAGTTATTAATAATCTTAGCAAACCCAATAATTACTAGTTAAATAATAGTGCGATTTTAGTTTTTTTTAAAAAAAAAAAAAAAAAAAACTAAGCATACAGATATGCATATTGTTGTTTATCATCTAGGAAATTTCTTACTCTCCCTCCACTAGGGGAAGTAAATTGAGGTTCCAATTGTTATTATTATTTTATGTACCCGTTTATTGATATTCTTAGAATATTAAATCCAATTATTATTTTTAGAAATCTATATTAATCAAATTTGTAATTATCTCCCGAAACAATTTTATTTTCTACAAAACTGATTCATTAATAAAGATGCATTAAATTTAAATTATTAATTGTATGTGGATCTATATCACATACAAGAAACAAAAGAAAGAAAGAAGGAAAAAGTATTTAAAATCAAAATTTTGTAATATTTGGAAATTAAAATTGACTGGATAAGTTTACGTTCTAAGTTTGTTAGATTATTTGTTATTGTTTTCTATTTGGTTTGATTTGATTTGATGGGGATTAGTGGACTACAGTGGGAACTTTTAGTGGCGTTTCAGACGGGCTCTATTTTTTTTTTACATTGGATGGTCTAATGCTGGGCTTAGACCTCCTTATATTTCAATTAAGGAATGCATTTAGTAAATATTATTGGCTATATTATATGAATTGAAACAAAAATTGAGACATGTATCCTAACTCAAAATATTAGGCTCTCTATCATGACAAATCATTTTATTCTGATATACAATTAAACTGTAGAGTGTAGAGTCGATTTTTTATTTAAATTTTAATGACAAGCAATAATTGTTATTCAAGAAAATTTAAGGGGAACAAAGATAAGGTTATATCCTAATTAGGTTATATGTCTCGACATAAGAACGAACTTTTTTACGAACAAACATAAGAGTTCTATCTTATGTTGCTAAAGATAAGATACACGGTATAAGTGAAAGAAAAAATATCAAATACGGAAACTATGTTTGACAAAAAGGTATGCATGGATGAAAAAATTCTGTGTGACGTTGATTATTCAGATATTTCCGATGCAAACAATAACCCTGTTTTTTTTCTTTTTTTTTTTCCCCTCTTTGTGATAATGAAGAATCCATGAACTCAAAAGGACAGAGCACATATGTATATCAGTATATACATATACACAAAGACAATATGAGAAACTTAGGTCTTGGATATTGGAGACAGACAACTAAGACCTTTTTATGTTGGACGGAAGAGAAGGTTCAACTATTTGTGGTGATTGAACTATAAACACTGAAAGGTGCAAAACACAACCAATACTCACTCTTTTATTCAACTCTAAATTTTAGAGAGAACTCTCCCTCTTTATTTCTTTCTCTAACTCACTTCTCCTCCTTCTTCTTGAATTGATACAATGCTACAAAGGGCATTCTCTATTTATAGATACAAGCCAAGTGTGAATACATAGTGTGAATAAAGAATGTGAAAAGAACAACTTCCTTCATTCATGGTGAGCTACTTAATGATGACTCTTCAACAAGGGTGGGTTTCTAAATGGTCAGGTTTACCTCTTTTCATTTTTACTTTTCAACATCCTCCCTTAAACTTGACTCTCCTGCCTTTGTCTTTCCGAGCATCGTCTTCAGTCTTGCAAAGTTATCATGCTTGGTGGATTTGTGAAAATATCAACTATCTGATCATAAGTCCTGCAAGAACTCAATTCCACTTCCTTGTTCTTGACGTGCTCCCTAATGAAATGATACCGAGTATCAATATGCTTGTTTCTCTCGTGAAAAACTAAATTCTTTGCAAGAGCAATCACTAATCGATTGTCGATGTAAACCTTTGTGGGATCATCTTGTGAAAATCCCAAGTACTTCAAAACATTTTTGATCTAGATACCATAACAAACAGCTAAGCTGGCAGCAACATACTCAGTTTCGCACGATGACAGTGTTACGATGGGTTGCTTCTTTGATGACTATGTATCTCCCATAAAGAATGTGAATCTAGTTGTGCTCTTTCTTTCATCAAGATCTTTCCTCCAATCGCTATCTGAATAACTAATAAGTCTGCAATCTTTAGTTGATGATAAGAACATACCATCACTGATGGTACCCTTGACATAGCGGAGTATCCTCTTTGCTGCATTCAAATGGGACTGGTCAGGAGTCTCCAAGTACCTGCTGACTAGTCCAACTCCATAGAGTATAACAGATCTGGTACAAGTCAAGTATCTCAAGCTTTCAACCAGGCTCTTAAAATAGGTAGGATCAACATCTCTTTGCTCATTCTTTCTCAACTCCAATCCTGTTTCAAATTGGAGTTGTCACAAAGTTACAGTTTTCCATCCCAAACTTCTTTAAGATCTCTTTCGCATAGTTGCTTTGGGAGATGAAGATTCCCTCCTCAATTTGCATAACTTCTATGCCAAGAAAATGAGCCATTTGCCCTATATCCGTCATCTCGAACTCTTTGACCATGGTCCTCTTGAAAGCATCAAACATCACTGGATTATTAAGGGTGAAGATCAAATCATCAACAGATAGGCAAACAATCAACATGCTATTGTCTGTCTCCATTTTCATATATAGGGCATGCTCATATGGACACTTCTCAAAGCCATTTGTCTGGAAATAATCATCGATTCTCATATTCCAGGCACGGGGAGCTTGCTTCAAGCCATAGAGTGCCTTCTTCAACTTGTACACTCTATCTTATTTGCCTTTCTTCACGTATCCAGGTGGCTGATTACTATAGATCTCTTCTTTAAGAAAGTCATTCAAAAATGCTGATTTTATGTCTAATTGGTAAATCTTCCATCTATTTGTGCAACTAGTGAAATCAACAATTTGATGGTCTTGAGTCGGGCAACTGGGGCAAAGACTTCACCATGGTCGATCCCTTCCTTCTGTTTGTAGCTTTTGGCAACAAGTCTCGTCTTGTATCTCTGGATTTCTCCTTGGGCATTACTCTTGGTCTTGTAGACCCATTTCACACCAATGGTCTTTCGGCCTTTCGGGAGAGTAGTCAACTCCTAGGTTCTATTCTTCGCAATAGATTGAATCTCCTCATCCATTGCTCTTCTCTATTTGTCTTCTTCATTAGCTTCCTCAAAGCTAACTAGATCACTAATAAGCAACAGACAGCATAGAGTGACATACTCTTCCATCGGTTTTGTATTTTTATACAAATCAGCTAGGATATGAGCTCCTCTAGGCCTCATGTTTAAAAGTTCACACTCGATTAGTGATGGAGCTTCATTCCTCTATGGTGAGTGAAAACCATGTAGAGGTGTCTGTTGTTCTCTAGGTACTTGTGGCTCAGTAGCCACTTCTCTTGCTTGTGCAGGTTCTTCTTACTCAAGTGTCAATTCTACATCTTTGGAGGCTTCAATTTGGTCCCAATTCCAAGATTCATTTTCTTCAAAAATGACATCCCAGCTAAACATAACTTTCTTGGTGATGTGATTGTCCAAACAATATCCTATAGTTCTATTGTCGTATCCAACAAGAATACATTTCTCTCCTTTGTCGTCCAACTTTGTCCTTTTTACCTCTGGGATCTTGGTGTAGGATATGGAGCCAAACATTCTGAGATGACTCAGGCTAGGCTTGTGAATGCTCCAAGCTTCATGTGGTGTCTTTATAGCAAGACTCTTGGTAGGACACTTATTGAGCAGATAGACCACACACAACACTGCTTCTGCCCATAATCTTTTGGGCATATTTTTATCCTTCAACATGCTTCTAGCCATGTTAAGGATGGTGCAGTTCTTCCTCTCAGCTACATCATTGAACTGGGGAGTGTAAGTTGGTGTGAACTGATTTTGAATTCCTTGTTGTCTAAGGAATTTCTGGAAAGCTTCTACCATATACTCTCCTCCTTGATCTGATCGAAGTGACTTGATGCTGTAATCATTTTGCTTCTTGTAAGCACTCCATTTTTGACCGCTCGGCAGTCTACACTCCGTCCAGACTTGTTTTCAAGTCATTGTGGACATATTCCAATCGAAACCAATCCTCTAGGTCCAAATTCCGTCTTTCCATCGCTTCGCGGGCCTGTCAGGCCCAAATAGAGGCAAAATGACCAAAATGCCCTTAGGGGCATTGTCCTTTCTTATTCTAATTCCAGTCCCTCTCTCGAGACAATTTATTCCTCGAGACGGTCCGAGTAGCAAAACTACTCACAAAACCGTTAGAATGGTGGAAACACTCACAAAACCGTTAGAGTAGCAGAAGTACTCACAAAACCGTCAGAGTGGCAGAAACACTCAAAACCCAAGCACGTCTCTTTGGAGACGGTAAGACCCCTTTCCAATCCCACTCTCGAGACAGTTTATTCCTCGAGACGGTTACAATCCAGGCACGTCTCTTCAGAGACGGTAAGACCCCTTTCTAATCCCTCTCTCGAGACAGTTTATTCCTCGAGACGGTCTGAGTAGTAAAACTACTCACAAAACCGTTAGAGTAGCGGAAGTACTCATAAAACCGCTAGAGTAGCGGAAATACTCACAGAACCGTTAGAGTAGCGGAAATACTCACAGAACCATTAGAGTAGCGGAAATACTCACACACCCGTTAGAGTAGCGGAAATACTCAACCCCGTCCGAGTAGCGGAAATACTCAACCCCGTCCGAGTAGCGAAAATACTCACAAATCATCAACCCCGTCCGAGTAGCAGAAGTACTCACACCGTGAGAGTGGCGGAAACACTCAAAACCCAAGTCAACACCAGTGTCTGTTAGCTCACTTCGGTGAAAAATGACCAGACTACCCTTAGGACCTTTTCCGAGACTTTTCGATCAAAATGACCGTTTTGCCCCTGGAGGGTCGGTCTCCTTCGACCACACCGGCTCTGGGTATCAAATTGGTAATGTCTCGAGAATAATTTTTATAGTGTTCTCAACCTTCCTTTACCTTTCTGGATCATTCCGAGTCAGTTTCGGCCAACCCGGTACAAAATGACCGTTTTGCTGCTAGAGGGCCGGTCTCCTTCTTCGACCACACCGGCTCTGGGTATCAAACCGGTAATGTCCCGAGAATACTTTTTATAGTGTTCTCAACCTTCCTTTACCTTTCCGGACCATTCCGAGTCAGTTTCGGCAAACCCGGTACAAAATGACCGTTTTGCCCCTGGTGGGCCGGTCTCCTTTTCCGACCACGCCGGCTCTGGGAATCAAACCGGCAACCTCCGGGAACATTCTGAATAATGTTTTTAGATCCCAAGTCTTCTTCCGGGACAATCCGAGTCTGTCCCAGCAGTTTCCCGGTCCGAGTGACCGTTTTGCCCCTTAAGGCCTGGTCAACCTTCCCGACCCACCTTATCTTCATTTTTCAAGTCAAATACCCCCAGGACACTATTTTGAGTGTTCCTGCTCCTTTCTGGCCTTCCGGGTCATTCCCGGCTCCTTTAAATCATTCCCGAACTTTCCGGAGTCACTCCTAGTGAAGCCAGGCTAAAAATTGCATGGTAGTCACTAGTACAGGCGCCCAAATCTAGTCAAAGATATGTTGCTTGCCGACCTTAAATTTTTCCTAATTGGCTGGCGCCACTAGTAGTGGCGCCAAGCCAAAAAATGGCCTGGCGCCACTCCTAGTGGCGCCAGTGTAAAATTTGCCCTGGCGCCACTACAACAGGCACTAGGTTTGTCCTCCTTCTATAAATACAGAGCCTCATTCAACGTGAAAAGGGTCTGCAAACTTAACCTAAAAATCCTATATTTCGATATACAGAGTTCGAGTACCTCCAAAACCCTAGCCTCCCTAGGTTTTCCCAAAAATCCTAGCCACTATACACAAACCCTAGCCTCCTATACACTTATACACTCCCCCATACACTCATACCCTAGCCTTCAACCATCCTTTGAAGACTTGAAGAGCTGCCATCCAAAGCTTGAAGACAACTCTTGAAGGCTGAAGGTGAAGATCAAGACAAAGACCGAAGACCGAAGACAGCGCGGCACCCAAAATAAAGAAGACATACGGTAGGTTTTCTCTTTAATTTTATGCACTTCCCCTCTCTCTCTTCTCTCTCCAACCCACTTGGGTTTTCTCTATTTTAATCCCCCATCTCTTTCCCCCCCTTTCTTTGCATGCTTGAAACAAGGGGACTCCCGGTCCATATGTAGGATTAGACTGTTGGAGAGTCATCGTGTCGGGGGCTTTCTTCTAGTCTAACCAGAGACCACGTGGGTTCGGCCCCCTTGGTTTTGTGGTGAAGCCTTAGCCTTGTATGTTCACGACCCCAAATTGCATTGTGCATATCATAGTCTTGCATTTCCCAAAAATAGTTTTCAAAGTTGTTTTTCAAAACGTTTTCAAACTTGGTTCAAAATTGCTTCAAAATCTCTTTTTCAAAAACATGTTTTCAAAATCACAATTCTAGGGTGATTCTAGCCTTTCCATGGCTAGGGTTGCTTTAGGAAAGTGTTACATTAAAAGGGACCATTTTGGTCTATATTTCCAAATCTTATTGTTTTCCAAAACCACTTTCTTAAAGTGGTTCTAGCCTTCTTATGGCTAGAATCGCTTTAGAAAAGTGAGACATTTTCATACTTTCCAAAGACTCTCTCTTTAAAATCTCTTCCTAAAAATCTCTTTTTCAACATACTTTCCTAAAGCTTTCCTCTCCAAAATTGTTTTCAAAAACTCCCTTCCAAAATCTATTTTTCAAAACTCTCTTTTTCAACTCCTCTCCAAAATCTTTTCCTCAAAATTCACTTTCTAAAAACACTCCCTAAATTCACCTTATTAAAAACTCTCTCCAAAAATCTTTCTAAAAAATTCTCTCTCCAACAAACTCTTCCAAAAATCTTTCTAAAAAGCACTCTTTCCAAAATCTTCCTTCTAGAAATTCCCCTTTAGGATTTTCCTTCTAAAATCTACGTCTCCAAAAACATGCTTTCCAAAAACTCCCTCTCTTTAAAATCTCTTTCCAAAAACTCTCTTCAAACACACTTTCCAAAAACTCCTCTCTAGGATTCCCCTTATAGAAAACTTTCGTTTCCAAAAACGCGCTTCCCAAAAACTCTTTCCTTAGAGCCCAAGTCAAGCCCTAGAACCCACAATTAGGAAACTCTAAATTTTCTTCCCAAAAACATGGTTATGAAACTTTGCCCCAAACCTAGGTTTCCAAAATCTTTTGTTTTCTACATCAAAACTATACATGTTTCCAAAACCTATTTTCTATGTCAAAACTATAATTTTCCAAATCTAGGGTTTCTAGAATCTCCTTTTCCAAATCCTTCCTAAATCCAATCTCCTCGTTTAGGAAACTAGATCCCGTCCTCCGTTTTTGGAAACAAAATCCAACCTTTCTCTTTTAGAAACCTAATCCAATCTCTTCTTAATCCAAAACTTTCCTAATTCAATTCCTTCTTAAACCATAAGTTTCCTAAACCTAAATTTTAAATCTTTCCTTAAATTTCAAAATCCAACTCTTTCTTAATTCAAATCCTTCCTAAACTTCTGTTTTCCTAAATCTTAAGTTTCCTAAACTTGAACATAAAAATCTTTCCTAAATTTTAAAACTCAACTTTTAAATTTTCCCTAATTCAACCCTTTCCTAATTCTACCCTCTTTTCAAATCTGAACTTCTTAAACCTAAGTTTTCAAACCTTTCCTAAACTCAAGCCTCTCCTAATTTCAAGACTTTCTAAAATTCAAATTCTAAAACTTTCTAAATCTTAAGCTTTCTAAATTTCAAATCTTTCTAAATTCTAAACTTTCCAAAACTTCAAAATCTTTCCAAATCTAACACTTTTCTAAACTCAAAGCTTTCTTAATTTAAGACTTTCTTAAGTCAAAACTTTCTTAATTCAAACATTTCCTAAATTGAAAACTTTTCTTTTTCAAACCTTTCCCAAAACGAAACTTTCTTATTTTCAAAATTTCCTTGTTTTCAAAACTTTCCAAATTCAAAACTTCCCTTTTTCAAACATTCCAAAATTCAAAACTTTTTTAATTTGAAACTTTCCAAAAATGAAAGTTTCCTAATTCGAAACTTTCCTAATTCGGACATTTCCTAATTCGAATATTTCCTAAAATCTAATCTTTCCAAATCTTCCAAATCCAACATTTCAATCCAATCTTTCTTAATCTCAAGTCTTTCCTAGGTCTCCTATCTTTTCTAAGTCTAGGTTTTCTCAAACCTTCTCTTTTTCAAAACAAGTCCAAATCTATCTCTTCAAATCAAAGTCCAATCTTCTCAATTTCAATTTCCAATCTCCTCTTCCAATTTCAAATCAAATTCAATTTCCAATTCAATCTCCTTCTTCAAATCCACTCTTCTATTTTCAATCGGACTCCGGTCCGAACTACAACTGACCTGATTCCCCCAAAGGGATACGTAGGCAACCTTCATAGGTGCGGTCACAATACTTTTCAAAATTTCAATTCCACCCTCATGGGTGTGGTCTCCACATTTTCAAATCTCAAATTCCAATCAATTTTCAAATTTCAATTTCAAAATTTCTATTTTCAAACTTCTACTTTCAATTTTCAAACTTTCCAATTTCAATTCTATTTCTTCAAATCTACTTTCAAATCAAATCAATTTCTATTTTCCAATTCTCTTAATTTGCACTTGCATATCATGCATCATGTTTTCTAAACATTGTTTTTCAAAGTGAATAGGATTGAATTATAGTTAGTTAAAGACTCTCATAGGTGAATCTAGGGTAGATTGACATGTAGGTACCGAAATGGCAGGGTAGGGTGATAGCTTAGTGTGTCTTCCCTACACGTAACCAACCTCCGAACCTAGATCACTATTTTGGAAAGACCAAAAGGAGTTATTTTTCTAAAAAGGGCTAAATGTTTTCCAAAGGTTGCCAAACAACCCGTTTTCTTAAAAACCCTCTCTTGAGGAGACATTTTCAAATTGTTTTTCAAAAACCCTAAGTGTAGTCTTCGGATTTCTCTTAGTTTTTAGGTGACCTAACTCACCTTAATCAAGTTAGGTGGCGACTCCGAATCTTTTTCAAAAGCCCTTTATTCAAATCAATTTTCAATTCAAACCTAGTCGCACTCACTCTTCTAGGAGGGTGAGTTCTAACGAGAGAGTACAATATTTTTCCCGCTTGTGTGAGTATTCCTCGAGTGCGAAAAATCTGGGCGCGACACTTCTCCACAAGAGTTTTGAACTCTTTGAATCTATCAAATGCTTCCAACTTCCTTTTAAGGAAGTAGACCCATGTCTTCCTACTGTAATTGTCGGTGAAGGTGAGGAAGTATCGATTCTGTCCATTTGAAATTGATTTCAAAGGACCACATACGTCTGTGTGCACTAACTAGAGCGGCATGGTAGATCTCCAGTCAACTTACTTTTCAAAATTCTTTCTGTGTTGCTTACTCAAAACACAGCTCTCACATATCTCATTCGGATGGTAAATGTTAGGTAAGCTGTACACCATCTTCTTGCTTCCTAACTGCTTCAAGCTTTCAAAATTTAGGTGTCCATACCTTAAATGCCATAGCCAGTCTTTATTGTTGATGATCGCACTCAGACACTTTGGTGTGTCGTGATGGATGGCGAGAGAGAACATTCAATTTTTTGCCATAGTGACTCAAATGATTAGCTTCCCTCGAGTGTCTAAGATCAACATCTGCTTGTTTCTAAGGCTGATTTGGTAACCTTTCTCCACGAGTTGTCCTAGGCTCAAGATGTTGGTCTTTATGTCTGGCACATAGTAGACATTAGAGATGAAAGTGTGATCTCCACCTTTCCGCTTGAAGAGAACATCGCCTCTCCCTCGGACTAGAACTTTAGAGAGATCGCCGAATGATATCTGTCCTTGAATTTTCTCATCAAGTTTGGTGAATACGTTCTTTCTAGCAGTCATGTGGTTGCTGGCTCCAGAGTCGAGGTACTAAACATCTTGGTCCTGGGTTGAGCTATATGCCATCAGTATCAACGATTCTCTGGCAACTGGTTGCTTTTGCAAGATTAGCCTCCTCGCTAACCTTTTCTGTCAGTGGTCTTGACCAACACTCGTTGCTATAGTGCCCAAACTTATGGCAGTTATAGCACTCGATTTTGCTCTTGTCAACGCCTTGACGATTATTGTAATTGCCTCTTCTTCCACATCTTCTTCCTCTCGGGACATTGTTCTATTGTCCACATCCTCCTCTAGTGGATATTTGTCCGCCTCTACCTCCGCCTCTGGGTTCAAAATATCCAAATCCTATTCCAAAAATCCTCAACCTCACCCTCGTCCTTGATGTGACGTCCCCCCTTGCTCGTAACTCCCATCGGTCAAAGATAGTTTTGACTGTAAGGCTTGCTCCAGTGCTTTATCGTTATTTCTCCTATTATCCTTTTGCTCATGGGCTTGTAGTGAATCCACAAGCTCTTCTACCAACATGGTCTCCAAATCTTTGGTTTCTTCTAGAGTACCTGCTATGTAGTCAAATTTTGAATCTAAAGATCGCAAAATTTTCTCACATATTCTCACGTTTGCAAGAATCTCTCTATTCCTCCTCAACTGGTTCGCAACTACCATTACTTGAGTATAGTACTCGGTAATGGACTCAGTAGACTTCAATTGTAGGGATTTGAATTTACCGCGTAAGGTTTAGAGGCGAATCCTCTTCACTTTGTCAGCACCTTTGTATGTTCGGTGGAGAGTCTCCTCGACTTCTTTGGACGTCTTAGCAGAGGCAATGATTTTGAACGTGGCCTCATCAAGACCCTGGTAGATGATGGACTTGGCCTTGCAGTCCTTCTTTCGGTCAGTGCGAAGGATTGTTCTCCGAGCATCTGACATGGATGCCTCGGTTTCTTTGGATTTGGCTTCCTCATACCCATCTTCCATGATGTCCATGACATCTTGAGTGCCTAGTAGGGCTTTCATTTGGATGCACCAATTGTCATAGTTGTCCTTCGTCATATTTGGGATGAGCGCCTGCGTAGTCTCGTTTGCTATTTGGTTTTGAATATCTCAAAACAGTACTTTGGAGTTTGAATTTGGAAGGTTGCCGGACGTTAGATAGAGAGACGACCGAAGGATGGCTACAATGGCGATTAGAGAGAAAAAACAGAACCTTAGGAGTTCTGTTGTGGAAGATCTCTCGAAGGGCAACCATAGAGCATACTTTCCCTCGGCTCTAATACCATTATTGGGCGGAGGAAAAGGTTTAACCACTATCCCCGATTCCCCAAGTATGCTCAAATAGGACTACTACGTATGGTTCCATGGCAGGCACGCCAACTTCTGAAACAACGATATAAATAGACCTTTTGCTAGTAAGTATTGACCTTAAAATACTCAAAGCTTACTGATCAAGTAATTACATATAGTACCATTACATATAATACTACATATAAAAAGAGGGAATAGCTTCTCAACTTTTGACTAGCTTTTTTTCACTTTCGGACCGTTCTGTCCCTGGCTTTTACCATCCTTTGGATGATTTTGACCCTGAATTTTTTTTAAATTATGTTGCTTAGCTGGCTCCTAGAACAGCATGGTCTTCACAGTGTGATTCCAATTTTAACTGTGCTTTATTTCTTTATTCCCTTGCTGTGTTGGTGTTTTCTTGTGGTCTTCACCTATCTTGTCTCACCTAACGCCTGCTCTCTCATTGATCGTGCGTGGAGGAGAAATGCTTTGGTTGAGATTCAAACCCTTTGTTTTCCTTCTCTTCCCTGTGTCTTGATGTTTCTAGTTATCGATTGTGACCCACTCTGAATTGTATGAGAACGACGTTTTGTATCCATTTTTCGGTTTCTTTCTTGAGTTATGGTTTTTCGATTTTAGTTGAATGAGAAGCAAAGATACGTTGCGATATTTTGTGAAACAACCGCCATCAACGACAATGGCAAAGGTTCCCCTTCTGTCCCTTTGTTTGCTCCCTCTCTCTCTGTCTCTCTCTTTTTCTTTCCCCTTCTTTGTTTCTCGCGATGGTTGGTTTTCCAGTTTTCTTCGGTTTTCTTTTGTTGTTTTGTTTTTGATTTTGGAGCGACTTCTCTTGGATTTTGTTTTCGTGATTTTTGCTCTCTTCTTTGTGAAGCCATCTTTGTGTTTTTCTTATGTTTTATTCATAGATGTTTGATTTTTGTTTGATTTGAGGATTTTGTTTAGTTTTTGCCATTATTTTTGCTCGTTTTTTCTTCCTAAGGTCATCTCTTTGTTTTTCTTTCATGTTTTTTCTTCATGGAAGTTTGATTTCTACTAGGTATTTCTTTTTTATAAACTAATATGAGGGTGTTGTTCGATTTTTTTGCTGCTAATTATTATTTTTTTTTTGTTCTTGAGGCCATCTCTGCGTTTTTCTTCATGGATGTTTGATTCTTTGGATATCTCATTTTTGTCTACTGTAGAGGTTCACATTCGTAATTCTCATTTGGTTTCCAAGCATTTTCGGTTGGGTTTGAAGTTTTCTTTTAGGGATTTTTTTTTTTTTTTTTTGGTTTTTTTTATTGATTGTGTCTCTTTTTTTCTTTTTTTATTTATTTTATGTTCTTAAGTTTTTAGTGTGTTTTTCTTCTTCTTTTCCTCATTGGATGTTCGGTTTTTTTTTTTTTTTTGAGTTTGTTTTTTCTCTGAGGTACTTCTCATTTCGTCTTTCTTGCTATTGTGATTTCAAGATCTCTTCTCTGTGCAAGGACAATACGTTTGCTTTTAAGTGTGTGAGCACTGTGAGGCAAAAATTGATTTTGTAGTTGAAATTGCTGTTGCTCTTTGTTGTTTAGGAGAACTGACCCACTTATGCCAAGCTTCTTGTTATGAGGCATACGATGGTATAATTGATTTAAATAC
Organism: Euryodendron excelsum; assembly: GCA_033060915.1. Classification (NCBI taxonomy): domain Eukaryota; kingdom Viridiplantae; phylum Streptophyta; class Magnoliopsida; order Ericales; family Pentaphylacaceae; genus Euryodendron; species Euryodendron excelsum. Next base: position 14,515,306 of record CM065386.1, read on the forward strand.
TTTTAATTGCTCTGGAGGGAAAAAAATTTAGATGCTTATAACTATAATATATAGAGAGTATTCTTTTAAAACAAGAAAAATGTGATGTTTTGTGAGCTTGTTGGTTTAGGTCTTTTGAGTTTGCTAGTAAGTACGGAGGTGCCTAAAACATTGGGTGAAAAAATGTGTGCCCAACAATCTGGTTGTCAGGCCAATTCTTTTGTTTTGAACACTTTCTCAGATTCTATTAATATTATTTTTTTTGCGGTGAGGGCCTTTAGAGTTGATCTTTGGTCTGCTCATTATTGAAGAATGTACTGTTTTGGGGTGCTTCCTGGTTGCATAAAGCCCCCAATAACTCTACCTAATTTCACTACATTCAACTGAATAGGCAAGCATAGGAGGCTAACTAGACTTGTAATACATTTGGGTGCGATAACAAGCATGGAAGGATTCTTCTTAATTTCCAAGATCATAATTTCACCATGTGTTATGTTTATTAGAAACATTTGCCATGAGAGTAGTGTATTGTATTCATTTGTGTCAAATTCTGAAATCTTGCTTTTTCCTGCAATTTTCGACAGCATTTCTTCTTCTAAAGGTTCTATCCCTCCATGATTCCAAAGGTCATCCTAATAGCTAGAAATGCTCTAAAGGTTCCATCCCTCCATGATTACAAAGGTCATCCTAATAGCTACATGAGTCTCCTTATACCATGGACGCCCTTTTCCATTTCATTGTAGGTATATATAGATATATATATTTATAGAGATGGGTTCACAAGTGTCTTTGAATCACTCTTTCTTCTCTCTCAGCTTGCATGATGATAATATGGACTGAAGGAGTGAGCTAGCTATTATATCATAAGAATTGGGTGATATTGAAATTTTCTTGGGTAGAGATTTAGATTCATGATATTTGTTTTGGTTTCCTAGCTTAACCAGGTTTTACCTTCGGTATATGAACAATTTATTTATTTTATCCTTGTTTTATTACATCATGCTGCTACTCAGATATAATATTTGTTTGTCTTCCTTTAATCTAAATTGTTGTGGTAAACAGCCTGAAAGTTTAAATTCCAATGATAAAAAATCTGAAACAATGAAGGGTGAAAACATATCATTTCTAGATACAAATTAAAGAATATTGATAGATATTTACCCTTGCTGGGTATTAATTTTGTATTCCAATTTTTGTATGATTGGAATTTTACTCTCCGTATTTAATATTTTGTCGATCTCACATATCTAGAATTGTATGTCTTACATAAGAAGAGATTTGGGTGCATTTTTGTTTTTGTTTTATGGTTTTTAGGTTTGGAATCTTAGTGTGTTTTGGTCTAGGTTCTTGCAAGCATAGATTAGCTGCCTTTGTGTTCATATTAAGCTATTCTTTGGTAATTCATTTAAAGTGCCCAACAGTACTGTTGTTTCTATTCATATTCATAACCTATTGTTTCTATTCATATTCTTAGCCTAATATTGATGGTGATCATTTTAATGTTTCAGATATTTATGTGGCCATTTGTGATTATCCAGTTGCATTAACAAAGAAGAAATTGAAGGAAATGAAAAGGTATACCCTTTGAGGAACTCTTGTTTGGTATACCAATGTCTTTGATGCTGCTTTTGTGCTGATGAATCCTTGGTCGTCTTTTTTTTGGTGTAAAAATGATGCATACTGAGATATTGACAGTTGAATTAATTTTCCATTGAGTCAATAATTAGTTTGTTTGATTTAGTTTAATAAGATTTAATGCTAAAAAACATGAGCATGCATTTTTTTAACTACTTGCAGGAGTCCACTTCAAGATCTTTTCCCTCTGAATGTTTCTATATCAGCACCGCCATGATTACCAGCATCACCCACTTCACCTGATCTAATGGAAGGTCTGCAGTTGTGAAAACACCGCATCAGAGATGGTGTAAGCAAGATAAAGTTTTAGAATTGAAATACAGCTTCATAGTTTTCAAGATCGAAGAGAATCAAATGCAGGTTATTATGATGAAGGAAATATACATCTACACTAACATCTATTTTCAGAGTTCATACAACAATGGTTGTTCTATCCTTGTAAATATATATTCAATTTTAATAGAGTACCCTTCCACATGTATAGATTACTATAACTTTGTACCTTATTGCAAAGGTTTTAGTCTCATTTCAAAAACATTTTTGTCCAATGATCTTCTTTCCAAACTACTACCCCGTGCCTTGCACGGGCACATTCACTAGTTATATAGGAAAAAAGAAAAAGAAATAAGTACACACATCACATTGTTATTTATCATCTAATAAATTTCCTAATCGCTCTCTACTAGCTAGTCATAAACTGATGTTGCAATTGGTACCATGATACGTACACGTATCGAGACATATTCTTGAATGTTTAATCCGATCGTTACTTTTAAAAATCTATATTGATCAACTTACTAATTATGCCCCTTGAAACAAGGGTATTTTATACAAAACTGATTCATTAATAAAGCCGCATTATATATATATATATATATAAGTTATTTTTGTCCTTATATTTTGTCTCTTTTTTATATAATATTTTAAATGCTTTGATACTTTTAAAATGTCATGTCACAAGGACAATTAGTTAGATAATTATTAATTTGTTTGATTTTCCAACCAACTCTATTAATGTTGTAATCTAATATAGTTCCCTATTTAAATACAAAGTTCTATCTAATTAAGTCTCTACAAATTAGCTCATGAATATAATACATATAAACATATATAGTATTATCCAATTAAGTCTCACTTCATATTATAATCCAATAAAATTTTTATTTATCACATGAAATATCATATGTAATATAATTTTAGGAACAAAATTTTATCTAATTAAATTTTTATAAATTATTACGATTCATATTATAGTCCAATAAATTTTTTCTACTTGAATACAAAGTCCTATCTAATTAAGTTTTTGCATATTATCTCATGAAATGTAATATATAATATGATTTTAGATATAAAGCCCTATCTAATTAAATCTCTACAAATTATAACATTGCAATATGATAGGTAAAATATTCATAATATTTTCTCTTCATTTTTACTAAATTTTTTATTTAAATAAATAGTATTAAATATGATGCATATAGAAAACCTTATATATTACAAAGAGGATTACAGTAAGATTATAACTATGTAGGTCTATAATTAATTATTTTATTTTATAGTTATTTAGTTTTTTGGCTAATTTTTTTAAACATATGTGTTTCTCCTTTCTCTTTTATGCGCGTATTGTGCGAGTATACCACTAGTTATATTTAAATTACTAAGTGTAGGTGGATCTATATCACATAGAGAAAAAAAATAAAAGAAAGAAAGAAAGAAGGGAAAAAGTAATTAAAATAAAAAATTTTGTAATATTTAGAAACTATAATTGACTGGATAACTTTACCTTCTAAGTTGGTTAGATTACTTATTTTTGTTTCTAATTTGGTTTGATTCAATCAACCAGAAAATTGTGATTGAGATTAGTACACTAACAACATGTTTGGAACTTGGGTAAGGGAAAGAAAGGAAAAATTACTGTTTGCTATAATTTTCCTGTTTGGTTTTGCAAAAATAAAAAATGGAAAGAAAAAAAAGAGAGAAAGAGATAGATTAATTTAATATTTTCCCTCAACCTTTCCTTCCTTTTTCCTTTATTTTCTTTTTGCCTTCCCTTCTCTTCCCTTCTCTTCCCTCCCCTCCGCCAAGTTCCAAACAGGCTGTAAAGTGGGAACTTTTTGTGGCGTTTTAGACGAGCTTTATTTTTTTGTACATTGAATGGGCTAATGCTGGGCTTTACTTAGACTTATTTAAACCCAATCAAGCAAGATCCACGATATTGTTTTTCAAATTTAACTGGTCTCTCTAGTAGTTGGTAACTTGATACAGTTGATAGTACCTGTAGGTGGGATTTTTAGGAAGGTCTGGCTAAACTCTCGAACCAAACCAACGAGCATGAGCAATCTATAAGAAAAGAAGACGATGAGAATGACTTAGCCCTCTTTGGGCCAAAAGCACTCCGATGATTAAGTTAGCAAGCTTAACCACAATGAATCGATTAAAAAATATAAAAAGCTAAAACTCAAGTGAATATACCTTACACCTTTAGTGCATGAGGATATTTATAGGTTTTGGAATGTCATATTCCCTTTGAAAATTGGAGTCACTTTCCTTTTAGGAAATTCCTTTGTCTAAGTCGGTTTAATGCATTGGACTTATTCTTTATTTGCTCTAGTCCACTTAGGAATAGGGTTTGTACTCTGGATGTCATTGGCCCTAGTACCTTTTGGATTAGAACCCTTGGGCCATCCTATTTGGGTCTTAGACTTCGATCGGCATGGGCCTAGTCTAACAGGTCGGCATTTATGGGCTAACCTCACTAGGCTGGTCTGCTCTTGGTGTTGGGCTTGGCTCTTATTGGGCCCACAGTTGCCCCAAGCCCTTGTGCCCTGTTTAGTCCAACGAATGCGACAAGGGCTGAGTTTTGCATTTAAGTCCCCTCCTTTAGACTTCACGTCGTTTCGAGGCCCTAGGCACCAGGTGGCAATTTTATATTAGCATTGTAACTGAAGGGTTGAGTTGAACAGGCTGCCGAGGTGACAGTTGGGTTGAACGTCATGATTTGCACAACTTTTCGACTCCCGAACCGACGACATAGCTTATTATAAATTGGGCATCTTTCCACTCTTCCTCAACGATTGAACTTGACTTTGAGACTACTGGTAAGAGAGAGAGAATAGAGCTTGCCCTAATTCTGTAAGTGCTTTGAACCTTTACCTTTTTTCTTTTTTTGGCAAATTCCCCTAATGGCAGCTCACCTTAGGAAGCTTGTAGATAGCCTGGCTATTGTCGATGTGTTTAAGTCTAAGTACGGTATTGCCGACCAGGTCGGCATAGAGTTGGTGACCCCGATGATCATAGAATGGAGGAGACCACAAAGGGGATGCCCATCCCCATAATTGCCATCATAGAGGGAGGCGTTAGGTTTTCTTTTCACCCTTGTCATGTAAAATTTCTTCAACACCCCGACATATGTCCTGCCTAAGTAAGCTCGAATACCTATAGGATCGTCATGGGGATGTTTGAGTTGAACTGAATCCTAGGCATTAACTTAGGGCTTGCAGAGCTTAACTTTTGTTACAATTTATGCAAAGTTGGGGGTGATAGTTGGAAAGTTTACCTTAGGGCGATCGACAAGAGTAGGGAAATAGTGAAGTGTCTCCCATCCTCGGGTAAGGGTGTAAGTGATGTCAAAATTTGGGTTTCTAGCCCTTGCGAATTTGGTGACCTTCTTGCCGACCAAATGCTATTAAGTCGATACCGTAGAACTCCCAGAGAATTAGGTTAGTGACGACCTCTTACTTTTCATGTGTATTGACTTGTACACTTCTAACTTGTTTTGTTTTCACTTGTTCAACATCTGGTAGGAAGAGCATTAAGAAGGAGACGTGTGGCGTCGGTCTGCTTGATCTGAACAAGGGCTTGAATTACCATGGCATAGGTCGACTTTGTGACATTTGTAGAACCCCTCACATATTGTTGAATTACCCGCTTCGGGTTTCCACCTTCACTGCCTCTTTTGGGATCTCGCCAAGCGTTATTGCCAAATTATCAAATGAGGGTGTAGCTGGTAAGTTTGCTGACATTCCGATAGGATTATGATTGAGCGCATACACCTCAACGATCAAGTGACTATTGCTGATCGACCCACCGACGCATCGGCACCAGTTGTGAGTTCTGGAACTCAAGTTGTTGAAGACGCCGTTCTAGTTACCTCAAGAGTTGCTTTCCTGAGCTAGGTGTCCTTTGAAATTCTCCCAATTGTTACTGACACAGCAACCAATATTCCCAGCCACACAATTTATCTGGTCCATAGCACATCTTTCGAACAATCAAATTCGTCTGAATCAGTATCGACATCCACTCCGTGTATAGTGCCTGATCGTCGAGTTATAACCAAAATTGGGTAAAAGAGGAAGCTTGTGTACCCTTCGTCTTCAGATTCTGATACTCCCAACAAGATGAGTCTAAGAGACATGATGTTGCAGAAGGTGGCAGCAAAGAGATTGAAGAAATTGGGGAAATTGAAGGCTGAAGTAACAAAGCCCATTCCCCACTTGCCGTTGCTGAGGTCAACTTGTCTGAACCTAAGATATAGAAAAGGAAGATGAGATTATCAAAAAAGAAGGCAACAATAGGGGACACAGAGGTTGAGCCAGCTGCCAAGAGGCCCAAAGTGGTGCCGACCAACACCCATCCTAGGAGTAGTGTCGTGGTTGATAATGCCGGCTTTGTGGTTGTAAGACCCGTCGTTAGTGGCTGTCATATGGTGTCAAATAACTCCTTCATTAGATCGGTTAAGGTAGCCATGGGAGTAGTTGAAAGTAACCTCTAACGGGTTGATACTGACTTCTTGGAGAGCAATAATGACCTGTCAGTCTTCCTAGGAGCCTTCCATGAGTCCTTGCTAGTAAGTTCTTTCAACTTGTCTCTTTTCTATTTCTTTTCTATTTTAAGATCTTTTCTATGTGACGCTTCCAAATTCTATCCGGGGAGCACAATAAGCTAATTGAAGAGCATGCCTGATTGAAGGAAGAGTGGATGATCTAGAAGAAGGCCCGACTGACAGCAGCAAAGGAGGCTGAGAAAGCGAAGATCGAAGTAAATCAAGTTGTTGCCGATTTGAGCAAACGAGATGGCGAAGTCTCAAAGCTGGAGGCTAACAATGCCGTACTTAGGGTGGACTTATTTAAGTCGGAGGCCGAAGTTAAGGAACTTAAAGCCGATCTTGCAAAGGCGAAGGCCAAAACTGAGGAGAAGATTAAACAAGCTGTGGCAAGTACTGCTGATGATTATGCCTTCCAAATGGTCAATCTTTTGCAATCAATATTTATTGAAGGCAAGTACGGTGCATTGAAAGAAATAAACATCAAGAGCTCCTCCAACATCTGGAAGAATATCCCGAGCTACTTCGAGACTACTCTTGGGGGCAACGATAAGGATACCTCCAAGACGACTAAGGGAAAGGACACTCCAGCGATTCCTACTTCGGGTGTATCCGAGACGGCTGAGGTTAATGGCACTAAGACAGCTAAAACAAATGCTCTAAAGACAGCTGAGGCAGATATCTCAAAGTCAGCTGAAGATGAAGTCACTATTGAAAAGCCTACCAGAGATACTATGCCTTAGCTTATAGTATTACTATTAAAAAAGTTATATTTTCCTCGAAACAATGTAACACTGATTTTGCATCAAATAAATTTGAATTTTGATACTTTGGATGTTTCTTGCTTTCTTTAATTTAGTAAAAATTGATAGTTTTACTATTGTGTTTTTGTTTTGCTCGACCACCTTTGGTTAACCAACTAAGCTTTACACAGGACTAAGTCAAGACATTTTATTTTAATTTGTAATTAATTGCCTCTGTTGGCCAACTTGCTTGACTTAAGCTAGATCAAGTTTGGTCTTGGTTCTTGTGGCCTTCATCGACCGACCTGCTAACAAGTTAGACAAGACCAAGTTCTGACACTTAGTTTTTATGCCCTTCATTGGCCGACCTGTCCAACTTGGACAAGACCAAGTTTTTACACTTGGTTTTTATGGCCTTCATTGGCCGACCTGTCCAACTTGGACAGGATCAAGTTTTTACACTTGATTTTTATGTGCGTCCCCTTTTTATGCTTGTCTCTAGATTTGATGAATCACTTGCAACTTTTGAAGAAAGATAGTATATTTATCATAGATTATCGTAAATCATTATATCATTTGGGAAACACATCTACTGATAGAATTTTTTGAGATTGTTGGCGTTTCAAGGTTGGGGTAATAGTCACATTTCTTCGACAATTTCCAGTCGGTATACCCCCACACCGACTTAGGATGCAACTCTATAAGAACTTTCCCAATTTGGGCCGAGCTTCCCATCAGCTGGATTCTTAGTTGCCTCTAGTACTTTCCTTAGCACTAAGTCGCCAGGAACGAAAGCCCTTGGCTGTATTCATTTGTTGTAGGCTCGACTAAGTTGCAGGTGATACCCTGTAAGTTCGAGCAGGGTAACTTCTCTCTTTTCTTCAATGAGATTGAGGTCTTTTGCCAAGGTCTGGTCATTAAAGCTGGTGTCAAATGCTCCTAACCTAATCGTTAGAAGTCCGACCTCTAAGAGTATTACTGCCTCGACCCCATATGCCATTGAAAAGGAGGTTTTTCCAGTAGATCTCCTTGGAGTGGTTCTGTAAGACCATAAGAAACTAGGCAACTCTTCTATCCATCTCCTTTAGCTTTTTTCAGCCTCTTTTTGATCCCGTTTAACATGGTCTTGTTTGATATTTCGACTTACCCATTTGATTACACCATAAAAGTGTAATTATAGGCCTTTAATTTGCACCTTGTTAGACTTAGATTATTGTTAATTTCCTTATTTTAGTTAGATATGTGTTTGATTATGTTATGTATGTGTTTTGTAGGTTATAGAAGCTAATGAAGGTAAATAGATGGAAAGAATTATCAAGGTGGGTTCAAAACGAACAAACCGGTGATGAGAAGTCCAACCCATCTCGGTATTTTGGCCATAACTTTTTATTCCAACATCCAATTGAGCCGATGTTTATGCCATTGAAAAGAAGACTTCAAGATCTATAACTTTGCCTCTAATGTGCATCGGCTGAATTGAGCTCTAAGGTAGTCAAACTTAAGCTTCAAAATTTTAGGATGGACTTCGCGAGACACCTTACACCTGCAAGTTCAACTTATGTGTAAAATTGGGGTTCCGCGCCACAAATTTCCTGAAACTCTATAAATACCAACCCCTTACCCTAAAGTTGAGAGGAGAGCCGCCACACACAAATAGACTTAGGAGTAGTGTAGTTAGGGTTAGTTTTTGGCTAGGAGGAGGTGGGAGCAGCTCAAAACATGTTGGTTTTCCATTTTTTCTTCATTTTTTAGCTTAAATTTAGCTTTGTAATAGTAATATAGAGTTAGAACTTGTAATTTTCGTTCATTGTATTGTATTTTCCTTCACTTTCTTGTACTTTCTTGTATTTTCCTAGCAACCAAACAGTTTTATTATTCAAGTAAATTTTAGATTTAAATCTCTACATGCTTTCTTTACATTTTTACATACTTTTCTAATGGATTCAAGTAGCTAGTAATTTAAATTGGGTTTAAATGTGAAAATCACTCAAGAAATCCAAGTGTTTCAATTGAGGTATCTCATGAATTTATTGCCATATTTTCCTAGATTTTGAATCCTAGTAATTTCATGTGGATGTTTTAGAAAACTTAGATTATTGACTAAGTTTGGGGATTTTAATCACCCAAATCGATGTTATTAATTTAAGGCTCCTCACTAGATACTTACTCCAAAATTGCTAGGAATTCATTCTCATCAATTGATTGCAAGATAATTTAGAGCACCTAGGTTATTGACTATGTTTGGCTAATTTAATACACAAACCCCAAATTTGGTATTGACCCTAGTTACATTGATGGTATTAACCTTTGATTCCTCCATTGACCATGTATCTAAATTCAATTTCTTGAGAATGATTGGTTTTCAAAGTTAAATTAGTGTTTAATTTAAGTCATAAACCTCATTAAAATTCTTGGATGAATTGAGTGATTGGATCAATCGAACTCAATTCCCTTTTTAATTGCTTTAAATCTAGTTTTAATTTGCTTTAATTTAATTGCCTAGTTAATTACTTTTATTTTCGTTGTAATAGGTTAGTAAATCAAAACCCTCATCAAAAACCAAAACATTTTCAGTCTTCTTTTATTTTCCATTTTATTTTAGATTTAATTCACATAATTGCAATTCAATTTTAAGTTAGGTTAGTGTGAGTTGAGTGTCCAAAGCCTATATTGGGCTAGGTCTCTTGGGAGAAAATGATATCGGATTATCGGTTTATACTTCATCGCGACCCCCGTATTCTGGCGGGGTAACTAACCCCAATTGTAGGACGCATCTGGGAGGCGAGTCACCGTTACACTGTGGATAGGCTGGTGTCGAATAGTAATTTCTGATCCCAAGCTCATTGCAGAATCCTCTAAACATGTTGCCGTCAAACTGGGTGTCGTTATCCGAAACTAAAGCCCGGGGTATGCCGAACCTTGTGATGATGCTCCGCCATGGAAACCTCTTAGCGTCTACTTCTCTGATAGTCAATAAAGGCAATGCTTCCAACCACTTGGTGAAATAATTAGTTGCCACTATAAGGAATCTCGTATTCCTTGGAGCTCGGGGCAGTGGTCTGACTATGTCCAGCCCCCATTATGCAAAGGGCTAGGAGTTGGTGATAGTTGCGAGGTCCTCGGCAGACTAGTGAATTATCAGCGAGAACTTCTGGCATTTTTTACTCTTTCGAACATAGTGGGCAGCGTCTTTCTGCGTATAGAGCTACCAATAGCCTTGTGAAATAACTTAGTGGGCCAGAGATCTTCCGCCAACATGACTCCCACAGATTCCTTCATAAATTTCAAATAAGATGCCCTGTTTTTTGTCCGGATGGACACAATGCAAATAGGGACTAGTGAATGATTTTCTATATAATTCCTTGTCGAGTGATAGACAATACTTTAGCGACATGTGCTTGATCCTTCTGGCCACGTTCTTGCCTTCTAGCAGCTCATCCCTGTTAAGGTAGGTGATGATCAAGTCCATCCAGGATGGGCCCAATTGCTCAATAGCCAGAGCTTGCACTTCTTCTTCAAATATGCTTGGGCTCGGCAGCGTCTCCACATTATTCTCTTCGATCCGGACCTTAGGGCTGCTGCAAGTGTTGCTAAGGCATCGACATGAGCGTTGTTATCGCGACTGATTTGATAGAGCTTGTATCTATTGAATTTGCTAAACAACTATCTTGTTTATGAGAGGTACTGCCCCATCCTGTCGTTCTTTGTCATTTATTCACCCATGATCTGGTTCACCACCAGTTGGGAATCTGAGTAGATGACTATCTCGGCAATCTTAAGCTCTATAGCTCAGTGCAAACAGGCGAGCAGAGCCTCATATTCTAACTCATTATTTGATGTAGTAAACTCCAGCTTTATAGCTTGCTCCAATGTCATACCCTCTGGTGTGATTAATACTACGCCCGATCCTGCCCCCTATCATTGGACACTCCGTCGACAAAGAGCTTCCAATGATCAGCAATCTCCCATAATTCCAAGGGGGGTTGCAATTTGGCTGATCAGCATTAGGTTTCTAAATGGCTTCCTATGACAGTTCAATAGAAAACTCAGCAACAAAATCAACAAGTACCTGACCTTCTGATTATACTGTAAAAGTATAATAATAGGCCTTTAATTTGCATCTTGTTAGACTTAGATTAGTGTTAATTTTCTTATTTTAGTTAGATATATGTTTTATTATGTTTTGTGTGTGTTTTGTAGGTTATAGGAGCTAATGAAGGCAAGTAGACACAAATAATGATTAAAGCGAGTTCAAAACGAGCAAACCGGTTATAAAAAGTCCAACATGTCTCGGTATTTTGGCCATAACGTTTCACTCCAATATCCAATTGAGCAAATTTTTGCATCATTGGAAAGCAGACTTCAAGAGCTACAACTTCTCCTCTAATCGAGATCTAAGATGGTCAAAATCAAGCTGGAAGGTTGCTGGCTTGAATAATGAATAGTGATCGTTCGGACGGTGCGTCTACAGTGCGTCCAAATGGTGAATAGTGCATTTGGATGCTATTTCGACTTTCAGATTGCATTTTGCGTCCGAAGCTGAGTTTAAGGGAAGTTTTGAAGGTTTTTTTGTGTAGTTAGGGTTAGTTTTAGCTAAGGGGGCGATAGGAGAAGGTCATCCAAGGTTGGTTTTTTCATTTTTTTTTCATTTTTTACTTAGATTTAGCTTTGTAATGATAGTATAGGTGTAGAACTTGTAATTTCCTTTGATTGTATTGTATTCTTTTTCACTTTCTTGCACTTTCTTGTATTTTCCTTGTAACCAAACACTTTTATTGTTTAAGTAAAATTTAGATTTAATTCTTCATGCTTTCTCTTTACATTTTTATATGCTTTTCCAATGAATTCAACTAGCTAGTTTCTTAAATTAGGTTTAAATGTGAAAATCACTTAAGAAATTCAAGAGTTTAAATGGAGGTATCTCATGAATTAATTGCCATATTTTCCTAGATTTCGAAATTCTTAGTAATTCTATGTGGATGTTTTAGAAAACTTAGATTATTGACTAAGTTTGGGGATTTTAATTACCCAAATCGATGGTATTAATTTAGGGCTCTTTACTTAATAATTGCTCCACAATTGCTAGGAATTCATTCTCATAAATTGATTGTAAGGCAACTTAGAACACTTAGGATATTGACTATGTTTGGCTAGTCAATGCACAAACCCCAAATTTGATGTTGACCTTAGTTAAATCGATGGTATTAACCTTTGATTCCTCCATTGACCATCTATCTAATTTCAATTGTTTGAGAATGATTGGTTTTCAAAGCTAAATTTTTCGAATCAAACACTCTTAAATGTTGTGTTTGATTTGAGTTATAAACCCCATTGAAAGTCTTGAATGGATTGAGTGATTGCATCATTTGAACCCAATTCCCTTTTTAATTGTTTTAAATCTAGTTTTAATTTGCTTTAATTTAATTGTCTAGTTAATTACTTTTATTTTCATTGCACTAGTTTAGTAATTCAAATCCCCCATAAAAAATCAAAAGATTTTCGGTCTTTTTATTTTCCATTTTATTTTTAGATCCAATTCCCCTTTTTATTGCAATTCAATCCTAAGTTAGGTTAATGTGAGTTGAGGCTAAAGCCTATATTGGGCTAGGTTCCTTGGGAGAGAACGATACCAGATTACCGGTTTATACTTCATCCTGACCCCCGTACTCTTCCGGGGTAACTAACTCCATTTGTTGGATACAACATTTGGGGGCAAGTTACCTTTCACTGCCGACCTAAGTTGAAATTTGATGTTGAATTCTCTTAGCTCTACCGCCCACTTTACTAGTCTTCCCGAGAAATCTACCCTTCTGAAGAGTGGCTTAAGCTGATGGTATATGAGGACGTTGATGGTATGGACCTTGCAGTAGTGCACCAACTTGTGTGGCGCTATTACCAATGCTAGGGCCAATTTCTTCAATGGTAAGTACCTGCTTTCCGCCCCCAGAAGAGTTTTGCTGACATAATAGACTTGCCTCTGCTACCTGTCTTGCTGACAAAGTAGGACGGCGCTTACCACATGGTCTAATATTACCAAATAGAGGAAGAGCTTCTCATGTTTGAGCGGCGTAGATAGTAATGGTGGCTGTGATAGATATTTCTTTAGGTCGACAAGGGTCTGGTCACAATCAGAACTATGGTTGAACTACTCTCGTTTTTTCAAAAGTTGGAAAAATGGTCGACGTTTATCTGAAGATCGGCCGATGAAACGATGTCGCGCCCAGATTTTTCGCACTCGAGGAATACTCACACAAGCGAGAAAAATGTCGTACTCTCTAGTTAGAACTCACCCTCCTAGAAGAATGAGTGCGACTATGTTTGAATTGAAAATAGATTTGAATAAAGGGCTTTTAAAAAAGATTTGGAGTCAGCACCTAACTTAATTAAGGTGAGTTAGGTCACCTAAAAACTAAGAATAATCCGAAGACTACACTTAGGGTTTTTGGAAAACGATTTCGAAAATATCTGCTCAAGAGAGGGTTTTTAGGAAAACAGGTTCTTTGACAACATTTGAAAAACATTTAGCCCTTTTTAGAAAAATAACTTCGTTTGGTCTTTGAAATCAGTGATCCTAAGTTCGAAGGTTGGTTACGTGTAGGGAAGACGCACTAAGCCATCACCCTACCGCGCCCTTTCGGTACCTACATGTCAATCTACCCTAGATTCACCTATGAGAGTCTTTAATTAACATATGTTCAATCCTATTCACTTTAAAAACAACGTTTACAAAAACATGATGCATGATATGCAAGTGCAAGGAAAGAGAATTGAAAAATAGATTTAGAAAGAGATTGATTTTATTTGAAAATAAATTTGAAATTGAAAAGTTTGAGAAATTAGAAATAGAAATTTGGAAACAGAAATTTGAAATTGAAATTTTGAAAATAGATTGGAATTTGAGATTTGAAAAATGTTGAGGAGTTTGAAATTTAAAAGAAATTGTGGAATTTGATATTTGAAAAAAAAGTTGTGACCGCACCTATGAAGGTTGCCTACGTATCCTTTTGGAGGAAACAGGTCAGTCGTAGTTCGGATCGGAGTCCGATTGAAAATAAAAGAGTTGATTGGAAGAAAGAGATTGAATTGGAAATTGAATTTGATTTGAAATTAGAAGAGCAGATTGGAAATTGAAAATGAGAAGATTGGACTTGCTTTGGAAAGACTTGGTTTTAGGAAACCTAGACTTAGGAAAGAGACTTAGGAAAGATTTGACTCGAATCGGAAGGTTTAGAAAGAATTAGATTTAGGAAATGTTTGAATTAGGAAAGGTCCAATTTAGGAAAGTTCCGTTTTTGGAAAGTTTCATTTTTGAAAAGTTTTAGAATTAGGAAAGTTTCAACTTAGGGAAGTTTTGAAAATTGGAAAGTTTCATTTTAGGAAAGGTTTGAAAAAGGAAAGTTTTTAACTTAGGAAAGTTTTGAATTGGAAAAAGTTTAGTTTAAGAAAGGTTCAGAATTTAGAAAGTTTCAAGTTAAGAAAGTTTTGAATTTTGGAATGTTTTGAAAAAGGGAAGTTTTGAAAGTGCGAAAGTTTAGAAAACAAGGAAGTTTTGAAAATAAAAAATTTTTGAGTTTAGAAAGTTTTGGATTTGGAAAACTTCGAATTCGAAAAGATTTGAAATTTAGAAAGTTTAGGATTTAGGAAGTTTTAGGGTTTTAGAAGATCTTGAGATTAGGAAAGGTTTAAGTTTAGGAAAAGTTTAAAAACTTAGGTTTGAGAAGTTAAGATTTGAAAAGAGGGTAGAATTAGGAAAGATTTGAAAATTGAGTTTTAAAATTTAGGAAAGATTTTTATGTTCAAATTTGAAAACTTAAGATTTAGGAAAGTGGAAGTTTAGGAAGGATTTGAATTAGGAAAGAGTTAGATTAGGAAGAGATTGGATTTGGTTTTTAAAAGAGAAAGTTTGATTTTGTTTCTAAAAACGGAGGATTGGATTTGGTTTCCTAAACGGGTAGATTGGATTTGGTTTCCTAAAGGGAAGATTTGATTTGACAAGGATTTGGAAGAGGAAGTTTTAGGAACCCTAGATTTGGAAAACTATAGTTTTGACATTGAAAATAGGTTTTGGAAATGTGTATAGTTTGGATGTGAAAACAAGAGGTTTTGGAAACCTAGATTTGGGGCAAAGTTTGAAAATCATATTTTTTGAAGGAAAATTAGGGTTTCCTAATTGTGAGTTCTAGGGCTTGACTTGGGCTCTAAGGAAAGAGGATTTTTAGAAAGTGTGTTTTTGAAAACGAAGGTTTTCTAGAAGGGAATCCTAGGGAGGAGTTTTTGGAAAGTGAATTTGAAGATAGAGTTTTTGAAAAGAGATTTTTAAAGAGAAAGAGTTTTTGGAAAGTGTGTTTTTAGAAACGAAGATTTTAGAAGAAAAATCCTAGAGGGGAATTTCTAGAAGGAAGATTTTGGGAAGAGAGTTTTTAGAAAGATCTTTAGGGAGTGTTTTTGGAAAGTGGATTCTGAGGAGAAAGAGTTTTTGGAAAGGAGTTGAAAAATGGAGTTTTGAAAAAATAGATTTTGGAGGGAGTTTTTGAAAACAATTTTGGAGAGAAGAATTTTAGGAAAGTATGTTAAAAAAGAGATGTTTAGGAAGAGATTTTTTTGAAAGAGAGCCTTTTGGAAAGTATAAAAACATCTCACTTTCCTAAAGCGATTCTAACCATAAGAAGGCTAGAACCACTTTAAGAAAGCGGTTTTGAAAACAATAAGAGTTGAAAATATAGATCATGAAAGTCACTTTAAATGTAACACTTTCCTAAAGCAATCCTAGCCATGGAAAGGCTAGAATCACCCTAGGAATGTGATTTTGAAAACATGTTTTTGAAAAGGAGATTTTGATGCAATTTTGAAAATAAGTTTGAAAACAATTTTGAAAACAACTTTGAAAACGGTTTTTGGAAGATGCAAGATCATGATATGCACAATGCAATTTTGGGGTCGTGAACATACAAGGCTAAGGCTTCACCACATAATCAAGGGGGTCGGACCCACGTGGTCTCTGGTTAGACTAGAAGAAAGCCCCCGACACAGTGACTCTTCAATAGCCCAATCCTACACATGGACCGGGAATCTCCTTGTTTCAAGCATGCAAAGAAAGGGGGGGGAAAGAGATGGGGGATTAAAATAGAGAAAACCCAAGTGGGTTAGGAGAGAGAAGAGAGAGGGGGAAGTGCGGAAATTTAAATGGAGAACCTACCTTGTATCTTGTTTATTTTACGCGCCTTGCTTGTCTTCGGTCTTCGGTCTTCGTCTTGATCTTCGTCTTCAATCTTCAAGAGCCGCCTTCAATCTTCAAACTTCAGATTGCAACTCTTCAAGTCTTCGAAGGAGGGTTGAAGGCTAGTGTATGAGTGTATAGGGGTGTGTATGAGTGTATATGAGAGGCTAGGGTTTAGTGTATAGTGGCTAGGGTTTGGAAAACCTGAGGAGGCTAGGGTTTAGGGAGTGTTCGAGCTCTGTATATCGAATTATATGATTTTTAAACTGAGTTTAAGCATCCTTTTCACGTTGGAAGAGGCTCTTTATTTATAGAGGTTGGACAAACTTGGCGCCTGTTGCAGTGGCGCCAAGCTAGAATTTACACCGGCGCCACTCAGGCTAATTTTTGGCTTGGCCCCACTACTAGTAGCTCTAGCCATTTAGGAAATATTTAAGGTCGGCAAGCAACGTATCTTTGACTAGATTTGGGCGCCTGTACTAGTGATTACCATGCAATTTTTAGCCTGGTTTCACTAGGAGTGACTCCGAAAAGTCCGGGAATGATTTGAAGGAGCCGGGAATGACCCAGAAGGCCGAAAAAGAGCAAGAACACTTAAAATAGTGTCCTGGAGGTATTGGGCTTGAGAAATGAGGATAAGATGGGTCGGAAAGGTTGACCGGGCCTTTAGGGGCAAAACAATCAATCGGACCGGGAAACTGCCAGGACAGACTCGGATTGTCCGAAAAGAAAACTTGGGATCTGGAAACATTATTCAGAATGCTCCCAGAGGTTTCCGGTTTGATTCCCAGAGTCGGCGGGGTCAGAAAAGGAGATCGGCCCACCAGGGGCAAAACAGTCATTTTTGTACCGAGTTTGCCGGAACTGACTCGAAATGATTTGGAAAGGATAAAGAACGATTGAGAATACTATAAAAAGCATTCTTGAAAAAGTACCGGTTTGATACCCAGAGCCGGTGTGGTTCCCGGGGCATTCGGATGCCTACGGGCAAAATGGTCATCTTGACCAGAAAGTCTCGGAAAAGGTCCAAAGGACAGTTTGGTCATTTTGTTACCGAAGTGGGCTAACAGACACTGGTGTTGACCTGGATTTTGAGTGTTTCCGCCACTCTGACGGCAGTCGTCGTGACACAGGGGTTTGTTGGCAATTCCCTATATCGACCTATTTGTGAGTATTTCCGCTACTCTAATGGTTTTGTGACTATTTTTGCTACTCGGACCGTCTCGAGGAATAAACTGTCTCGAGAAAGGGATTGAAAGGGGACTTACTGTCTCCGAGAAGACGTGCCTAGATTGGAATAGATTTACCGTCTCGAGGAATCAACTGTCTCGAGAGAGGGGTTGGAGTCGGAAAGGAAAGGACAATGCCCCTAAGGGCATTTTGGTCATTTTGCCTCTATTTGGGCCTGGTGGTCCCGCGAGGTGATGGACAGATGGGATTTGAACTTAGAGAGTTGGTTTCGGTTGGAATACGCCTACAATGACTTGAAAACAAGTCTGGACGGAGTGTAGACTGCCGAGCGGTCAAAAATGGGGTGGTTACAATCGGTTGAGGGCCATTACCATTCTAGTCAACTTCAAGACTTCTTTGATGTTTCATGGAGCCTGGATGTTTTGGATGTCACTTATCTAATGCAGATCTACTTCAATCCCCCCCGTGCATAACCAAAAACCCAAGAAACTTTCTAGAGCTTACCCCGAAAACACACTTAGAGGCATTCAACCTCATCTTATAGCTTTTGAGGATGTTGAACACTTCCTTTAGATCGCCCAAGTGTAATCTGTTGACCTTGCTGGGGACTGTGAAATTTCTCACGACCTAGCTATAGTACATACGCATAATACCAAAAATTTTGACCTGATTAGCAAAGCCTAATCTATGTTATTAGAATCATACCTTTGAGACCTCTTTGGCTTGATCCTAAATAACAAGCAACAGCAACAAGAACAAATTAGTTACTCGAACTCAACCTTCAGACTTCTGTTGTATTGATTACACCATAAAAGTGTAATTGTTGGCCTTTAATTTGCACCTTGCTAGAGTTAGATTATTGTTAATTTCCTTATTTTAGTTAGATATATATTTTATTATGTTTTGTGTGTGTTTTTTTTAGGTTATAGAGCTAATAAAGGCAAAATTAACTCAAAGAATGATCAAGGCGGGTTCAAAATGAACAAATCGGTGATGAAAAATCCAACCTATCTTGGTATTTTGGCCATAACTTTTTATTCCGATGTCCGATTGAGCTGATTTTTGCGTCATTGGAAATAAGACTTCAGGAGCTACAACGTTACCTATAATGTGCATAAGCTGAAATGAGCTCTAAGGTGGTCAAAATCAAGCTGCAAGGTTTCTAGGTGAATAATGACCGTCCGAACGGGGCTCCTACAATGCCTCTGGACGGTACTGTCCATCGTTCGAACGATGAACAGTAACTTCGGATGCTATTCAAACGCCTGTCAGACGATGTCCGTTCGAACGGTATTCGGACGGTTACTGTTTATCCATATTGCATTTTTTGCATCCCAAGCTGCGTTTTAGGATAGTTTTGAAGGTTTTTGGATAGTTAGGGTTAGTTTTAGGTAGAGGGGCGGCAAGAGAAGCTCAAAACAGGTTGGTTGTTTCATTTTTAGCTTTGTAATGGTAGTATAGGTGTAGAACTTATAATTTCCTTTGATTGTATTGTATTCTCTTTCACTTTCTTGCACTTTTTTTGTATTTTTCTTATAGCCAAACACTTTTATTGTTTAAGCAAAATTTAGATTTAATCCTTCATGCTTTCTCTTTATATTTTTATATGCTTTTCCAATAAATTCAAGTAGCTAGTTTCTTAAATGTGAAAATCACTCAAGAAATTCAAGGGTTTGAATGGAGGTATCTTATGAATTAATTGTCATATTTTCTTAGATTTCAAAATTCTTAGTAATTCCTTGTGCATGTTTTAGAAAACTTAGATTATTGACTAAGTTTGAAGATTTTAATCACTCAAATCGATGGTATTAATTTAGGGCTCTTCACTTAATAATTGCTCCACAATTGCTAGGAATTCATTCTCATAAATTGATTATAAGACAACTTAGAACACCTAGATTATTAACTATGTTTGGCTAGTCAATGCACAAACCCCAAATTTGGTATTGACCCTAGTTAAATCGATGGTATGAAGCTTTGATTCTTTCATTGACCATATATCTAATTTCAATTGCTTGAGAATAATTGGTTTTCAAAGTTAAATCCTCCAAATCAAACACTCTTAATTGTACTGTTTGATTTGAGTTATAAACACCATTGAAAGTCTTAGATGAATTGAGTGATTGGATCATTTGAACCCAATTCTCTTTTTAATTACTTTAAATCTAGTTTTAATTTTTTTAATTTAATTTTCTAGTTATTAATTACTTTAATTTTCATTACACTAGTTTTTTAAAACCCCCATAAAAAACCAAAATATTTTCGGTCATTTTATTTTTCCTTTCATTTTAGATTTAATTCTACATAATTGCAATTCAATCTTAAGTTAGGTTAGTGTGAGTTGAGTGTTAGAGCCTATATTGGGCTAGGTCCATTGGGAAAGAACGATACCAGATTACCGGTTTATACTTCATCGTGACTTCCGTACTCTTACGGGATAACTAACTCCATTTGTAGAATACCGCATTTGGGGG
Source organism: Euryodendron excelsum (assembly GCA_033060915.1). NCBI lineage: Eukaryota > Viridiplantae > Streptophyta > Magnoliopsida > Ericales > Pentaphylacaceae > Euryodendron > Euryodendron excelsum. The sequence goes on from CM065386.1 coordinate 14,535,367, forward strand.
CGAGTCATTTATCCCTCATGCACGCCTTACTCTAGACAGAGTGGTCTCACAGCTGTTAGGATTTTTTTACCCCACAAAAATGTGTATCTCTTAATTATGAGCAAGTGTCACCCTAAATGCTCTTAGAGTGCGTATATATAAAGATTACAGTAAGAACCATAGGATTAGTATAACTAGGGCTTCATACGCAAATAAAGACTCCTAATCCAACCAGGATTAATCCTTATTTACGTAAATTATAATTTATACCACTAATAAATTATAATTGCACTCCCTGTCATACTAAGAATTATATTTTGAGTTCCATATTATGAAATGTTTATTTATCTCCCCACATTAAGATTATAGATACCCATCTATTAAATTAAATTACTAACAATTAAATTTAATATACTTATTTAATTCCTTGAGACCTTCTACTTAAGTTATTTGATATGTTGGATTCATAATTCACCTGCGGGGTTTGACATAATCAAAACTTATAAGCTTCCTCAAAGGGGTATCATCAATCCCTATATCGGGACGTAGATTCCATCAATAATTAATAGTCACTATACACGTAATGTTATTATCCAACTCACTGAGTTTATTTGACCTACAAAGAATCTCACTATTTTGTGAATCAAAACAATAAACACTACATTCACGTATTTATTTATTATATTAGGATTAAGAATACAAGCACTCATAATAATCATGAGGTATTAATTGTTTTATATAGTTAGTATAAAAACAATTACCTCAACACGGTCCTGTTCAATACACACAAAGTGTACTAGCGCAAGAAGTTAGAACTATACCGTTCCCCATAGTCAAGACAAACCTATTAAAACCTTGTGCTACAATCCTACTGTTGGTGTGTCCAGTTCTATCTAAGACTATGAATGATTAGCTTATATTCCATAAAAACCGACGATCTGATCTTCCATGTGTAAGCCATACTCTACACACCAAATCATCTACTATATAAAATAAGAGACACACATGCATAATCATTAAATAAATAACATAGTACAAACATTGCTCACACAAATTCTTATTAAAATGGAATAACTAATTTATTAACAAATACTAAAGCTATTACACAAAGCATGTCTTATAGTATAAATCCCTAACAGCTTTTGACCATCTTGTCGTCAATATATACTTCAACAATGTTGCCGATTTGTTGCTTGAATATTTTGGTGACCAATCTCTAATAGGTGGCACCTATGTTCTTCAAACTAAGAGGTATGACTTTGTAACAGAAAATGCCCCTTGAAGTAATGAAGGCAGTTTTTTCTTAGTCTTCTTCATAAAGCGGGATCTGATGGTACCCACAATAGGCATCTAAGAAGCTCATCCTTTCAAATTCAGCTATTGCGTCCACGAGCTAATCGATCTTTGGAAGAGGAAAAGGGTCCTTGGGGCATGCTTTATTCGGGTCGGTGAAGTCAACACAAACCCTCCACTTGCCGTTCTTCTTCTTTCCCACCACTGTGTTAGAAAGACAGCGCGGATAGTAGACTTCCCTTATTGCCCCCGCTTCAAGGAGCCTGTCAACCTCTTCGATCACCACATTCACATGTTAAGTAGTTGCCCTTCTCTGCTTTTGAATCGCAGGTCGGCACTGTGGGTCCACGCTAAGTCCGTGGCAGGCTACATCTGGGTCAATTCCCAGCATGTCGTATGGGGTCTAGGTGAAGATTTTTATGTACTCTATTAGTAGATCAATTAATGATTTCTCCTCAAATTTGGGGAGCAAGGTGCCCAAAACGAAATACTTCTCCTCATCATGTCGATCTATGTAGACTTTCTTAAAGTCCTCAACGGCTTTGTTTTCTGCTAACACCCAAACATCATCAATCGTGGGCGTGTCCTCATGGAGCTCCATCATTTGAACCTTACCCGTCTTTTCATTTATGGCGCATGCCGTCAAGAAGCACTGTTTAGCTGCTACTTGATCTCCTCTTATTTTCCCAACTCTTTTTAAGATCAAAAAATGAATCAGCTAGTGCTAGGAAGAAGGTATGGCCTTCATGAGGTGTAAGCATGTCCGACCCATGATTGCGTTGTAGGGGGAAAGCACGTTAACCACCATAAATTTTGTCTGGATATGATCCCTCCGCGATTATCAGGACTGTTACCTTTCCCCGCTGCCAAACCGGGTCCAAGCTGAATTTGATTAAGCGGTTCAAGGATGGCTGGAGATCGGAATCCTTTAGCTGTAATTTTTTGAAAAGGTCATAGTACATGACTTCGGAGGAACTTCCTTGATTAACTAACATCCTCTTGACATCACAATCCGCTAATCGCAACGTTACTATCAGCGCATCGTTGTGGGGCAGTTATACCCTAGCCAAATCATTATCTGTGAAGGTTATGGCCTCAAGACTTTTGCCGACCTTAGCCTTTTTGTTTAGGGCCTCCAACTATGTTACCTCCTTGAGGTGTGCGGCTTTCTGGATCTCTGTTCGGTATCTGTGAGGGTCTACAATTTCTGACCCATGCAGAACATTGATTATCTGGGCAGGTTTTGCTCTAACTTCCTTCCGTGGGGTGGCTTCCTACTTTGTCTGCTTTGCATCCCACTTGGTTTTCTCCCAATCGATATACTAGTCAAGATGACCAACCTTTGCCAGCTCCTCCAAATGGTTTTTGAGATTTCTGTAATTCTTCGTCTGATGACCATTTTCCTTGTGGTAGGAGCAAAATTTCCTCTGATCACGGGCAGTGACGTCTCTCCCAACTTTGGGGGCCACTTGAAAAAGAGCTTGTCTCGTATTTGGGGCAAAATCTTGTAAATCGGGTCCTTGAAGACTATATTGACCCCTTATGTTGCCTTTTTGCCCCGAATGTTGTTGTTTTTCTCACGTTTGGGTTTCTTGCTTTCGCGCCCATCTTTCTTCTCGGCTTTCTCGCTGACTTTCTCCTGTACTGGCTGTGCTACATCTTCTTCCACCCTTGCATACTGTTCAATCCTTAGCATTAGGTCTTGTATCCGGGTGACTGGTTTTTTCATGAGGGATTGCCTCAGTTGGTGTTCCTTGTAAGCCGATCTTAAACTGTGCAATAGTCAGCTGCTTGTTGTAGTCTTCTATTTCGTTATAAGCCTCCCAGTATCTCCTTGCATATGCTTATAAACTCTCGTCATCTTTCTTCTGTAAAGTCAAAAGGTAGTCCATCTCCTTGGGTTACTTGCTGTTTGCTATAAAAGGGTTAGTAAATAGCTCAGCAAGTTGTCTCCAGCTTGATATTGATCTGTACCGTAGTTTGTCGAACCATCATAGGGCCACCTCTCTTAGGCTTGAGGGGAAAACTTGGCACATGAGTGAATCTTCCTTGCTCTATAGTGTCATCATCTATTTGTAATGTCGAATATGGGTAATGGAATCCATTTTCCCATCATAAGGAGTAAATTTTGGTGGTGTGAATTCCCTAAAAGGTCGGCGGGTCTCAATCTCTTATGTAAAGGGGGTGGAAGCAATCTGGTTTAGGGTTCTTTTGGCTATATCCTGAGTTGTTCGCCCTTTATGATGCTTATCTTGGTTTTTTTTTCTTTTTTACTCCTTTTCTTCTTTGTGGTACGAACTCAGAATCACAAAGTACATATGTCTATACAAATACATAAGAAGCTAATTCCTGGTCAATTAAGGGGAAATAGACAAAGCTTTGTGTCAAATGAAAATAAGATGAAATTTTGATGTTAATTAGGAGGTCTCGCATGAAATACAATGGAAGTTCATTGACGAATGTAAAGTTAACCGAACTCATGCAGTGTCGAGAATGCCTTGTAATATAGGAGGTTTCGCATAAAACAAAGTTGGACCATGAATAGTACGTTGGGAGCCGAAAGATCGAGCAAATTGTTGTAGTAGCCGGGGCGGAGGCAATATACACCTCAGAAGGCCAGCTGCCCCTCTCAAATTTTTTAAAATTATACTTGTTCTATAATTTTAAAAATATTCTTCAATTTACCCCCAAGATTTGTAAATTGTCGCTTAAGTTTTTTAAAAACACCATCTTAACCTATAATTTTAGAAATATTTTTCAATTTGTCCTCCTAAAATTGGTAAATAGCTCCCTCAAAATTTAAAAAAAAAAAAAAATTTTATCCCTAGTTTTTTTTAAATATTTATCAAATTGTCATCTAAAATTTGTAAATGTCTCATTTGTATCATCATTTTACTTTAACAAACCCTTCATATAAATATATATACTAGAAGGGTAACACGCACTATTTGCGTGTGTTACACTGCACCAAATCACTGTCTACCACTAATTTAGTAAGGAGCAGTAACAGAATTTAAAGAATCAGTTTAGTTGTAGGTATCACATAATTACCCTTACATGTGCTAAATATAAATTGAGCAAACTTTATACTGTGGGTCATTTTTGTCAACAAAGAAAAAGTTTCACCAAAGTGAAAGCTTCACCAAATCTAAGGGTTTGATTTATAATAGTATAGATATATAAGGTATATAAATTTATATACATTATACATATTAAATCTAGATTTGATTAAAGGTTGTCGTTAATGGTTGCTCCATACATAAATTTTTTGGCTCTGCCACTGTGTAGAAGGTTCAGGTCTCATCAAAGAAAGACCCAAAAAGATTTGAAAAAGAAAAACCTACGTATTCGTAGATATATTAAAAAGAAAGTTTTCTTCTTCTTTTTTTTTTTTTTTTTTGTTATTGTAGAAAAATAAGAAAATTTAATCATGACTTTTTTTTTCCAGTACACGGCAAAATATATAAAGGAAATGGAGGACATAGAGGCAGAGGAAAGCTGATATCTACTTGAGATAAATATAAGCATATTACAGACTTGTGATAATATTTTAGAAGATTATTGTCGCATACAAACACATGACAAAGGGAGGAGAGTTTTGTAACAACAAAGATGGGAAAAAAGTCTAGTGGTTAGGTAGTACTGAGTGCTCGATTTGTGTGGGACGGAAGGATTATACAGGTTTCGAGATTAGTCATAGTTCGCACAAACTAGTCCGAATACTAGGTCATAAAAGAAAAAAAGAAGAAGATTATTTTGTAAAAAGAAATGATTCATTAATAAAACTAAAAACTCAATTATTTATTGTTAGAATGGAAAGAAAAGAAGAAGAAGAAGAAGAAGAAGAAGAAGAAGAAGAAGAAGAAGAAAGAAGGAAAAGGTATTTAGAGACTAATTTTTTTGGTAATGTTTAGAAATTAAATTGACGGGTCAGTGGATAACTTACTTCGAAGTCAATTAGATTTCTCCTTCTTCTTCTTCTTCTTCTTTTTTTTTTTTTTTTGTTTTAAATATTGGTTTGAGGCAATCAACTAGAATATTTTGAATGGGAATAGAAGACTAAACACTAAAGTGCGAACATTCGGCACAGGCTTGCAAACTTTGACCCAATGCTCGGTTTATACCAAATTTGTTATTGAGCGGGCTACGTCTAGGAGAAAGTCCAATACTTGAATTAACTTGCTCAAGCCAACTCGGGCGCAGCTGGGCTTTTCATTGGGGGTGGGAGATTTAGCTAAGCTAGGCTAGGCTTAAAGGCTAAATTCATTGGGTTCAGCTCCCCTCAAAATCTTAATATATAAAACTCTCCAGACTGCTTATCTTACTATGTCATGTATTGATAAATAAAATTTAACGAATAATGTTGTTATCTGATTTAAACTTATAATCTCATTTTTTTTAGTTTTTTGAACGTTAAGTAAAATTCGTGAATTTAAATAAGATACAATTATCCGTTAGATCTGAGTGACTAACATGTGATGTACTGAGATAAAAGTTTGAAGGATTCTGAATATTAAGACTTAGAGGAGAGCCAATCCCAAATTCATTGGCCCATCAACAAAACTATAAAGCAATACAACCTGAATTTAAAGCAAACAGATTACTTAAGTGCCTGTGTGGAACTTTAAGGGAATGGAAATTGAGGAAAAATTTTAAATTACTTCTCTCTTTCTCTCTTTTCTTTTCTTCAACTTTTCATAAAAAATCAAACAAGGAAGAAAAAATATTTTTTTTTTCTTTTTCTTCCATTCCCTCCCCTCCTCTAAGTTCCAAACAGGCTCTAAAAGTTAAAACATCTAAACCAACTACCAATTTAAGTCCCTCGCAGAGTGTTTGTTCTGCGAAGGACATACCACAATAACATCATAAAATCTATTTCCAAGCTTATCCTGACTGCAACATAAGAAAACCCAACATTTACATTTTATTATAATAAGGTAACAGCAATTTTTCGTGAAGCCCCCGGTTCAAACCTGTGTCACATTTTTATAATTCAAGAAATTAAGGCAAAATATTCAATTCACATTTTTTGTCTAAAAAAAAGTGCATAATTAAATACGACAATTTTCTTTTAATCCTTCCCTCCCGACTCTAGATTTCAATATAATTTTTATGTTTATCCTTCGGTGGTTATTCCTGCATGTGCCATTCAAAAAAATTTCACTTTCTTCTTATTTTATTTTCCCAACTTTCACATCTTTCTTTTTTTTTTTTTTTTTTCATACATATGTGCACTAACTAGGTGAATGACAACCTTCTAGTATATTTCTTCTTCAATTACTACAACCTTTTGCGAAAGAAAATATTTTTCCAACCATTTTGGATCAAGAAATTTTTTCAAAAATAATGAAATTAAATTAAAGCTACTTCAAAGTTAAATACCATTATTTTGAGAAAACTCACCAACCCGTTATTTCTTACTGCATTAGAGATTGTAAATCCGTTTTTATAATCATGTGGATTGATTACAAAATTCTCAATAACTATAAACCTACTCCTTTTTTTTTGTCGCACACGCAAACTCTCCCAATGTTAGTAATACTATTAACATGAAAATATTTTACTCATTTTTTGTTATTTGGTTGAACAAAGAGTAAGGAAAATAGTTTTAAAAAAAAATGTTATTTTTCATTAAAAAATAAAAAAATGACTTAGGTTTTATAAGCCAAAAAGCTTTTAGCCCACAAACCGTCAACACCATTTCAACTATTTTGGCAACCACCGCTAATGCTACTACTACCGCCACCACCAACTACCATTACCATCACCACCCCCACCCACTGTCATTATCACCACCGCACAACCTATGTCAGCACCAGATTGCCATCCACTGCCCACACCACCCACCATCACCCACCACCACCACCTCCAATCAGCCGCCACCATCCTCACCACAAAGAACAGTATTTTGGTAAAACTTTTGAATCAATTAGGCTGGTCAAGTCGAATTTGGGACAACAGAATTCAAATTGACCAATTTTACAAACAACACGAGGCTTTAGTCCTGTGGTAGGGCTTCTGCGTATTTTCATGGCATACCAAGCTAGGGTTAGAGCTCTAGCACCCCAACTCCCACCCCGAAGTAAATGATGATGTTTATTCTTGCGCTCAAAAGTAAAAAAGAAAAATTGAATAAATAAATAAATTGTAAATGAGAATGTCATTTAACCAAAAAAAAAAATACATATAAAATTTATTCAATGAATAATGTGATTGAATGAGAGTCATTTACTTTAAATCAAAATACCGTTGTGATACAACTCTTAAATAAAAAAAAAATCTCGCTTACTCATCATTTTTGGTAGATTTTTTGTCCAATTTTTTTAAAAGAATATCATTTTTCAATGATATGTGATATACAAAACAGAATAACACCGTGATGTAATGCTAATAGCAAAGGGAATGCCTATTCATGATTCCCAGGAAACCGAGACTTTCCACTCGTAGTAGCTTTTAAAAAATAATAATAAAAAACTGACCAACTTCGATTGCCCTAGAGGTGTGGTATAATAGGGAAAACGGGAAACTGCTCCATCAGGCATGCATTCTAATTATCTGTTGAACTGCCTCAAAGAATGAAAGAGAAGAAACAATAATTTCGTATCAACATTTGCATGAATCAATTGAGACGAATGTCACGAATCTAAGATTGACCTTCCCAGATTTGAAGCGTAGGAACCATGGATGATGAATCCCAAAACTAACAAATTTCTTAAAGCGGCACTAAAGGTCTTAGCCAGTATGGTATTTTAAGGACATTCTATCCATGAGGTCAACGGTTCAAACCCTGATTGGCCTTACCTTTTTTTGTCCCCGGTCAGAGGGAAGTCAGATATCAAACATTGCTACTATCCTCCATCAAAGGGCTATGAAGCCATAAAGGTGGAGAATAAATCCAAGTTCCACTTCCCTCACCAAAAGCACCATATCTTGCCACTCCTACATATTCTGCTAAATGTGCAACAACTGAAATTCCATTGGAGCTGCTGCATAATATCCTGGCTGGTGATTGCTATCTCCTGAGCCGCAGCACTCCACTGTCCTCTAAGCATGAAAATAACACTTAAGAAGCAGAATGAGAGAAGAACAGCCCAATTCTAACCCGTAGACCCTCCCGAGCAGCAAGACCTTCTAACAGCAGCACATAACAACTTCCAGGAACCCCCATAAATCGAGCTGTGCCTGAAAAATGCCCTCACTGAGTTGGATCACAGGTCCCAACCCTCCAAAGGCATATTCTTTGCTAAATGCTGCATCAAAGTTGATTTTCACCTTGCCGACAGGAGGTGGTTGCAACCTACCTCGGTCACAGATGAAAGGGAAAGCTGCCCTGCTACTGATGAAGCACGTATTAAAGGTGTACAAGTGACCATGATGCTTGCTTCAGGCTTTCTTAAACGCTGGCACATTTTCTTCACCCTCCAACCTCGGTAACCAAAAACAAATACAATAACAGTAAATTTCCCGACAGTAGTGTACCTGGAACAGTCTGTCAATCTATCACAAAATCAAAGTACCAGTTTACAGGTTTGAGTGCAAATAATTAAGCAGATGCAAACCAAAAACCACATTAAAGAAAGCAAAAAACTGATGAATGAATCCATCTTTAATATTGGGGAAAACATTCATTGAACTTGAAGAATAGGGAACATATAAAATGTACAAAAATTGTAGTTTGACCATGTGTCAGAAGTCAATATTGTTCACATCCTATCTATCAAGTAAACAAAAATATGCTTTATACCAAATTCAACTACATACTCCTCAGTGAATGCATCCGGTCACAAGAATCGGTGCTGGTACCTCTACCACTTTGGATATAAAGCCTGTTGACCTTCACTTTTTTTGCTGAAAAGGGGGCACTTGATTTTGGATTTTCTGATTCCTTAGTGATCCATGGATGATCTGAATCATACCATACAAAACATTAAAAAAAAAAATCTGTCAAGAGTAAAAAAAATGAATGATATCCATAAGAATTAATGGACTAAAAATCAAATGTGCCTTCATATGGTAGAGTAACAAGGTGTGAAATATAGGCCAACAATTACCAATACTTTGGTCTGCAGTGATCCTTTTCCTTGGATCACGCTTCAACATCTTCTGAACAAGATCTTTCGCACTGCTCGATATGGCAGGCCATGGCTCAATCTCAAATCGGAGGTGCCCGTGCATGATTGCTTCAAAGAGGTCCTTCTTTGTTGCTAGAAAAATATTATACCAAAAGTAACATACCTTCCACAAATTCATGTAAAAACACAAGAGTGACAAGAAAGCAAATTGACAATAAACAATTTTTACCTGCTTCAAAAGGAGGTGAACCAACAAGGAGAATGTAGAGGATAACTCCTGAACTCCATATATCAACTTCCTTGCCATAACAAAGCTTCAGAACTTCAGGGGCAATGAATAACGGACTCCCTACCAGCTCTCTATGGATTTTCCCTGAAATTAGTTTCCCATAATGCCAGTAGTCATTAAGTATTTAAAGTAAAATACAAGCAACATATACAACAGTGTTGCTGTCAAGGCGATCCTTTGGGCAGAAGGCAATCTCAAGAGCAAATCCAAGTCCTGTAAACTTGTCACCAAATGTGGCCTTGCTAGTAACATACACATGCATATTGCTCTGCTTCACTAAATTTCTATGACACTCCCCAAACTGCTTTGTTTGATTGTATCATAATAAATATTTAAGGTTTTGATCACATCACAACCCATGGTCTCTGCTCGAGTGATCAATGCCAGCCTCTCTGCCCACTTCTTTGGCTCTTATTTTGGCACTTTTACCTAGTGTAATTCATCTGAAATTCTATAAGTTTATTCTTTAATTTTGCATACAATTGTAGTCTATTCCAGAAATTGTATACTTACTGTTGTTTCAATATGTTCTTACAGGATTAAACTTAAAAGCTTGAAACTTCATGTTGTCATTTCAACCCTGCTGACTGCTCGATTGTTCGGAAAATTTGAAAACATACTAGTGATCTGTCAAGAATCTTGATATATAAACAGAAAACTTAAAAAAAAAAAAAAAAAAGAGTAAGTAAAAAACGCACCATCTTCATCCAAGACTGAGAGACCAAAGTCGATCAATTTGACCTGTCCCCTGTTGCACGAGGAAAACAGTACGTTATCTGGCTTTATATCTCTGTGTATGATCCCAGCATCGTGGTATGCCTTCACCGCAGTTAACAATCCGAGGCAAATGCCAGCCGCTTCATGCTCACTGTGACGTCCTTTGATAGCAATTTGATTAGCAAGCGAGCCACCAGTGCACAGCTCCATCAAAATATGGATATAATCATCATCTTCATAAACTCCCTTGTAGTTGATGATAGCTGGATGACCTTCTAGCTTCTGTAGAATCTCAACTTCCATCTGCGGGGCCACTCTGTCATTATCACTCTTCAATGGTTTCTTCTTTGTGGACTTGCTAGCATAGAGAGTTCCCGTGGCATTCTCGACACATACTCGAGTAACACCATACTCCCCTCTTCCTAATTCGTTGCCGACGGTGTACAGATTCGAGAAAATGTCCAACTGCTGCTGAGTATTGACTTCGGATAGTGGGAAGATTTGGGTTTTACTCCAAAAAATGCCCATGATAACCTTCAACAAAATTTCCAAGAACCACAACAAAATCTAATGAAAACATGAAAATAGCAAATAAACCAATCCAATCATTTTCTAGTTGATATAATCTTTGATGACACCTTGTATACGTTAACTAGACATGCAAAATAGCTTTAGAATATTTTGGAATTGGAACAATATGGGTATGGCTAAGTTATTCGAGCATTATATACTTTGCAGCAGAATTCCAATGGTTTGGAAAAAATGGCTGAAATGTTCTATGAGCCTAAAGCCTCATCTTCTTTAGTCTTGTCCTACAAGTTGACCTAGGTTCTGAAGTTGACACTCAGAGATGCACAAATAGAATCAAGTTTCTCACATTGTAGGTATGGTTAAGGAAACATGCATAAAGTAGTCCACAAGTATATCACCAATAACCCTCTTATCGGAAAATGATTGCCCTTTCTCATTTTTACTGCAAACAAAGAATTCTATAACTTCATACGGGAGCAGATGGAAAGGAAATAACAGGCTCTGCTTCTCCTTCCTTTTGCCATTTGATGTGTGGAAGTGGTCTTACATGATCAATGTGGGATTTCAAAACAGTTCACTATTCCTATTATTCCTAATACGGCTTCCACAGCATATCTTCAAAGCCGATTTAGTTTTAATCTTCCGAGGAAGTCTGAAGCCTAGGGCCCATGGATTTACTGATGTAAGACTTTGCGTACCCTCTTACAGCTCATTTTTTCCCTATCCCTTGCACTTCAGATTCAGATGGTCCATGAAATCAGCTATTGCAGTAACTTTATTGAACAGAAGGGAAATGATTCAACAAGATAACGGGAAATGCAAATCTGAAAATAAGCTTTTCCTATCCCTAATGACCACAGCCAGTGAAGTCTCTCCCTTCTACTTGCCTAGTGGTTCCTTTCACTGATCAGGAAAAGTATGACACCCATGGTTAATCAAATCTTGGCTCAACTCAGGAATCAAGAAAAAACCCACCACAGTAAGAATATCTGATTAAAAGGTCTCACTGCGTGGAAAGTATGACAGATTTGGACATCTGTAGAACTATTCTGGACTTTCAAAGCTTTAGTTGGGCATGGAAAAGTGTTACTTCAAGTGCATAGAGGTGATAGTACAAAGATTAAAGTTTGATTAATTAGTGGAGAGGCACTAGGCTTATGAAGCACAATAGCAAGTTATTAGAAAGCAACTATTACTCTCTTTGGGACATCTTGGAGACATGCTGTTTGCAAGTGAAGAATGGGAGTTTTCAGAGAGAAGTAAACTAACGAGATGAGACGTCTTCAGTTGGAAATGCTTTATATAGCTTTTCCGATTATGTGTAACTAACTAATCACAAAATTAACAATACTAACAAGCTAATTGTTTAAAGATTGGGCTGGGCTAATCAGCCCAACCCCAAGTAGATAACCTCGCCTTTTAATTTTAAATTAAATGGACAATTCACAAGGGGGTTTTGATATAATTTTCAAAAACTATTTCCTATTCTTGAAAACATGGGAAAAAAACAATGTAGAAAAAGTGATTTTTTAAAATCTTTTTTTGAAAACAACCCATTTTTAGAAAATGGTTTAAAACTGTTTTCTCAGTTTTCAAAGAATTGAATACATAAGAAAATGAAACGGTACAACTTTCAGCTAATTTTATTTTCAAAACACGATATTGAAAACCAAAATTGAGTAAAAATATAAAAGCAATGCCAAACAGACTATAAATCCTTATTGTTTCAAAATGATCTGATTGTTGTTTTGGATCTTATGTTCTCAAATTTATTCACATAATCTCTTACAAAAGAAAAGATAGAGAAAAAAAAAACTAGTACAATAGGGTTTTTTACATTTTTTTTAACATTTATTTATTTTTTTTTAAATTCACTATTTTGCCAACCATTTTTTTTTTTGTTGTTAATAATTTGATTTTCACATTTCTAATTCAGTGATTGAACTTTTAACCCCAAGCCGAACATCCAAATATCTAGTGAACCTAACTGTTAAAGTATCATTGGTCTATTCCCTTCGTTATATCATTGGAGTGGTACTTCGTGTCTGTTATGGAGTGAATGAAATAGGTTTAAATCCTGTTGATTGTGAATAAAAAGAGAGAAAACTAAAAATTCAAATCTGAGTATTCTGCCCAGGATTTTGGAGTCCAAAACAAATTTCGATCTAGTCATCAAAAATTGTTTGGTTCTGAGTCAACGTTGGGGAGATTTCAAAAGTTTGATAACTTCTGTTTTTTTTTCTTTTTTGTTAAATCTCTAAGCAAAATTACAAAAAGGTCATCAAATTAAATCCACTTGATTATGAAAGCCATAACCCTATATTCCACTCTTACATATAAAAAAAGTGAGGGAGACGAGAAATTGATAGAGAATTTTCATAAATTTGGGGAAGCATACCATTTATTCCCACACCTTACTCATGTCTAAAGTGTTCTACGTGTTAAATTTGATGGATTTCCAAGGCCGTTTGGGGGTTTAGTACCCTAACGGCTCGAAAACATAAACTTCAAAGAAGTAAAGGTAAAAAAAGTGAAAAACTTCCACAACTATAGCCCCTGGAGTTCGGCGATCAAGCTGTTTGTTCTCACCCGTCACTCATGCTTAGACCATGCAACGTGTCAAGTTTGATGGACTTCTGAGATTGTTTGGAGGGTTTTAGTACTCTAATGGCTTGAAAACATGAAGTTTGAAAAGGCAAAGGTAAAAAATTGAAAAAATGCCACAACTATTGCCTCGCGAGTTCGGCGACCGTGTCATTTATTCCCACACATCACTCGTGCCTAGACTATACTATGTGTTAAGTTTGATAGACTTCCCAAACTGTCTAGGGGTTTTAGTATCGTAACGGCTCGAAAACATGAAGTTTGAAGAAGTAAAGGTAAAAAAGTGAAAAAAAAATGCCACAACTTTTGCCATCGGAGTTTGGCTACCGTGCTGTTTGTTTCCAAACGTCACTCGCCCCTATTAGCTATTGAAGCTTAGTTGGTTTTGATATCCCACATTAGCTATTGAAGTTCCCAGGAAATTTCCCTCAACAATTCTTTTGCTTGTGCACACCCAACCAAAAGAAAAGGAACACAAAAAAGGTTTGAGACTTTAGCTTTATCACATCATAGAAATTAGATGAAAGGTTATGTAATACATCACATGTAAGCTAAACAGATGGACTTTTACTTACTCAATTCATATGATATTGCACCAATGTTGAAGATCTTGGTCCTTCCAAATGGGGTGTAGCTGACTTTGCTCTTGTCCGATGGTCTGGGACAAGAAAGTGTCAGCTTAAACATGAGTGGAGCAGCAAAGGTTAAATAAGGTTGCTCTTTTGGTTTGAAGGAATCATTAGCCAATTTCCCAATTTTTAAGCAAGAGTGTTTTAATATTACAAGATGATCAGACAAGATCTGGACTTATCCTAGTGAGCATATTGTTAGGTTTCTATTGACTCAAAGTTCCTCTGCACAATAAGTGTTGTCTGGGACATAAGAATCTCGATTGATGATAATTATGACCACCATAATCTAGATTTAGAAAATATAAAAAGAAAGATTGAATGCAAGAATCTTCATCTAATACCTTTCTGGTCAATCCATTGTACATTTTATATAATTTTGATCCAGTTAAAATGAAAAGTACATGCTTCTATATAGCCCATTAATGGAAAGTTTATCCAAACTACACAAAAAAGTTTCTTTCACAAGCAAAATAATGGAAAAAGAATCTTATGGATAGGATATAATGAGTGAATCCAAGTCAAAGCCTATATGCTTACATAAGATTCCAGATTGTTGAATGCTACCAAAACTTCCTCTTGTGAACCCATGCTAACGAAGGCTAATCCATGTCTCTAGCTTTTCAATGCACAGAACTTTCGATAGGACAAAACAAGAAAGACCTAGATTGGGGGAAAATTACCCAGAAACAGAAACGAACACAAAAAGTGAAAAGAAAAATAGAAACCTTTCCCCACCTCTCTGCCACACAACAGCTCCTCCCCCTCTGCCACTTTCCCCACCGCTCTGCCACTACCCTCATCCTTCCCCACCACACTGCTACCCCCTTCCCCAGCCTCTCCCCCACCCCGATGTTGATGGAGGTGGAGAGGGAGATGACTGAGCGGCGGGAGATTTGAAAGAGATTAGCGCAATTTGGGGGGGGGGGGAGGGGAGGGGAGGGGAGGGTAAATCGATTTCAGCCTTCTGCCAATAATTAGCCGCCATTTCAAAACAACATCGTTTTGTATAGAATTATTTGCTCCACTCCAAAACGACGTCGTGTTATCTAGAAATATTAGCCACCGTGACAAAACAACGTCGTTTTAGCTAGAATTATTTGCAGCCATGCCAACGCAAAAAACTGTAATCTTTTTGCTACGGCATTTATCCCGTCAAAAAAGATTTGTCGCAATAAAATGTTTTTGCGACGGGAAGAAATGCAGTCACAAAAAGTAGTGGCAAAATTTTGTAGTGAACCTCAACGATCCGGTATGAAATTTGTTTTTAATGTGACAAAGGTACATTTTGTTCCCATTTGCCTTTTATTGGACATTTTTATACCTATCAACGTTTATATGCAACTCTAGTTTAAGATATACGAGAGTTCAAAGTTCTACCCTGAATCTGTATAAAAGGTTGAAGACACCCAGAATTAAATAAATGTGTGTTTAATTTGGAGTCTTTGTTGGAAGTATAGATAGTTGTGGATTCAAAATATGTTCATCAACCGGTACTAAATTGGCAGTTGTTTTATCTATTCTAATATGTAAAGGGAGCACATCAGTTGGTGTCTTCTCAAAATTGTCTTGTGTATATTTTTTTTCATACCACAAAAGTCCAAATCAAATTAATTAATTACAATTAACATTATTAACTCATTAGATATCTCAAAGGGTATAAATGGAAAACATGCTATAACAAATACCCACGTTTATCCAACTGCCTCACCTATCTTCTCCCGTAAAACTCTATCACGTTATTGCATATATCTCCTTCGGCGACAATAACAATAACATCCGTCTGCCATCTTCTCTCCAGCGAAAATATCACAAATAACAACACGAATATCAGGTGTGTAACTGAAAACTTCTCATCAATTTTGTCTTTTTTGCAATATATACAACCTTATAAATCAACAGATTTGTAGAGTTTTGTCATCTCCTACTTTGTTTTTTGTGAAGTCTGATGACAAAAATTCCCTTGCCTCTCTCTTTCTCTCTCTCTCTCTCTCTCTCTCTCAAAAGGTAAACTCACTGCCCAAACTTGCTACCACAGTTTCATTTTTGTCTCTCTATCTCTCTCTCTCTCTCGCTCAAAAGGTAAACCCATTGGCCAAACTTGCTGCCATGGTTTCATTTTTGCACTGTTTATTATTATTTTTTTCGTCTACAAAAACCAACACAAGCATATCAGGTGTGTTTAACGTCTCTAGCGAGGTGGTTTTTCGGTCTCAGGCAACATGCTTTCCCGGTCATAAAAAACCACTGGGAGATATCGTACCCCTAACCTCTTTGGCGAGGTGGTTTATTGACCTCTGGCAACCTGCTTTCTCGGTCATAGAAAACTATTGGGTTTCAAATGCTGCAATGTTACCCCAAATTTCACATCCAATTTAACTGAACCATCTCACTTTTTGAGAGTATTAGTATAGAGAAACCATGCTATTTTTTAATAGTATATGACTATGTAAACAAAAGGTTTGAAGATGAAGCCACCACCGAGAACTTCACATACATTGCCCAGCACCACCCATGTAAACAAAGTATTCGAAGATGAAGCCACCCCCAAAAACTATATATTTGGAGGATGGACAGTTTATATATGCTATGAAAATAATGTTACGTGGAAACCCACCCATACAAAAATGGCAGCATGATGAAAATATATGTTAAAAAAAAAAACAGAAAAGCATGCTCTTAGCTTACAAAAATAATGGTAACTTTATTCCCCCTCCCGCTTTTTGCTCTTCGAAACCTATGATTGAAAAATGCAGTGTGATGGAAATGTGTGTTAAATAAAAAAAAAAATGCTAAAATTCTGTTTATAGGTTGTTCTCTCACAATTGGAATTTTGGGTGTAGGTTGTGTTTCCACCATTGATGCATAGTGTTCTTCAGGAGAAAAGAGCATATTGGGTCTTCTAATAGTGCTAACAGCTACAGCTCGGCCAACAAATCCATACGCTTGAGGTTTGAAACCTTTTGCTAGCTACATTTGGGAAACTCATGTTTTACTTTAGATATTGTTTTTTTTTTTTCGCTTCAAATTGATATTAATTTGAAGTTTGGAACTTTAAGCAACATTCTAAGAAAAAATATATTTTTTTGCTTTTCTAGAATTACCTAGTTCATTATATATTTGGTATGCGCTTGGTTTTTTCGCATATTCTATATTGTTCTCTTCTCATAAAATGAGCTATTCCAATTGAATAAAACAAGGCATATCTGTTAGAGGTTTTCTAAGTTATCATTATGTTACATACAACGTTGCATATCCCAAAATTATGGGAGGGCTGTGATTTCATTAACATTTATGTATTTCATTAAGAATTTAACTTTTTAAACTTGGAAACTAATTTGTCCTGTAAGTTCATAAGTTTAGAGAAATTAAAGATTGAAAATTTCCTATGTGTTTTGTAAAATTTCAAGACAAGAGAGTGTGTGTGTGTGTGTGTTTTTTTGCCTTCTTCTCCCGTCATTTTTCCTTCACTTTCTTTTCCCTTTTCATCCTAGGTAGA
Organism: Euryodendron excelsum; assembly: GCA_033060915.1. Taxonomy (NCBI): domain Eukaryota; kingdom Viridiplantae; phylum Streptophyta; class Magnoliopsida; order Ericales; family Pentaphylacaceae; genus Euryodendron; species Euryodendron excelsum. The sequence goes on from CM065386.1 coordinate 14,552,980, forward strand.
ATCAAATAAGCGAACAAAAAATTCCTAAAATTTTTTCGACACTTCAATTCCCTTCCCTCCCCCAATTTGCAATTGCTTCTAGCCAAGTATCTTTCACACTTTTTCAATGCCTCCTAAGGATGCTCCCTTATAAGCTATAACACAATATTAAAAAAAAAATGTCATTCAGAAATAAATTCTTATGATTAAATAAAGAAAACACATTTTGCATGTACTAATAACAAATAAAAAAAAAATCTTTCATATGCATATATCCGTCCTTTTTCCTTCACTTTCTTTTCCCTTTTCCTCCTAGGTAGAATCAAATAAGGAAACAAAAAACTCCCAAAATTTTTCAGACACTTCAATTCCCTTCCCTCCCCCAATTTGCAATTGCTTCTAGCCAAGTGTCTTTCACACTTTTTCAATGTCTCCTAAGGATGCTCCCCTACAAGCTATAGCACAATATTAAAATAAAAATGTCATTCAGAAATAAATTCTTATGATTAAATAAATAAAACATACTTTGCATGTATTAATAACAAATAAAAAAATTCTTCCATATGCATATATCTATTCTAATATATAAAGGCAGCACACCAGTTGGTGTATACCCAAATGAAATTAATTAATTACAATTAATATCACTAACGTATTACAAATCTCAAAGGGCAAAAAAAAAAAAAAATTTCATATAACAAGTACCCACGTTGACCCAACTGCCTCAGTTATTTTTTTCAGAAGGACTCTATCATCTCATGCTCTCCGATTATCTCCATCAACATAATACGATTGACCTGTGTAAATTTAGAATAATTTATTCCACGTTATTTGCTCTTAATGTTGTTCACTTAGTTTTCTACATATGAAGACCAATTCTACGTATATGTTTTATCTTTGCAATGCCTTTTGCTTAGACAAAATTATAGGCATTTCACCGAATGAAATTCTGATATTAAAATCAAGTGATCCGTTAAATTTGAAACTTTTTTCAGCACTTGAACACATAATGGATTCAAATTAGTAATGGATTGAAATTATGGTGTATGGCTGACGGTTTTGTGATGCAAACCTGATGGTGGCTTATTGCCAATGGTTGGGTAAAAAAATATAATTTTTAAAATTGGTGAACTATTGTTTAAAACAAAACTGTTGGTTTACATTTCATAACTTCACTTTCCTACCTGTTTTAAGTCCTTCACTTTCCATGTTCTTCTTTCCTTTTGATAACTGTTGGTTTGATGTATATGTTCTGATGTGGTTTGATGTATAAGTTTTGATGTGCAGATGTGACAAGGGACTGTAACCCCCACCAGCAAATACAAGAGAAAGCTCTCAACTAAGGGACAATACCAAGTTACTTCATCGTTTTCTCTCTCTCTCCCATTATTATTATCATAATTTCGTTCAATTGACATGCTCTCTTTTGGTTAATTGCTTTGAGTATTTTAAATTATAACTCCAAGTGCAATCTTTATAGTGTTTCTACCGTAATCTTTTTTTTTCTTCATCTCAATTTATAATATTATCTATATTGATAGATTTTTTTTTCATTGTATTGTTGGTCCTCTTATTATTTGCATTAATGTCTTAACTTTGTTTTTGGAAATTACAATACAATACTAATATAGGGTTCATGTTTCATATAAAATAAACTGAAAAGGTAATGGATTCAAATCATGAAGATGAAATTATACATGATATACCAGAATCTTCAAATGTCAGACAGAATAGTGAAGGCAACTGCTCAGACAATCAGTTAAGACAAGTTAGAGAACAACGTCGTGAGTGGCAACGACGCCGTCGACAGCGTCTTAGCTCAGAAGCTGCTGCACAAGAAAGAGAAAGGCATAGAATATCACAACAACTGCGATCCCAAAACAGGACTCCTGAACAAGTTGCCCAACAATCAAAACAACGATGTCTCAGACGACGAATGAAAAGATTAGGCAATCACACTGAACAAACGCAAATTCCATCACAAAGCAATCAACAAAGAGAGAGGCGTCGCAATTATGCTAGGGAAAGAAAGGCTTCCCTAAGCATTGAACAACGAGAACAACAATTAGCGAGGCGAAGATCAAACTACAGACAACGACAATTGATAGGTACAAACGCCAATTTATACTTACTAAAACATTAAAGAACGAATATGACCAATTTCTGTAAGTGCTTTTAATACAAATTATATTATCAGCATCAACGGCTAACTCTTTCAATGGATTCCTAAGACGGCGTCGATCTACAAACTTTAGGCGTAGGCTTAGATCGTCTCCTTATCCTACCTTCAACTACCAAGTTGCGAGGCATCATCAAATATGCCAATTCAAGGTACAACTCTAATAGAAGGGTTGCATACTACTTTCATTCCAACTAATTAGTTTTAACACAAACTACATTATTAGGATCAACAACTAACATTTTTAATGGAGTCCCAAGACGAGGTCGATCTGCATGGCGTCGGCCTAGATCATTTCCTCTTCCTCTATTCAACGACCTAAGTGGGTCTACGCTAGTGGATGTGTCATGGCCAGTACCAATTGAAGGTATTATTTCACTAAAATTTTTGTATACCTAAATTATTTATTCGTACATTTTTAAAAACTCTCTTCATCCACGAGTTATATTGAATAAGTATTGTGTGCAGGTATATCAACTATTATTTTTTCATTAACATATTCATTTATGGTATAATGCTTTGTAACTTACATTTGCAGGTAACCTTTTTCGGGGAGTGACAAGAAGTAGTAGCCTACAAAATGTGAGGCCTTCATATCGTTCAGTACCTTTACCTACCATTTTAGAATAAGGTACTGAAAATGTGATTAAGCATGTTCATGCAATTATACTTCACGTTACATTCAAATATGCCTATAATAATCTATGCAATATTATTATTTTATGAACTCATAATAGGCCCACAAGAAACAACTGAAATAAGATGTTTATCCCGATATGAACCTACCCATTCAACTTATGAGCATGGTAGCACCAGTGGCTATAGAGAAGAAATGCATCAACAAGTGCCAATTGAAGGTACAACTTAAGTGCTTTAGTCATCTACTTTATTAAATCTATTAACCACCTTTGTTTTTTTCCTTCTCATCATACTTTGTGAGAACTTATTCTCAATTCTCTCTACTATTTTTTTAATATACATGCATGTGCAAATTTTAAATAGAAAAAAAAAAAAAGAGTAGTTGTATGAATTTTGTAATTTGGACAAGTTCTTCCTTTACTTACATAAAATTCACCTCGAGTTGTAAATTAATTTCAATGCTCCAACCTTGGTATTAATTTCAAGGGCATTATACATGTTCTTTCTTTACTTATATATACCAATGAAATCAACAAATACTTTCAAGTATGAAACAATTAAATTGAAACATAACATAAAATACTAATTATGAATTTCTGATATTTATATAGAAGATGCAAATGAAACCGAAACTGATTACGTGGGTGGCCAATCAATAGACCTACAAGTAGTCGGTGTTACTCGGTCATATGGAAATAGGAGACATTACAATTGTGCAAGAGATTTTTATGAGTGCCAAGGAATACCAAGATTCCAACTACCAACACCCAGAACATGTCCACATTGCCAAGCACGACTATTCCTTCATGAGTCGTACGACATGTGTTGTAAAAATGGAAGAACTCAATTGCATCTAATACCAGCTCCAGCCGAGATGGTTGAACTTTTTTCAGAGCAAACAATAGAAGGTCGACATTTTAGACAGAACATTCGAGCCTACAATCATGTGTTTTCTTTCACTTCAATGGAAATATATGTTGATGAACATCTAGTTGAGAGAACAAGGGGTGTGTACACTTTTCGTGCACAAGATGCGATCTATCATAAGATTGGAAGTTTGCTACCCAACACAAGTGAAAGACCTTGATATTTGCAGCTTTACATATATGACACTGATCATGAACTAGAAAATCGAATGTTAGAAAATGATGGACTACAAAGAGAATTGATTGAGAAGATAAAGCATATATTGGATGTTCATAATCCATTTGTGAATAAGTTCCGTCAAATGGCACAACGTACAAATGTTCACAACTTTAAGCTTATTATTAGAGAACAACTATCTGATCAGCGTCAATACACTCTTCCTACTGCTTCTCAAGTTGCTGCAATTGTAGTCGGTGGGGATGAAGCTGCAAATATGAAAGGAAGAGATATTATGGTTCAATCTATTGGCGGTCGGCTTATTAATGTACAAGTTGTTGCTGGCTTCTATGATCCATTGCAATATCCCTTATTATTACCTTATGGTACTTATGGATGGGATGCCAATAGCTGCAATGATACTGGAACGAAAGTGACATGTCGTGATTACTATGCATATATGTTATAGGTGAATTATATTAGTTTCAATTAATATTGAATTTTTTTTTAACACCTCATATTGCACTTACTGGCTATCAATATACGTCTGTTTAGGTTCGACAGAATCATGAATCAACTTTTTTTCATGAGGGACGTATTCTGCAACAATATGTGGTTGATAATTTTGTCAAAATTGAGTCTCACAAGCTTAGATGGTTACGAGAACACTAGAATGACAAACGAGCAGAATTGTATGTTGGGCTCCAAGATTCTTTAAATACAGGCAACAATTTTGCTGGTATGAGTTATCAACTATGTTCAGGAAAAAATTAATATTACAATCCTTTTTTTTTTATACAAAATTCTAATGTTAATGTAGCCGAAATTGAATAGGTGACGTGGGATGAAGAACTATACTGCCATCATCGTTCGTTGGTAGTTCACGTGATATGTACCAACGTTATCAAGATGCAATGGCTTTATTCCAGAAGTATGGTAAACCTGATCTTTTCCTCACGATGACATGCAATCCTAACTGGAAGGAAATTCAAAATGAGTTATTACCTGGACAAGCTCCTCATGATCATCCTGATTTACTTACTAGAGTAATTCGGTCCAAATTTGAGGAGTTTAAAAAAGACATTTTTGTCAAACATGTTCTGGGCATAGTTATTACATACGTGTATGTAATTGAGTATCAAAAAAGGGGTTTGCCACATGTGCACATCGTACTTATTTTAGATAAGAATGATAAACTACGAACTCCAGATGATTACAATCATGTGGTAAGAGCAGAAATTCCAAACAAAGAAGAAGAGCCTAAACTTCATAATGTTGTTCTTACACATATGATCCATGGTCCGTGCAGTATGTATAATGAGCGGTGCCCCTGCATGAAAAATGGGAGATGTAAAAGAAATTATCCTAAACTATTTTCTGCTGTTACCACTTTGGGAAATGATTCGTATCCAATTTATCGAAGATGAGAAGGAAGGTCAATTTCTTCACATAATAATGCACAAATATTGGTTGATAACAGCTGGGTCATTTCATAAAACCCATGGTTCCTTTTGAAGTATGATTGTCATATCAATGTGGAAATATCAGTTTGAAGGATTGTTTATGTTTATGTTTATGTTTGCATTTTGAATTTAATATATAATTTTGCTATCTGCATTATATTTTAATGAGAACTTCTATTATAAAATTCATAAAGATGCTGAATATACTAAAAAAATCGACATGACTATGATACACAACACAATAAACTCCATACACTAAACCTCATGGATTTTCATCTTTATTGAATATGTCAATGTCAGATTGATATTTTTTGTCATTAGCAGCACGTAAGTAAAATTCTGCCTTAGCCATTAACCCTTCTTCAGCACGCTCAATCGCCGACACGTTGAAGAAGTGTCGCCACAACTGCATTTGCATTTGATTCTCCTCTTTATAGAAACAGTGCAATGCCATTTGCAACAATTGAGGAGTATTGGTAGACATATTTTTTGCCAATCGATGAGAAATTCAAAGATTAGTTGTTCGCAAGTTTGCAACCAAAATTTCAGTTCTTGTAGTTCTGTGTGATAACTCACGTAATATTGTAGTAACAGTGCTATGCGTATATCACTTATTTGGATCTAAAAGGTATTCAAAAACTTCTTTGTCGTATGCAACCCAGTGATGACCCATAGCCTTGAAAATATCATCAACAGTGTATTTCATTATGATTGAGGAGTATTGCCACAATTTTATAGTGCTACCTCCTCCCCCGTATAGGAGGTATTTATAAAGAGTAATCCCTTAACCCCCCCCCCCTCTTCACGTGAAGGCTGCATTTGTTATGCCCATGAAAGCAATTCGTTCACAAGGCAAGGCTACACCAATGACATGACAAGGCTGCACAAGAGAGTTATCATGTCAATTAAAGCTATTAACCTCTCTTCACGTGAAGATTGCATCCCCCATGCCCGTGACCAAAACATTACTGGACAAGTCAGCACCAGAGAGTTGTCATATCAATTAAAGGTTGAACCAGAGAATTTTCATGTCAATTAAAATCATTAACCCCTCTTCACGTGAAGACTGTATCCCCCTGCTTGTTACCAAAACATGACAGGACAAGTCAGCACTAGAGAGTTGTCATGTCAATTAAAGACTCATGTATTAAGTAATAATAATTGAAGCTTCATCTGATTACGTGCATGAGTGCTCAATCATATCTCTTGACATGCCTAAGTGAAAAGGTTTGTTTGGGGCATCGTCTAGTCGTGCGAATCCAACCGGCAACATGGATGAAAGCCAACCATCAAGACCATGGTATATGGTGGGTACATACACGAACCCAGTCGGTAACAAATGGTATGGCCGAAAACATAGCTTTCTCAACAAACTTATCCTTATACATGATACGATGGGTCCAGTCAGCCACATCTTCATTGGCAATGCGTCTTTACGACCATCCCTCAATGTGAGAGACGACCAATGCATAAGGTCCCCATGGGAAGACTTACTCGATAAACGGCGTAAGCAAGATATGTATTGTTGATAGCATGACCTCCGTATCCCAAAGGCTCGTTCAACTAAGCTATGGGACAGGAGATCACCTACCAGCAAGGTCATGAAAGCGTTGGAACACAAGATTAATCAAATACAACAAAGATTGGATAAGTATCATTTCACAGAGCAAGCAAAGACAGAATGTGTTGATCCAACACAACGAATAGTAGAAATTATTGAAGATTCATTGCTGGTTTCTAACCCAAAACTTTCAGACTTCTCAAAAGCAGAAGCCGACGATGACTTTGTCAACTATCTACCTAGTAGCCTTTCTGTTGGTAGCAAACCACTGTGTTGTTACGAACATTGTCCATAAAGCTTGTTCCTATTTTTAGGGTTAGGGCTACGGCTAGGGTTAGGGTTAGGGTTTTCATATTCGTGCCTTAGGCATTCCACCATTTATGTGTAAGGTACATGTTTTTCAAAATAATAGTTTTTATTAATTTCTTAAGCGACAATTATTTTGCATAGTATTTTCTTAGTGAATAAAATTCTATGCTATAAATTACTATTTTCATTTAAGACAATTACAACATTTAGAGGTTCTATGAATTTTCTGAAATCATAAAAATTCTCTCTATTTTCACAAAGGAAGGACGAACAAAATGGAGTTTGGAAAATGCAATTTCATAAAAAAAAAAAACTCTTTGTGTTTGTTTTTGCTATTAAATAGAATAAGACTTTATAAATTAAAAGAGCATATAAAACTTTGAAAGGCAAGAAAAAAAATGAAAACACAAGGTTTTTTTTCATTTTTTGAGCGACAACTAAATACGGAAAAAAATGCAATTCCCAATTAAATTTTGAAAAAAAAAGAAGCATTTTGGCAGGGTTTTGCAGGGTTAGGTAAAACACAATAGCCTATTGCGTTTTACCTTATTGTGGGAATTACCTTTTGAAATTCAACATTTTGGGAATAAATTTAAAAAATAACATTATTTTGGTAAAAATCTTATGGACAAATTCTCTATGAAGTTGATTATTAAGATATTTCCAATGGAGACAATAACCCTATTTTTTTTTTCTTTTTGTGATATAAAGAATCCATGTCCTCCAAAGGACAAACCAAAAATTATATACCAAAAAAATAACAGCTAATTCCAGTATAATTGAATCTTATGTTGAATGAAAATAATATGGGAAACTTACATTCGTGGATGGAGACACAGCCATCTAAGCGCTTTCTAAACCCTTGGCTCGCTGTCAGGTATGAAGACAGAGGAGGGCTAAGGTTGGCCATGGCCCCCCAGCTTTGAGAAATTACCCTTATCTACCATATACATCAAGGTAAAAAAAACTGCATCATGTGGACTGGCCCCCTCCACTTGTTACTAACTCCCCTTAATACAATATTCTAGCTTCGTCGCTGCTCGCTGCATAGACACATCACTGGAGCAATATCCTCATCATGATCTCTCCTTGTAGTAGATGACAGCCGCCCACCGCCCAAAAGCTGTGCTGCACTAATCGGATCCCTAATAGCATCACTGTTGTTATAGAAGCAAAAATTGAGAATAGCAAAACCCTTGCAAATTTGTGGGGTGGACAGCTATCATCAACTATAATGGAAATTCATTGAGGAAGGAGAAGGAGATCACAGTCATGTCAAGAGAAAATTCTCTTTATGTTCTATAGTTCTTCCAAATCAGCATTGCAAAATAGGATTGTATCATCAACAAATTGTAGGTGTGAGATAAACATACCATTTCCTCCCACTTCAAGCCCATTTGTCATCCCAATGATCTTACTCTGTCAAATAATATATTTAACCCTTCAACAGTTATGTTAAACAGAAAAGAAGATAGTGGATCATCTTGTCTTAGACTCCTTCTTGTTTTTACTTCCTTTGTTGCAGAGCCATTCGCAAGAATTGAGATTGATGCAGTAGAGATGCACTTCTTTATCCATTCAATTTGCTCTTGCAAGTTCTTAGAATACAACAAAGGCCTGAGCACCAGCCACTACAGGCTTGCATGGATGATCAAAGGACCTATCAAATTGCAGGCTTTTGGATGACTTGCATTAACAGGAAAGATCCAAACAAGACATATGCTCCAGAATAAGGGTGCCATTCCAAAAGGGAGTGAGATTAATTGTGTTCTTTGTGATTATGAGATTGAGTGCTTTGACCATCTGTTGCTGACATGCCGATATGCTTGGCCCAAAATGCTAAAATGGTGGGGAGTGCAATGGTCTAGTCCTAATAACTTGGTTGATCATGCAAAATGGTGGTTGGATTTTATGTATATCAAGTTGAAGAAAATGAATTGGAAAAATCTATTTCTAGCAACTTTGTGGAAAACCAGAAATAATGTTATCTTCTACTGCTTGAAAATGGAATGGGAAGAAGTGGTTGATTGCATCAAGCTGCAAGTTGCTCTATGGGTGAAGGCAAAATCAAAGATGACTGCTTTACAATTATTGACTCCTTTAATTGTATTCAAGGTGTATGTAGCTACTAGTTCAGCTTTGTCTATTGGCTACTTGCCAATTCTTTGTCTCCCTATTCATTTTGGGTTGTGTCTCCTTTAATGAATATTCTTTCTTGCACTGATAAAAAAACAAATTGTCAAGAGCAAATTGTTCTAGGTTCAGATTTCACCAATGGAAGACCCTATACGATTTGTAAAAGAAAACCGACCAGATATATTGAGAAGGCTTGCAGACAACAACTATAAGCAGGTTTTTTTTTTTGGGTCCGTATACAACATAATATTATGCAGGCTTCACGATCATATATATAAGTACAGGAAGACCATCAAACAGGACTCCTACATACAGTTCCATAGTGTCACGAACCGACACTTTTCAAGTGAACTAGGCCGTGTGGCACTTGTCTTAGACAGCACCAAGCAAATCAGCTAAGGGACACCTCGCAACTTAAAGCAACACACACACCCAAAGGTGCACAAGTGAGCTACTTTAAAGCAACAAACTAAAAATGAGTAAAGAAACAATCGAGACAAATGGCACACAATTTGTAAGCAATAAGATCACTTTTATTATATATACAAAGCAATTCCAGACTACAATTAAGGAGAAAGTTAATATAGCTAATAACCGACAAGCTAGGGACTTGGACTCACCTTACTATTTTTCCCTATATATGCTTTTTAAGCCATTTTGAAACTGATATAAGGAAACGTGACACTCCCTCGAGAAGTCATAATGGGTCTACAAAAATATTTACAGGGAATTTGACAAAAACTTTTTACATACATCTATAAATGACCCTAAACTAATTTTTTAGCCCTTTGAAAAAATTATAACAACTCTTCTCGATAGGGTTAGAGCACAACCAACTTGGATACCGCACACCTTGACAAAGAAAAATCTATGCGTGCATCCGACACTAAACCTACATTCCTAGACTCTATACAATATGTACAGACAAATTTGGGTTGGCATAAGACTGAAAAATGAGAGTATGAGCCCAGTCTTAAAGTGTAACTCGTAACACGTATAAGGGCACACCAACTTTTGAAGCAATGATATAAATGGACCTTTTGCTAGTAACCTTCCAAAACTTACGAAGAAAGTAATTAAATAGAAACCATTTTAATAATTGTGTTTTTTTTTTAATTTTGTTAAATGGCCAGCTATCCGGTTCAGCTTGCGTACATGCACATTGTTATTTATCATCTACGAAATTTTCTAATCTCTCTCTACTAGTCATAAACAGATGTTACAGTTTATACCATTATGGATGTACACGTATTGAGACATATTCTTGAATATTTAATCCAATCATTATTTTTAAAAATCTATATTAATCAAATTACTAATTATCTCCCTTGAAACAAGGTTATTTTATACAAAACTGACTCATTAACAAAGACACATTAAATTTAAATTATAAAGTGTTGGTGTATCCATGTCACAGAGAGAGAGAGACAGAGAGAGAAAAGAGGACAAAAAGGTATTTAAAATTAAAATTTTGTAATATTTGGAAAATAAATTGACTCTATAATGTTTTACCCGCTGAGTTGGTTAGATTACTTACCATTGTTTTTCTAATTTGGTTTGATTCAATCAACTAGAAAATAAATTGTGATTGGGATTTGTACTCTAAAGTGTGGCATTTCGGACTGTACATTGGATGGGCTAATGCTGGGCTTTACTTGGACTTATCTAAACCCAATTAAGCATGATCCACACATTCTTCTTGCTGGAACAGTATCCAAAAACAAAAATAAAAACATTACCCTAGCACTGCCAAAAAAAAAAAAAAAACCAGCAGCGGTGGTATTATTTTAAGTACTCCTTCTGTTATGATTGTTTTTTCGTATTTAATTGGTCTCTCTAGTAGTTGGTAACTTGCCATTTCTGTACCACTAAAGAAAACCTACATATACATGTAAATGAAAGACAACTTTTTTCTTTTTTGATATCCTAGAAAAATAAGAAGTTCAAGCATGATTTTTTTTTTTCCAGTACACTACAAAATATATAAAAACAAATGAAGGACATAGAGATAGAGGAAAGTTGAAATCTACTTGAGAAAAATACAAGCATATTACAGACTTCGTGATGATATTTAGAAGAATATTGTTGAATAGAAACAAAAAAGAAAGGGAGGAGAGTTCTGTAACAGCAAAGATGGGGCGCCTAGGGTTTTGAAATCCAGGTAGATCATTAGATCATCCCTCAAGTTGGTGCAAGAGACCTCTCTAAAGTGAATTGCTCTTATTCAAGTATATCATTCTGAAGATAAATTTTGTATGAATTTTTTGATTATTTAGCATTACCCAATTAATACACTTAGAAAACCCAAAACTTACTAGTCAAGATTCTAAGTAATTGACTATCAAGAAAAAAAGTGAAAAAAGACGAGTAATTAATAGTATGATTTTAGTTAGGAAAACAGAAGGAAAAAAAAAAAAAAAAAAAAGACATGCATGCTGTTATTTATCATCTGAGAGATTTCATAATCTCCCTCCACTACTCATAAATAGATGTTGCATTTGGTACTATAATATATATACCTGCCGTATAGTGACTTATTCTTGAATATTTAATCCTTTTTTTTTTCCTGAAAAAGCTATAGTAACAATCAATTGAAACAAGGTTATTTTGTAAAAAAATATTCGTTAATGAAAACTTAAAACTCAGATAATTAATTGCTGGTGTAGACAACAACAAAAAAAATAAAAATTAAAAAAAGAAGGAAAAGGTACTTAGAAACTAAATTTTTGGTAATGGTTAGGATTTAGATTGACTGGTAAGTGGATAACTTACTTCTAACAGATTCTAAGTCAGTAAGATTTCTGTTCTTTTTTTTTTTTAAATATTTGGTTTGATGCAATCAACTAGTATATTTTGATTATAGGCTAAACACTAAAGTGGGAACATTCGGCACAGGCTTGCAAATTAGGTGGGCTACGGCTAGGAAAAAATTCCAATAGCCGAGTACTGGGCTGGGTTTTACTTGGACTTGATTACATCATAATACCATCTAGTGTTAATTATAAATTATAACTCAGTACCACTTAACTTTTTTAAATTTTAAAATGTGACATATTGATCTTGTAAACTATCAATTTGTATTAATTGATAACTTTTATTAACAATTTATTAGAAAAATAGATAAAAAATTGCTGAGGCAGCGGTGAGGCCTGTTGGGGTTGGGAGCGTATGATTCTGAATTAAATTGCTCAAGCCAACTTGGGGGCCATAGGGTTTTTCATTGGGTAGGAGGGTTTAGGCTAAGCTAGGCTAGGCTTAAAGGCTAAATTCATTGGCCCATCGGCTGTACTATAAAACAATATAACCTGAATTTATAGTTAACCACCAATTTAAGTCCCTTGCTGTGTATTTGTTCTGCCACGGACATACGACAAAACATCATACAATCTGTTTCCAACCTTATCCTCACTGCAGCATAAGAAAACCCAACATTTATATCATTGTAATAAGGTAACACCAAGTTTTGGTGAAGCCCCGGCCGGTTTAAATCCATGCCATGTTATGAAATAGTGAAATCACTGTTTATGAATAACTTTTACAATCACAACATGAGCACTGACGTTTTTCTTTTATTACTGTACATTTTCTTCGTCTATGTATAGAATTGGATAAAGTGCGCAAGAAGAAGAGAAAAAAGGAAGACAGAAGAGAAAGAGGAGGAGAGAAGAAAAGAAATGAGAGACATAGTAGAGACTCTAGACAAATACTACGAGACAGTTGTATTTATATATTTCTTTTTATAATATCATAAAGTCTTAGGTGATCAAGAAGATCAACCTTTAATAGTTTCAGAAGAACTAATTTAAGAAATATTTAACAGTTCCCTAAAAACTAATTTTACTATAGATTGTGTAGGTGATCAAAAATATTAACCTTTAATAGTTTCAAAAGAACTAATCTAAAAAATATTTAACAGCTCCCGAAAAAATAATTTTATTATATCTTGTTTTGAGTTATATTTATCTGCTTTATATTTTCTCTAGTTTTATAACATGTCACATTTTTTTTTATTATACATCACTATAATTCAAGCAATTAAGGGTCAATACGTCAATTCAAAGTACATAATTAATTACGACTTTTTTTTTATATATTTTATCCTTCCCCTCATGAGACTGTATTTCAAAATATTTTTGATGTTTATTCTTCAGCGGTTATTCCTTGTGCCATTCAAGAAAATTTCACTTTCTTCTTATTTTAGTTTTCCCCACTTTCATGTCTTTTTTTATTTTTTATTTTCATACATATTTGTACTATCTAGTTGAATGCCATCGTTCTAGTATATTTCTTCTTCAATTACTACAAGCTTTTGGGAAAGCAAAATATTTTGCCAACCATTTTGAATCAAGAAATTTTCTTAAAAACATTTCACTTAAATTAAAGTGTTTCAAAGTTAAATACGTACCAGTTGTTATGAGGAAACCCACCAACCCGTTATTCCTTACTGTATTTATTTGTAAGAAACAATTATAGGAATTGTAAATCCATTTTTATAATCATGTTTATTCCGATGCTAAGTATTAACATTACTAACTCGGAGGCAGATAATGAACATAAACTTGATCCACCCAGCGAGAAAATTACAAAGGAGATAAGAGAAAAAAAATAATTTTCTTTTTTTTTTTTTTTTGTAACTGGTGCAGCGGACCGACTGTTGGCCAAGCGGTCTGCAGCCTCCATGGAATTTTGAAAAAAAAAATTTTAACCCGACCTAATTAAAAATAGACTTTGTCAAACTAATTAAATACCCATTTAAATTTTTTTTTTTTTATCTCAATCCAAACTCATACCCATCTAAAATACATTAAAAATGGTGTAAGCCTTACAAACATTCTCTCTTTGCTCAAAAATTAATTGAGACAAAGAAAAATATTGTCTACCTATTAATATATTTGCTATTGAAGTTGGCACTAATCTTACTGGTTGCAACTGTATCAGTTGAGAAAGCATTTTCTGCAATGAATATTATCAATACTTCACTATGTAATAGCATAAGAGAGGAGTGGACAAGGGCAACTCAAATGTAAAGTCATCAAAACAATTACTTAAGTTTTAAAAACCATACTTATTATAGTTAAAATTTTGTATAATTTTGTCATTTTTTTTAAATTTCGATCTAAATAAGAAAAATGCTCATAAAAAATGGCCTCAATCTAAATGAGAAAATACCCATAAAAAAAGAAAGAAAATGTCTACTTCAATGAAAAAAATCATGAAAAAGATCCTAGATTAACTATTCTAATTAACTTGAAAAAAACTATTTAAAAAATTATAATTATATATACTTTTATAAATGCAAGGAAGATTAATAATTTAACCTACGCAACTCTCTCGCTCTCTAATGTATACATATTTAAAAGTTTAAACTTTCACACACATACAAGCACATTCTCTCTCTCTCATACATACAAAGACAAAAGTTTCAAACTGAAAAATAAATTAATAAATTTTATCGATAACATCATCAAATGGCTTGTTAATGTAATATTTTTATATTTTATATAGATCGAGATTTGTTTGATTTTCTTTTAAACAAAGTGTAATTTTTGTTACTATTTGTGTGTCTACAAGTAAAACTAAAAAATAAATTATTTACTTTGTTAGTTGAATCACCAATTTTGCATTACGCCGGTCTAATCATTTGGTGAATATTTCACCAAAAATTAATTTTTATTGAATGGTTAAATTCATTGTAATTCAATAAATACTCTATTGAAAAGAGAGAAAAATAAATTAATTAAAAAAATTTCATCTAAAATAAAATAAAATAAAATTTTAAGTAAAAAATTTACGCTAGTATTAAAAATATAAAAAACCTCATTTAAAATTTTTGCTTAAGGAAAATTTTTTTTGCCTCTACTAAAAAAAATTTCTGGGTCCGGCACTGAACTAGTGTAACAATTCTTTTTATTATTCTTCTATCTTATTAATATTATTTATTTGAAAATATTTTACTCATTTTATATTATATGATTGAATAAAAAGTAAGGAAAATATTTTTGAAAAAAGTTATTTTGACTATAAGATAAAAAAAATGACTTGTGTTTTATAAGCCATTTTTAGCTTTCAGCCCTCAAACCGTCAACACAATTTCAACTATTTTGCCAGCCACTGCCAATGCTGCTACGACCCCCACCATCCACTACCATTATCACTATCACAACATACCATTAGCACTCAACCGTCACCGGCACCCACCATCACGTATTGCCACCACCTCTAATTACCCGCCGCCGCCCACCACTATCGCCACTTGCCATCACCATCCCATCACAAATAACAGTATCTGAGTTAACTAGGCTGGACAAGTCGAATTTGGGATTACTGAACTCAAATTGACCAATTTTACAAACAACCTGATGCTTTAGTCCGGTGGTAGATTTTCTGTCCAAATTTTTCAAAAGATTATCACTTTTCAATTGTATATAATAATAATAATAATAATAAGACAATATTGTAATGCTAAAAGCAAATGGAATGCCTACACGAGTCCCGGGATACAGAGGCTTTCCCCTGGTAGTAGCTTTAAAAAAGTAGTAATAAAAAATGATTAACTTTGATTGTCATTCGGAGCATAGTTACCAAAATAAAAAAACAAAAGTGAAAAATGTTAAGGAAACAAAAATAGAAAACGCAACTAAAAAATATTAAGTAAATGAAAAATGAAAAATAATTGAGGAACTTAAAAAAGTATTCTAGGAGAGATATAGAGATGCTAATTTTTTACTTCTATATTGCAGCCCACTTGAAGAAGAAAGTCATGCATAACCCAAATAAATAAATAAATAAGAGACGATGATTGGTTAAAGACTGAAAAATGCATAATTGGAAGTTGTCTTTAAAATTTTCAAGTAAGATAAGTGCATAACTTGTCTTTTGTTTACAAATTCAATACAAGTTTGAATGTTTAATTCTTTTTTTTTTTGTTCAATAGAATTTTTTTATGATTTAAGTTGAACAATGGAGCATAAAGAAATAAGATTCAATTTAATAGAGTTTGGCAAGATATTACGTGCAGCAATTGAGAGACTAACCTTCTATGGAGCTAGATGGTCCATTTTTCTTTCTAAAGCATAAAAAAAGTAAGCAAATAAATTTTTGTTTAGTTTACCAACATTGATAATGCTATATCATTCCAAGAGAGTTGTGAAATTTTTTTTAACCATAGGTGATCATTTCGTCTAAAAAAAGGTTGAGAAATTTTTTTTTCTTTTGCTTTTGTTCTTGTTTATCCGAACGTGATAAATCTATAATGGCACATGAAGGAGAAGAGAGGAAAAAATATTATTTCATTCTTCAAACCAAAAGTCGATAGATCAAAAGTAATACACCTTCTTCATTTAATATTTATATGTTTATGTACACATTTACTAAATATTAGTTGTAAAATTATTTGATCTGTCTAACTTCTACATATACATTTTCTATATATATATATATATATTGTAATTTATTAAAATTTGGCATAACCCAAGTCAAATTAAAATTCTGGCTTGCTGGCCGATGATTGCTGTCCCCTGAGCCCCAGCACTCCAATGTCATCTAAGCATGAAAATAACACTGTGAGTTACCTTCAGACTGAGAAAAGAACAGCCCAATTCCAACCCGTAGACCCTCCCGAGCAGTAAGAGCTTCCAACAGTAGCACAAAACAACTTCCAAGACCCACATAAAACGAGCTGTGCCTATAAATGCCCTCACTGAGGTGCATCAACCCTCCAAAGCCATATTCTTTGCTAAATACTGCATCAAAGTTGATTTTCACCTTGCCTACCGGAGGTGTGTTTGTTTAGAAATCTGTAAAAGAAAGAAAAAGATAAATAATCGCATCCAAGGCACGATTAATATCACTTTCCTTAAGACGATATTCGCCCCCACCAATTCTCAGAATCTGGAGTGCACCGGGTTAATGGCGAATCGCCTCCAAGATACAATGGAGCTTAGAAAAAATCTGTAATTCTGACTGCGTGTTGCACACACGAAATCAGACCCGAATACCCTCTGATTATCAAGTCTACCAAGAATCTGAATGTTTATTTCTATAGAAACAGACTTCAGAGATGATGAATAATAAAAATTAGAAAAGAATTAAGAATTGTATTGCCTTTTAATATATAGATAAGTTGTAGGAAAAATTATATATTTTTGTCTGCAAATTTGTCATGTTTTTATAGACATTTTGGTATCTTTTTGGATCAGACATGACTGTTAGAATTCAAATAATAACTGATTTTTAACAGTCACTTGCAGGTTTAAATACAGCCGTCGGATTGTCCCTTTCTTAATCTAACGGTATAGATCGCATCTATTTATTATTTGATCAGATCATATATCACACCTCTATGATCAGGTGTGGTTCTCACCATACGATCTTTTTTGCTTATGTATTAGCCATCCGATCGTTGATCATCATGATTGACAAAAATCAATGGTCTTGATTACACGCCACACACGCACGTGCCATGTGTCCAAGTGCCAAGTGCGCCACTAAAGCGCCAAATTGCGCCACGCGACTCGCACGCGAGATGTGCACGTGGCGGACATGTGGCTTGGCACACATGCTCACACTTGAGTGCTACACCCAATCATTACTCTAAAGCAATACATAGAAAGTTGTTGGCATTTATAAATGCCTTACAAAACTTCTCACTTTTCGATGTGAGATTCATTTAATAAGGCAATAAAGATTTTCTTCAAAGCTAGTCAAAACCCAAATAGAAAAACCCCAAAACTACTACATATATTATATATTTTGAAAATAATTTCAACAATCCCCCACCATTTTCAAAATAATTTGAGAAACATATCTTGGCCAGATAAGGAAAACTAATGCATAAATGAAGGTATCTTATGGACTTGAACCATCACTTAGTGAAAACACATCAAGGTTAACAAGGATGGCATAGTAGGCAAGCTTTGAACTAGCAATCCTGTATAGCTAACCGGACATGTCTCACACATTAGTATTCTCTTCTTTAGGTAAATTCAAAAAAGCCGACACGTGGATTGGCCTTGTGTCTATATCCTGTTTCATGAGTGCTCTAGAGACTGCCCAAGTTATCATAAAAAGCGGCACCACCTTCGACACTCATATAGGTAGACTTATCTGAAATGTTCCAGTAACTTAAACACTTAAACACAATATATTATAAGTCTATTAAGAGCATAACACTCAACCTTCCCCATTTACATTACTGGTACCAAGCACCTTTTTCCTTGGGATAAAAAAATTTGTATAGTGCTTGCAGTTACTACATCTGATGTACTTTGGCTCATGGAACTCAAGACTTGATGTTTCAAGCGTTGAGTCGAGTTTTCACCAGTGATGACGAATCATATGGGCTGAAGACCCATCCCTATTGATGTTTTCTTCACTAAGTCCCTTGCAAGTCCTTTAGTAAGCGGATCTGCCAAGTTTTGGCATGATCTCACAAAATCTATGGTGATAACTCCATCAGTGAGCATTTGTCTCACACTGCTATGTCTCAGACCAATATGCCTAGATTTGCCATTATAAATGTGGCTATATGCTCGTGACAGTGTAGCCTCACTATCACAATGCAAAGATATAGGTGACATTGGTTTAGACTAAAGAGGAATTTCTAACAACAAATTCCTAAGCCACTCAGCCTCTGTGCTACAAGAAGCCAACGCTACAAACTCTGCAGCCATGGTAGAGTCTGTAATCAAAGTCTGCTTCTTAGAACCCTAGGAGATAGCTCCTCCACCAAGGAGAAATATCCACCCACTGGTTGATGTATGATCATCTCGGTCAGATATCCAACTAGCATCAGTGTATCCTTCCAAAACCATAGGATACCCACTGTAACACAAACCATAATCCATGGTTCCTTTTAGATATTTTAAAACTCTTGTTACAGCATTCCAATGACTAGTGCTAGGATTACTAGTAAATCTACTAAGTTTACCAACTGCATAAGCAATATCAGGCCGTGTGCATGTCATAATATACATCAAACAACCAATTACCCTAGCATACTTTAATTGATCAATAGCTCTACCAGTATTAGGATACAATTTCATATTTAAATCAAACGGTGTACTCACAAGTTTGCAGTCAAATGAATCAAATCTTCTGAGTATTTTTTCTATATAATGTGATTGAGAAATGACAATCCCATTAATATTCCTTTTAATTCGGATACCCAAAATGACATCAGCAATACCCATGTCTTTCATTTCAAAATTAGATGACAAAAATTTCTTAACTTTCACAATGCTATCAATATTAGTACAAAAAATCAACATGTCATCTACATATAAACAAATAATCACACTTTTATTATTATTGAACTTACTATAAACACACTGATTAGATTCATGTATTTTAAAGCCATTAGTAACCACAACTTGATCAAATTTCTCATACCACTGTTTAGGTGCTTGTTTAAGTTCGTAAATAGACTTAGCCAACTTACAAACTTTATGTTCTTGTCCAGGCATAATAAAACCCTCAGGTTAGTCCATGCAAACTTCTTCATCCAATTCACCATTTAAAAATGCAGTTTTAACATCCATTTGGTGAATTTCGAAGTTATAGATAGAAGCTAATGCAATAAGCAACCGGATAGTACTAATTCTAGCAACAGGTGCACAAGTATCAAAATAGTCTATACCTTCTTGTTGTTTAAAACCTTTAGCAACTAATCTGGCCTTAAACTTGTCTATAATTCCATCTACCTTCATTTTCTTTTTGAAAATCCATTTATATCCAACAGGAACAGAACCAGGTGGTAGATCAACTAATTTCCAAGTTTTATTACCCATAATAGAGTCCATTTCATCTTTAATAGCCTCTTTCCAAAAAGCTGAATCTTGAGACTTCATAGCCTCATCGAATGAAAGAGGATCAGGTTCTATAGAAGGCGAAATCGAAGTTTGCTTAGAGATAGAATCTCTAGTACCTTCTACCAAATAAACAATGAAATCTGGCCCAAAAGACTTTTCAGTCCTTATCCTTTTACTCCTTCTAGGTTCAGAAGATACAATGACATCTTTTTGTGGTTCCAAAGATCGGTCCACATGTTTTCTAGTCTCATTTATACTGGAAATAGACATGAAACTATTTTCATAAAAGACTGCATCTCTAGATTCAAAAACGGTATTGATCTCATTTGAATCATTAGTCTCAATAACAAGAAATCTATATCCTTTACTATGTTCTGCATATCCTAAGAAAATGCATTCAATAGCTTTTTGTCCTAACTTCTTGATCTTAGGTTCAGGTAATCTAATAATGGCTCTGCAGCCCCAAACTTTAAAATAAGACAAATTAGGCTTTCTTTTATTTCATAACTCATATGGAGACACTTTAGACATATTATGAGGAACACGATTCAAAATATAATATGCAGTTAACATAGCTTCACCCCAAAAACTATTAGAAAGACCAGAATTAAAGAGCATAGCATTAGTCATTTCTACTAAAGTTCTGTTTTTCCTTTCAGCAACTCCATTTTGTTGTGGAGTGTAAGCAATATATGTTTCATGGATAATACCAACAGATTCACAAAATGCAGGAAAATGATATTCACCTCCTCTATCTGATCTAAGGCGTTTAATCTTAGCATTATATTGACATTCAATTTCTGTTGTATAAACTTTAAACTTATCTAAAACTCCATCTTTAGCATGTAGCAAATAAATATAACAGAATCTTGTATAATCATCAATGAAAGTCACAAAGTACTTTTTGCCTCCTCTAGTAGGGGTGCTATGCATATCACACACATCACTATGAATTAATTCCAACAAAGTAGAATTTCTATCAACCTTCGAGAATGGTTTTCTAGTGATTTTAGTATGCATACATATTCTGCATTTATCATTCATGTCATTTGCACATTTAGGAATTAATTCTAACTTAACCATATCATGCATTCTTCTTGAATTAACATGTCCTAAACGAAAATGCCATAAAGAAAAAGAATCAACCATATAAGCAGAAACATTCACTTTATTAATATTAAGCTTGAATATGCCCTCATACAAATATCATTTTCCAACAAACATCCCTCCCTTAGTCAAGATAAATTTGTCCGACTCAAATACAAGTTTAAACCCAAACTTATTAAGAAGACTCCCAGACACCAGATTCTTTCTAACTTGTGGTACATGATACACATCAATAAGAGTAAGGCTTTTTCCAGAAGTAAACTCTAGATTCACAGATCCTTTTCCCTTGACTACTGCAGTGGACGAGTTGCCCATGTAAAGAACATTGTCGTCCTCCATGGGTTCATAGGTCTTGAAAGAACTTTTGTCTTTACAAACATGTCTCGTCGCACCAGAGTCAATCCACCATGCTTCATTATCTTCAAGGATATTAACCTCGGATATCATGGCTACAAATTTCTCCTTAGAGTCTTTAGCATCGTTCCCTTTTTGTTTCTTAAAGAGACGACACTCTTTCTTGTAGTGGCCTTCCTTTTTGCAGTAGAAACATGCCCCCTTCTTTTTCTTCTTATTGTGATTCTGGTTATTTTCAGAATTATTCTCATTGTTACCAGCATTTTTGCCTCTCTTATGATTATCTTATCCAGATTGGGAGGGCTGTTTTGACCCTTGTCCATCCTCCATTATATGAACCTTGGAGGCATGAGAGCTATGCTCATCATTACTGTCTCTTTTTCGAAATTCCTCCTCAATCCGAAGATGACGGCCCAATTCTTCAAGAGACAGGTCCTCCTTAATTATCATGATTGACAAAAATCAGTGGTTTTGATTACACGCTACACGCGCACGTGCCACGTGTTCAAGTGCCAAGTGCGCCACATTGCGCCACGCGACTCGCACGCGAGACGTGCGCGTGGCGCATATGTGGTTTGACACACATGCTCATAAAGTGCTACACCCAATCATTGCTCTAAAGCAATACATAGAAAGTTGTTGGCATTTATAAATGCCTTACAAAACTTCTCACTTTTCGATGTGAGATTCATTTAATAAGGCAATAAAGATTTTCTTCAAAACTAGTCAAATCCCAAATAGAAAAACTTTAAAACTATTACATATATTATATATTTTGAAAATAATTTCAACAATGTGGTTGCAACCTAAAGCTTTCCTCAGTCACAGATGAAGAAGCAAGCTGCCCGGCTACTGAAATATTGGCAATATATCCATCCACTGCAGACTGCCATAGATTAACCACATCCAGCCACGCTGTTGAAAAATGAGCTGTGTTCCTCTATATTTCCAACGTTTAATGTACATACATATACGTATTAAAGGTCTACGATGATCATAATGCTTGCTTCAAGTTTTCTGAAACGCTTGAACACTTTCTTTACACTCCAATCTCGGTCACCGAAAACAAATATAATAATAGTAAATTTCCCTTGACAGTAGTGTACTTGTAACAGTCTGTCAGTATCACAAAATTAAAGCGGCAATTTCTAGGTTTGAGTGCAAATAATTAAGCCGATGCAAATCAAAAACCACATTAAAGAAAGCAAGAAACTGATGAAAGAATCCTGTCTTTATGGAAAAAATTCATTTAACTTGAAGAAGAGGGAACATATAACATGGTGCGTAGTTTGACCATGCCTCAGAGGTCAATATTGTTCATGACATCCTATCTATCAAACAGAAAACAAAATACAATACAAGAAAATCTCATGCTGAAAATGTCACTCCACTATTATTTTTTGAATAACACAGGAATGGTAACCACCAAGTTCACTCTACAAGGGCTCCTATAGAATCAAACATATGCATCAATCCAAGGCCTTAGGAAGGACTATGGAGCGAGAGAATAGTTTCTCATGGATCCAAATGATCGACCGAAGATTGAAGTTAATGAGAAAAAAGAAAAAACAATTGTAAGTAGCCAATAAAATAAATATATTCCAATATCAAAAGCAAATTCACATCTCGACCATCACCTAATGAAGTATAGAGCGAAGCGTTTATATTATCCACATTTCTATGCCTATAAGTGCATTTATCTTGCAAATTCTGATAAAAATAAGAAAATGAGATGGAATGCAGAAGCTTCATGGACGGCCACGTGTCCTGACTTGAATGTAGCAACCAACACCCGAAAACTATAACATGTATCTATCTATGTCCACCTGGTCATTGCAATAAACTTACAACTCAGTTGCCCAAATTTCATATAGTATTTCATACAAATTTAAAAAGCCACCAAAAGATGGGTGAAGTTTTCCCTCACAGGTAATAACTCTTATATGACAACAAACACATCTCAATATATCCTAATTAATTTGGAAGAAATTTCACAAAAATAGACATTGAAAAATAAACAAAAACATACATTACACTTGATTAGCAGGGCCGGCTCATCTGTTAGGCGATCAAGGTGATCGGCTAAGACCCCCAAATTTGTAGGGCCCCAATTTTTTTAAAACATGTATATTATAAATATAGTGTAAAATAATTTTTATATTTCCCTTTTGTAAAAGGCAACGCCTCAAATTAAATACACATTAATTTTAAAAACTGCCCACCAAAAAAAAATGTAAAAACCAACTTAATAAAAAAGTAAATACTTGTCTTATTATCACTTTTTTAAAGATAAGATAGCTTAAAAGTCTTCACCCTAAATGGCTCTTTCCCTCTGTAAAGAAGTTCTGAAGAAGTTCTAAACCTACAAAACTCTATCCCTCTCTCTCTATCTCTATCTCTCTCAACCTAAAAAGAATTATCCAATTTTATCAATATCATATTACTCATCTAGTACAATAGTATTGAGGTAATTTTTGTTTTATGTTATTTATTTATTTGTTTAGTTTATCTCTTACATATAGTGGATCTTTATTATTTATTGTCTTGTGGATATTATTTGTAGGATTACTCACTTCAATAATTTTTTCGGTGATTTAAACTTTTTCTATCAAACTGTCAAATTTGTGTCCTATTATAAGACTTGCTTGATTTTATCATTTTACACTTGTAGCTTCATAGGACTTCTCTTTCACTCTCTTCTACACAATTTGTTTTTACTGACTTGTCCTCCTTTTATACTCTTCCTTTGTGTTAGTACAATAGTATTCAACAACATTAAAACATTAATATTTTATCTCTTTTGTTGAAATTCTTGTGTTTATCATTATGCTTTTGTAATTTATTTTATATTATTATTTTTATTAGAAATATAGCTAATCCAATTACAATTTATTGATTGTCTTCTTGTAGAAGTTGTACCAAATTCAAGTTCTTATATTTATTTACAATTTTTATTATCAACGACATAAATTAGGTTCTATTTTTTTATATTCCTAATACTGTTTAAATTTTAATATTATTTTTTGTGATAGATAGTGTTTGTCTTATATTATAACTAGTAAATATGTCTAGTAGGAAATATGAAACTAGATATGCAAAACAAAAGAATAGAAAATTTAATTCAATCTCATAAAAAAAACTCTTGATAGATTTGTTTTTAACAATAATCAAAACATAGTAAAAGATTTAGGTGAAAAGGTCATGTTATAAAATCTTGAACATACAGATTTGATCAACAAATTTGCATCTCAAAAGGAAAGAAAAATAAATTTTAAATAATAATTAAATGATACTATTAAAAATATAAGAGATCTCAATTAAAATTTTCATCTTAGGCTCCAAATAATGTTGAGTCGGCCCTGCTGATTAGCTACAAACTCTTCAACCAATGGATCCTGTCACAAGAATTCGTCGTGCTTCCGCCACCACTATGTATGTGGAACTTGTTGGCCTCCAACTATTTCACTGAAAGGGGGCTGTCACGGCCCACCCTCTTTGGCACACATTGGATTGTCATGTTGCTTACTTGGAGGTTTAATTTGGCATCTCAAGACTTACAAAGTTCTAGGATATTTTAACGCATTCAAGTGAGGGAGCTTAATTGTAAAGATGTATAAAATATTCTAGAAACTTCTATACAAGTGTATAAAGTGGAGTGTTCTAGAATAGTGGTCAAAGCTTATAATTTAGAATCTTATACACAAGTGTACATAGTAGAATATTCTAAAATAGGGGAGCTTTCTAAGAAAGTTTTGTAAATATTTAGATATTTTTATAAAGAATTCTAGAGGCTCAGTCTTCACTATTTGATCAAATTAATCTTAATCATTCATTGACGAGGTGGATAGCTATAAATAGGAGATGAGAGCTCATCTGTAAACTATCAACTGAGAAATCAAGCATTCTAGCTTTCAAGTTCCCAATTGTCTTTAGTTCAAGTGTGTAAGTTCCGTGTGGGTTGACGATGTGGGGAATCGAAGTCCGTGACAAGGCGCTCAATGTAGAATTTCACATCCCTTGATAAATCATGGATGATCTGAATCATCCCATGAAAAAAACTGTCATGAAAGAAAATGGATGACCTTCGTAAAAATCAATGAAATAAAAATCACATGTGCCTTCTTCATATGGTAGACTTTTAAGTAACAAGGTGTGAGAGAATAGAAGAATGAGATATAAGCAAAAAAATACTAATTATTTGGGCCACTGTAATCGTTTTCCATGGTTTTTTGCATTGCTCGATAAGTCGATATGGAAGGTCATGGTTCACTGTCCAAGTCCATATGCCCAACTAGGATGGCTTCAAAATGTTCCTGTTTGTGGCCACAAAAATATTTTAACAAAAGTATTATACCTTCCAACTTGGAGCTCACAAGTTCCTGTAAAAACAGAGAGTGAACAAGAAAAGCAAATTGCAAACGAGAAAGGTTTTCCTATACAACAAAGAAATGAGGCAATAATGGGTAGTTACATTGTTATGCAAGGTTTATTTATAACCCAAAATCATAGAATAGGCATGATACCCAAAATTTAGAGTCTACAGTGTGTCAGAAATTAAATTTTAACTTGCATTTGGAATGTTCATAAGAATTTCATATTTCATGTTCTGTTGCCTTGTGATGTGTATACCAAATCAAAAGTAGAAGAGGAAAGAAAGAAAGAATTAAGGAAACAAAATAAGTTTCAGAGTTTTAAGATGAACAAATCTAATTTTGTTAGGCTCAACCATAAAATAGAAAATGCAAATGAGTCAAGCTTAGAGTTATTTAAGTTTGACTTGAAAAACTTATCGAGTTTTAAAATATATTCAAGCTTAACTTATTTATCTTTCGAGTTTATCTCAAACGAGCTTTTAACGTTGCTATAAAGATGTTTAATCAAATTAAAGACTTACCTTGTTTGATAAACTGACGAAAACAAGATTCTCAGTCCAACTCGGATCTCAGATCATCTTGGCAACGTTTTCCTTAGGCTCTGGCAGTAGTGCCATACAAAAAAATAAAAAATAAAAATAATGATAATGATTTTTTCTAGAAGGCAATTTCTAGCTAATAGTCTTGAGTACATTAAAAAATGAATAACAGAGAACCCACTTCATGATCAGCAGTTAAAGATCCAAACCTGCCTTGTAGATCAAGCACTGGTATCCAATTTCTCCACAAAAAAGGAAAATTTTTCCTCATGATCTCTCATTATGTTGGATGGTATGTGGGTCTTCAGATCAATATTACATACTGTTATATTCTTCTTGAATCTGAAGATACTATATTTATATGCGTCAATATATATATCTATGTCTATGGGCATGCAACCCACACTTCATCCAACATGAAAAATCAATAACCCAAAGCTAATTCGAGTAGAGAAGAGAAGAGATGATGGTTCAGGACACCAGTGAAAAAGTGGAGTAATATTAGAACTTTTTTGGATTTGTTCAGGAATCCAAGTGGAGTAATATTAGAACTCTTTGGATTTGGTGTTGGATGAGTTTCCAATTTTCATTGCTAGGTGTTAAATCGTGCATTGCACAGGAGAATAAGGCTTCTTGAAATTTAAAATAAAAATATTATAAATAATTAATTCAAAATTCATATTAATTAAGAATACAATATAAATTTACCATCCTAATTTGTTTCATTATAATAAAATATTTGAAAAAATGAAAGAACTTGAGTTGATCACTATAGAATTTTGCATAGTATCTTTTCATTCTTTTTTAATACTTTGCATGAAAAAAAAAAAAAAATCAAAACGTCAATATTGTTATGGCAAACTCTTAAAACGAAGAGAGAGAGAAGTGAAAGAGTGGGCCCGTTTGCTTTTCAAAAAGCAAAAGAAAAGCCACCCAATACTATAAAATACTGTAAATTCGTGATACGTATTATGAGATACTATAAAATACTAAATTTAAAGCTTCGGTTTGGTGTTTCGCATTAAATAAAACCAAGAGAGAGATATAGTACCTTTAATATTTCGGTTGGTCTCCGATGCTGCCATAAACAGTATAGAGAGTTTATGTCAATCTGAATATGTTTATTGATAACATATATAAAAGCTTTGGCCACTAAGTTTACTTGAAAAATAGACTGCTTTTGGTGAAAAATATACTGTATTAATCTTCTCTGCGTAGATAGTACATATAACTTTAGAGCTTTATCTAGTTAAGAGATCTTAAATAGTTAAATCTTAGTGAATTTTATTCTATACATGTCCAAAAACATATATGTCAAGCATTCATTAGTTTGATGATTTGATTTCTATATTTATATTGTATGTATACACCCGAATTTGACGTCATATATTGGACCCTTCAATTAGCTGGAGAGCAGTGATTTCGTTGCGAATAGGGGACTTATTATATGAGTTCTTATACATATCTAAATAAATATTAGATCATTCAATTAGCTGGAGAGATGTGATTTCATTGCGAATAGGGAACTTCTTGTATGAGTTCTCATGCATATCTATATATGCATTTGTACATATCTATATGTATAAAACGAACAATAAGGATGTTTATAAGATAGGATTTGTGTAGCGAATAGAAAATTTAATTGGATTATTAGTAAGCATTTTCATTGTTCTTGTAAAGAAATATTTTAAAAATATAATAATATAGAAAGTGTCACCTAAACGCTACCTAAAAGATGCACAAAATATAGGAAACAAACAACTTATATATATATATATATAAAATTAATATTACGCTCTTTTTGGCCGCGTGAACTTTGTGGCTTCGCTTGGAAGTGAAATTGGTTGCAGTCTCCCGTTCTGAATCCAAGGCATGAATTTTTTGTTTTCTCAAATGAATTCAAGATGTGAGTTTAATGTTGTCAAAATCATATTAGGAACTTGTGCTCACAAAACTCAATGTGAATGGTTCAATCACTTTAATGGACTAAAGAACAAGAAGAAAGACAATATCAAGCCCTTAAATTAACAGCTTGTTTCGAACTTGGGAGGGGGAATGGAAGGGAAGGAAAGAAAAATTTAAAAAAAATTTTTTTTCCTTGTTTGATTCTACTTAAGAGGAAAAGTGAAGAACAAAAGAAGGAAAAATTTTAAATCTCTCTCTCACACACACACACTCTCTCTCTCTCTCTCTCAATTTTTTCACAAAACCAAACAAGGAAGAGAAAATAATTTTCCTTAATTTTTTCTTTTCCCCCCTTTCCCTTCCCTTCTCTTTCTTTCCCTCGCCCAAGTTCCAAACAAACTGTAAATTACAACATAATCATAAGATATAATAAAAATAAAGAAAGCCTTCCGATTGCACTCTAAAAGTGCAATTATAATACCTTAATTTGTCAATTGTTAGCCTTAGTCTAAGAGTTTATATGCTTTTTTAATTAGATTTTAGTATCAACTAAAGTTATTCTAATTTGTATAAGTTTTGAGTTTAATGTGGAGGGTTTCGGGCGCATTTCAGATGAAGGAAGAGTATGTTTTTCATAAGGACTTTGTCAATGTATAAGTTATTAAAGCTATGGTACAACCAGTTGAAGCACGTAGAGTTGAAACTTTGAAGGGCCATATTTCCCAAATCAAAAAGGCTACTGGGGCCCATAATATATTGATTTTATATAACTTTTAAAGATCTATTCAAATAAGTTGACCGTACGTACGATGGTTTGACCGTACGTACCTGCAGTGAAGCCAACCGTACGTATGGTATTGTGCATCATACGTACGATCTGTAGAAAATTCAAACTTCAGAGAGCTTTAAACAACATATATGGGACTGTACGAAGTCCGTACATACGGTCAGACCTCTGTACGTACAGTCTCGGCAGCTCATGTTATATTTTTACTGCTATAAATACTGGTTTATACGCGATTTTGGGGGAGAGATCTCATTTTTTTCTAAGTTTTTCTTAGATTTCTGTGTATCTAGGAGTAGAGTAGTGAGAAAAACTTTATTTTCTTGTATTTTTCTTTGCTTTCCTTTATTTTCTTTGTATCCAAACACTAGTTTTCTTCCAATTAAATGCAAGATCTACATTTCTTCATACTTTCTCTTATGGATTCAAATAACTAAGAATCTCTTGGACGTAATTGTGGAGATCTAACAATGATCTTCAAGGATTTCGATGAAGGTAAAAGAACTTCAATGATCTATCATATATTTTCTTTAAATTCATTTCAATTGAGTTATAGATCCATAGAACACTTAGATTCATAATCTATGTTGTTAATTGTTATGCACAATCATCTAATTGGTATAGGAATTGCACAATTGATGATTTGTCTCTATGATTCCTACCATTGAACATCAATCTACACTCAATTGAATATGAATTCAAGTTTCTATGGTCGAAATCCTCCGAATCAAGGATCCATGAAGTGAGCCTTGACTTGAGTTATACTAATCTCCATTAAAGACTTTGTAGAGAATTGGTGGATTGAAGCAATTGCATCCAAGCCTTTCGTCAATTATTTTTAAATCTAGTTAGAATTGCTATTAACACTTAGCTTAATTAGTAGTCAAAATACTCTCACCATCAACATATTTTTGATCTCTTTTGTAGATAGCTTTAATTTACTTAAGTGACTTTCTAATTCGAACTAATTGTTGGTTGTTTGTTTATGTGACACCTATATTTGGCTTGATCATTTAGGAGAACGATACCGGATACCACCGGATTATACTTCAATCGCGACACCCGTACCCTTGTGGGGAAGCTCAATTTCACAATATATTTGGGAGCGATTCACCTTCGCATGATATTACTATCCTAAAGCAACTCTGACTTCTTAGATGAAGGTTCAGCATATATCAACATGTCCAACTTGTTAAAAGAAACATTGGGGCACATGTCTTTTAAAAAGTAAAGCTTATTATGGGTGTAGCCAAGTTGGACACCAAGTGAGGGACTGTCCAAAGACGAATAGAACACAAAAATCTGGGGCATCAACATCAACCTTGGTTTAACCGTCTACGGCTAATAGAAAAGAAAATCAACTTACCCCGGGAAACACCCCAACTGTTAACTCTGCAGTGTCAGGTATACTTTCTAGTTGTTGTTGACCTGCACCCATCTTATTGTTTTCAGAGTGGTTTGATTACCTCGTACCTCTTTGCTTAACACTTGCATATGTCTTCAGTACCCCCTCTCAAGTACGTTTGTGTGCGTCCTTGCTACTCGGAAAATTCATCTTATGTGATGGGGTCTTATAAATTATGGCTCCATACATACGTTTGTCTCACATTGTTGTTAAATGATTGCATATCTCTTTGGAACCCTCAAATTATGTTTTCTTCACCTTTTATCACCCGGAGGTTTCATGGTATGCGATAGGATTTACAACCGTTGAGGAAATCTTGTTAATAATGTATTCATGCTCATAAATTCTTTTACCTAGAAATGCACTATTTTAATGTCATCTTAGGATTGGGTTGGTCATCCCCTCATCATGCAGTATTGAATGTGAATGTGAGCGAGTTGGGTTTCGTTCTTCTACCCACCCAAGACTTGTTATTAAAGGAATGGACTTGTGCCTCCTCCCATATCCCATTTCATTCATGCAAACACGTCGTTTAGACTAAATATGAATCGTACCTCCTTGTATAACAATGTTAACACACCATTTCCATCCTCCTTGGTAGATGTCCATGTCGTTCGGGAGTTCCCAATGTCTCACTTGATAAGCTACCTAGACTCTTAATGGCTTGGGAGATTCGGATTCGAGAAGCGTTATCCCTTTTTTGTTTTAATGATAGCTTATATCAAGTTTGGGGACCAAACTTATTTAAGGGGGGAAAGATGTAATATCCCGAACATCTATACATTTATATTAATGAGAATTTCTAGTATTTGCATTATTTAATGTTAATTATTGCCTCATTTGGGTCAAGAGTGACCAATGAGAACTTATGTTGTAGCTTAAGCCTATAGGGTGAGACACATAGGATTATTCCCATGTGTGTCATCTTATATACTTTTATATACACACAAAACACACACACACCAAACTGGTTGGGAGAAGGAGAAAGAGAGAAGGGGAAGAAGGAAGGGGAGATTGAAGGAAGAAGGGCTTGAAGGAAGAGATTGAAGCCATTGAAGACTTTACCGAGCTTGAAGAAGGTAAGGTTTCATTTCTCTCTCTACAATTATATATATATATATATATATCTCATCTTATTGGGTAATTGTGTATATACATCTAAGAGTGTTGTCATTGAGTTCGGGGGATCCCTTAGGTCCTATTTACATGATTTTGAGAGCTTAAAGCTCATTGTTGAATATTGGGAGTGGTAGTTTGAAAAATTCCTAAATATGTAAAATGTTAGGTTGAGTTCAACTCTAGATCCCTTTGTTTTAATTGTTCTTTCTTCCCTATGTTTGAGTTATTGTCATCCTTGTGGGCTAATCTTTGAGCTTTAAGAGTATTAGGAAGGTTTGGTTGTGTTTGGAGGGGTTTTAGGTCAAAAATCGTTGCTGCACAGGTGGGGGCGTTCGAACAGCCTGAGAGCAAAGATTTTCAGTTTGCCTCCCATTCGAATGGCCCGAGAGGGTTTTTTTTTCATTTTTTCTTGGCGTTCGAACGGCCTAGTTGGGCGTTCAAACCGTTTGCCAGCTTTCGCACTATTTTGTAAAACGGGCATAACTTTCTTTAAAAAATTTGGATTGATGCATCATTTAAAGCATTGGAAAGTAGACTCATAGACCTTTGTACCCATATAAAGTTTTCACTCTAATTCCTTATATATTGAGAGTTATAGAAGTTTAAAGTTGAGCCAAAATCTATGCCACTAACATTGTTTTCCAGAATTTTAATTCACTTTTCGTGAGGCATTACTTCTCCACCCAAAATGTGTTTTCGACCCATGACCTATCAAAGTAAAGACCTTCAAGCTTATTTTCAAATAGAACTAACCTAGAGTGTGAACTCATCCTTGAGAGGTGGTTGGGACGCGATGAAGGAGTCGACGTCCCAGCTTTCATGTTCAAACCTTAACTTTATATTTTTTGTTTTACATTGAGCCTTGTCTTAGAGGTGAGCCTCGTTCTCCCATTGTGAGAATGAGGTGTTGTTGAGTAAGGGTTGAGAGACTTATGTGTTTAGCCTCGATTTACATGTTATTGCTTTACCTTATAGTCTTGTATTGATATTTCTATACTTCCATGTGCATTTTCTGTAGGAACATCTTGTTTAGCACCCGTTCTATCAGAGAGAAGTGAGTAATGATATGCCATGTGTGAGACCTATTACTCTCCAAATGCTTTCAAGTTCAATTATGTTTCGTGCATTTTCTTCCATTTATTTCAATGCATCAATGATTACGTTCAAGTATAAATGTCATGCTTTGAATTACATACGAACTTTACCTATGATATGTGTTGCGCCCCGATTTTTGAGTGTCTAAGGTCCTTTTGGCTTGGAGGCAAAAAGTATGGAACTCTGTCACTAGAACTTGTCCGCCTAGAAAGATAAGTGCGACTAGGTTTGAATTGAAGATTGGTTTGATTAAGGGCTTTGTAGAAAAATAGGAGTTGCCACCTAACATGATTAAGGTGAGTTAGGGCACCTAAAACTAAGTGTTAATTCGAATATTAAACCTAGGGTTTTTGGAAAAGATTTTTGAGAACTCCCTTAAGAGAGGATTTTTAAGAAAATAGGTTGTTTGGCAACCTTTGGAAAGATTTAAGCCCTTTTGGAAAATAATTCCATTCTGGTCATTTGAAAACAGAAATCTATGGTCCGAGGGTTGGTTACATGTAGGGAAGATATCTTAAGATCATCACCCTACCCGGCCCTTTCGGTACTTACATGTCTAATTACCCTTTTGTTCACTCACTAGAATAGCCGGTTATCATTGTCCACTTAATTATCCACTTTTAGAATTTTAAAAATAGGGTTTAGCCAGCACTTTTCGGATGAATGATGCATGATGCAAGTTTTTTTTTGGGAAGAAGTTTGAAAACATGGGAGTTTGAAAGGTTTTAAGATAGAAACTTTGAATTGATAGAAACTTTTGAAAAAGGGACTAGAGTTGAAATAGAAGTTATGACTGCACTATTTTAGGTTGCCTACGTATCTCATTTGGTGAAAATCAGGTTATTTGTAGTTTGGGCAAAAGCCCAATGGAAAATAGGCGCATTAGGGCTTTTGGAAAGTTTGAAGACACTTTATGATTTTTGAAAAAGTTTGAAGACACTTTGTGATCTTTAAAAGATGAGAACTTGAGAGTTTTAGAAAAAGGCCTTTGAAATAGGACTTAAGATGCTTGAAATGTTTTGAAATTGGATTGCGGAGTGTTTTGAAATAGAACTTTGGGACTCTTGAAAGGGGGTTTTGAAATGTATTTGGAATAACTCAAGGGAGTTTTGGAAATGCTTTTGAAATAACTCAAGGGAGTTTCAATGTCTTGTTTTGAAAACCTTAGGGGTTTGGTTTTGACATGTCTTTATGAACTTGTCATAGAAAAAGTTTTTGAAAGTGGTTTTGGAACCCTAATATGGACAACCTTCAAGGTTGTACTTGATGTATTACCTCCGTTTGGGATCCCAAACCATGAAACGGGGTAGGGGCACCTTAAGGTTGTGAGTTCTTGAAAATTTTTTTTAGAAAGAATACGAAGATAAAATGTTGGAGTGTTTGAAAAGGTTATGGAGTTGGGTTTTCGAGATCTCAAGAGAGTAGGCGGTTTTGAAAAAATTGAGTCATGAGAATGGTTTTAGAAATAAAGGTCATTTAAAAGGGGTTCAAGAGTTAGGATCTTGAAGTATACTAACCTAGGTTGGGTCGACCTATGGTTTGGGATGACCTAAGGTTAACTAACTTGGGTAGGATTAACCTAGGGTGAGTGAACTAGGGTCAAGTTAGCCTAAGGTTGGACAACTAGGGTCAAGTTAACTTAAGATTGGGCAACTAGGGTCAAGTTAACCTAGGGTTGGATAACTAGGGTCAAGTTAACCTAGGGTTAGACAACTAGAGTTAAGTTAACCGAGGGTTGAGTTGGAAGATGGTTTTGAAAAGTGGTTTCATGCACTTTTGGAAAGGGTTTTGGAAAAGGACTTTGGTTGACAACCCTTTTGAAGATCATTTCCATGAAAATTTGGTTCTAGCCAAACGTATGGTTTGTATGGGTGGTGTTTGGAGACCATTCCAAGGAAGGTTTCCTCATAACCATTATAACCATTACCTTGACAAGAGTATGGTATCTAAGAATCACTATGATGATGACAATTTTTGAAACACCGTTTTTAATGCAAAGATGGAAAGGATGAATTTTTTGAAAACATTTTTTGGAGAAGGATCTTGAAAACCATTTTTGAAGGGGACCATTCCATCAAGAGAGGGTTCCTATGGCCAAATAAAAGGGAGACCATTCAAGAGAGAGTTCTATAGGGTCATTCCAACTACTAAACTTAAAAGAATGGAAACCTTGAAAATTGGAGAGCTAGAAAACAATTCTTATGCAAGTGAAAATGCCATGATGCCAAAATGAGAGTTAGGGGGTTAGTAGGGAATTATCTAAGACATGATTTTCTAAGGTATCCTCCTAAACTTCAAGGAATCAACTCTTTGAACCATTTTTTTAAAGAAATATAGAGCTTGGAAATGGCATGAAAATAAAAGTAATGTAAGCATTGTAGAACATGGTGATAAGCATGAAAATGAAGTCAAGCACACAAGATATGATCAAAATAATAATATGCAAGGGGTCATGAACACACAAAGCTTTTAGGCTACACCATATAAATAATGGGCTCCTAGGCTATACCATCTTAAAGTAGGTTAGTGAAAGATTCCCCTACACGGTGGCTCTTACTTGCTTTCCTCTAGGCATAAATTAAGAGCCCTCTTGGCTCAAACATGCAAGAAAGGAGGATTGAAGATGGGGATTAAAATAGAGAATGACCTAAGTAGGCTAGGAGGGAGAAGAGAAGAGTGGGGGAAGACAAAAATGTAAAAGAGATACCAACTTTTGCCTTCGACACACTTGCAGTAGTCAATGGATCCCTTGACTTGGACTTGAATGACTTCAAGAAGGTTTGAAGGGCTGGTAGGGAGTGTTTAATGGTGTATAAGGCCAAGTAGGTGAAGTGTATGGCCTTGAGGGTGGTGGAATCTAGCTTAAGCATTGGAGGGGTGGAATGTGTATAAAGATTCGAGGTTCTTGAGTAGTTTCAGCAGAGTTTCGGATCAATTTTGGAGTTGGAATATGCAAAGGGAGGGTCTGGTATTTATAAGCAACCCGGAACAGGCCTGGCGCATGTGCTACATGCGCCTGGCCAAATTTTGCCCTAGCGCATGTAGCACATGTGTCAGTACTGTTCCATTACCAGAATGACACGTGGCACCCTGTGTACTGGTTAAATCTCGATCGTTGATTAAAATTTGGTCGATCTGATCAAAATTTGAGCGCATATAGCATACGCTCCATCACCGGGAAGGTTCGTTTAAACTTTGTCTTGATAATTGAGCCAATCGGGAAGGTTTCAGGGAAATCGGCCACACTCGGGATATTCTCCTAGGGCTTCCGATGAACTTTTATGTTTTCAAATAGTTTGAATGGTGTTTGAAAGTGTGAGATATCATCTTGAAAATCGTGCATAATGGCATCTTTGCGGAGCGTCTGTGACAATCTCCGTGGGTGTTCGAAAGTAGCTATTTTCATGTTGCATGATTAAAGCCTTCGGGAAGTGATTTTTTCGATCGGACCGTACCGATGGAAAGTATTCTGAAAATACTTTCGGAAATTTTCAGATTTACGCATTTCTTAAGTTGTTTGACTGTACGTTAGAATCGGGGAATCGGTGGAAAAGTCAATCCAGGCGGAGCGTCTGCGAGACGCTTCAAGGGGTGCTGGAAGTTGCAGTTTTCGTGTCATACAATGAAGAGCTTTGGGAAGTGATCTATTTGATCGAGCCGTATTGATGGAAAAATCTGTGAATGAGCTTTTGAGAATTCCCTAATTTACGCATTTCTCAAGTCATTTAACGGTACGTTACAACCAGAGAATCGATAGAAGAGACAATTTAGGCAGAGCGTCTGTAAGACGCTCTAAGGAACTTTTATCGAGTCGTGAGTGTTTAGTGTCATAGGAACCTTCACAGGTTAAGCAAGGGTGTATGACGAGACCCTTTGTACGAAATCCTAGGATCGGTGTTGTTTCGGGGCGCGTTTGGATTGTTAGGGGCAAAATGATCATTTTGACTGGGTTTGGTCGAAAATAGTCAGAAATGGTTTGGTGTGTTGTGTTAAACGTATCGAGTCGTTCAGGGATGGTTTTGGGAGAGTCTTTCACTGTTCGGCGGGGTTTGTGCAGTACTGGGATGTTCAAGGGCAAAATGGTCATTTTAACCGGAGTTAACCGAAATGGGACCGGAATCAAACCGGAAGGCTTGTAAAGTATGCCTAATAGCTTAGTAACATTTTGGAATGGTGGACTTACCATTTTGAGAGATTTTAAACTTTTTCAAAACGTGTCTGGAGGCCCTAGGGGCAGTTTTGGTCATTTTTCACTGAGTCGGACTAGCAGGCGCCGGTGTTGACCTAGGTGTTAGTTTCCGAGACCACCCAGTCTTGAAAAACTACCTGTGCGGTGTTGGTCTCTAGGAATGCCCGATCTTAGAAAGCTACCTGTAGAGTGGTGTTGGTTTCTAAGAACGCTCGATCTTAGAAAGCTACCTGTGAGGGTGGTGTTGGTCTCCGAGAATGCCTAATCTCGGAGAACTACCAAATGACGAACACTCTACATCAGTGGGCTAGTTGGCACCAAAAGTGAACCGTCTGAAACTTGATGAGGTGTTGGTCCCCGAGATCGATTGATCCCAGGAAGCTACCTGGATGGTGTTGGTTTTCGAGATCGCCCGGTCCGGAAAGCTACCTAGAATGATGGTGCTTATGGCTCCAACGGGTTCTTATGGGCCCGAGAAGCAACCAGTTGGCTAGATTGGAGATTAAAGGACTCATCTTGAGCTTGCATATGCTGTGGTGTTTGAAAATAGGACCTGGTCGAGCCGGAGATTGCCGAGCGGGAAAAAATGGGATGCTTACAATATGAATCACAACCTACGAACTAGAATGTTCACATAAAGTAAATGTAAGATTCCTAACATGCGACTCTAACTCAAGGTCTTTTCGTGGCAAGACTTTAATATAGCCCGATAGTCCTAGGATGGGGGACGTGAAATAAACTATCGACATGTAAGGTCTTTTCGTGGCAAGACTTTAATCTAGCCCGATAGTCCTAGGATGGAGGACGTGAAATAAACTATCGACATGTAAGGTCTTTCGTGGCAAGACCCGAATCTAGCAACGATAGTCCTACGGTAGGGGACACGAAATAATCTATTGCCATGTTGGGAGAGGTCCCTTGGCTTAAAAGTCTAGATGTGACCTTTATGGTTACTATAATTGAGCATAGCTCTTATGATTGACTTAAAAAGCCTATGCATGACCTTTATGGTTACTATAACTAAGCCTAGCTCTCATGATTGGCCTAAAGAGCCTATGCGTGACCTTTATGATTACTATGTTGGCCTAAAGAGCCTATGCGTGACCTTCATGGTTATTATGTTGGCCTAAGGAGCCTATGCGTGATCTTCATGGTTACTATGTTGGCTTAAAGAGCCTTATGGGCAACTCTTGTGGTTACTATGATGCCCAATACCAAAAAGACCTCTTAAGTGGGGTGAAGTGAGGGATATGTTGGCCTAAAGAGCCTTACGTGTGACCCTTATGATTACTATGATACCTAATACCACAAAGACCTCATAAGTGAGGTGAAGTGAGAGATATGTTGGCCTAATGTAAAGACATGACACACTTAGTTCTAGAATGAGAAACATGACTTGTTTGAATGCTTCACAACAAGTCACGTATATTCCCACAAGTATTAATGTTACGGTGTATCGTTTCCTTTCAAGACACTATGATATGCCTTACAGTATCATGTCATAGTATGCTTATGACAGCTATGTTATGCCTTACGAAATCATGTTATGTGTTATGTCTCACTCCTATGATACTATGATACTTATGCTACCTGCGTTTCCAAGGCTACGCTTTATAAGTTACTGAGAATGGTAATATTTGATATGTCCTATATTATATGGTGAGCCAAGATGTACGCTTACAAGATATGGTATGTTATGCTCATGACAAGTTATGTCACACTCTAATAGTTCACGCTATAGCACGCCTACTCTCTTCTTCAACATTATGTTTTAGAAATGATGAAATGTTTTAATACAAAAGCCTATATTTCATGTGTCTTTAAGATTATACTTATACGTTTCTAAGTTCATGTCACATATGCACAAATGTACCTCTATTGTCATGTACATTAAATATAAATGTAGTTTATGTTATTTTATACTCATACATTATTGTTATTCACTAAGTATTAGCTTACGTTTTCTAAAAATGTTTTCAGGTGACCAAACTGGGAGGCCTTGAAGGAGACCCATTACGTAGATATTTGGACTACGGCTCATGAGTCTTATGTTATGTACTGGTATAGGAGTTAGACCCTAATGTTTTGTAATATTATAATGTTATAACTGTGGTGGCCTTTGATAGACCCATCTTATGGAATGTTTATGTTTTGGATATTAGACACCGCTCTACTATGTATAACACGCGTTTTACTTTACGTTTATAAAGATTTAATTCCACAATTATGTACCTTTTGAATAATAAATGCATGGGTTTTTAATCGGGTTATGTAATGCGACCTTGCGTAACTAAGCTATTGGCTGGTCATGCACCCTAAATCTGCATAGACCGGGTTACGGGGCGAGACAGTTTTAAGATTCAATTAGATTGCTCATAACTTATTTCTAGTCACATCTATGGGGACTTGGGAGAACAAAAACTATCTCAATCGTAGTTGCTCATAATACAATAATATTCTAAGGAGACACCCATAAAGCAGCATTAAACTATGTAGCCAACATGGAAATCTTTATACAAAAGTATTGTATATTTAGAAAACTAGTTGTCATGGGCTATTAAAATCTCAAATAAATGACTATAAAATGGTATAACGGTCCCAAATACAATCTACAATAATTTTTGTAATAAAATCTGTAACCAATAAATAATAATAAAAGAGAGGTATTACATTACTCCCACCCCCTGACACGGGGGGTGGAGTGATGGAACGAAAGGCCTTTTGTTTTGTCCGATTTTGCTCTCAAGTGCTTTATTGGTGCAAAGTAATAGTGTAGTATTTTCTTTATGGTTAAACATGTATCAATTGTTTTATTTTTATTTTATTTTGATTAATTTAATTTTTGTTTAAAAAAAAATAGGGGTCACATCAGGCAAACATTTGTTATTTTTTATTTGTTGCTTCATTTTTATTTTGTTTTGATTAATTTGAATTGTTTAAAAAAAGGAAAAGAACAAAAAAAAATATGAGTCATATCAGTGAGTGAGATTATCAGGGATATGAGATCAGAGATTTTCTGTTCGGATAAGATTTTCTATTCGGATATGCCTCTTTCTATACAGCTGAATTTATCATTAATCAAGCAAGACTTTGTTATTTTTTATTTGTTGTTTTATTTTTATTTTGTTTTGATTAATTTGATTTTTTTAAAAAAGAAAAAGAACAAAAAAAATATGGGTCACATTAATGGGTGAGATTGTTAGGGAATATGAGATCAGAGATTTTCTGTTTGTATATGCCTCCCTCTATACATCTGAATTTACCACTGATCAGGTAAGCATTTATTATTTTTTATTTGTTGTTTTATTTTTATTTTTTTTTCATTAATTTGAATTTACCACTATA
This sequence comes from Euryodendron excelsum, assembly GCA_033060915.1. Classification (NCBI taxonomy): domain Eukaryota; kingdom Viridiplantae; phylum Streptophyta; class Magnoliopsida; order Ericales; family Pentaphylacaceae; genus Euryodendron; species Euryodendron excelsum. The sequence continues at coordinate 14,593,352 of CM065386.1, forward strand.
TTGATATGTTAAAAGTTATTATTTTTTGTATGTGTTTTTATGACAAATAAAACTAGTAAAAAATACATTATTAATTTCCAAGGATAGTCTCAAGAAAAAAAATTAAATTATTTTACTTAGTGTTTTCAAAAAAAATTTATATTAATTAGTTTTGCATTAAATTTTATAAATAGAGAGAAATTTAAAAAAATTAAAAAAGTTTGATCACATTTCTTTCTTTTATAAAAACCGGGAGGTGGGAGTAAAAGAAATTATAAAATTTGATCATAAAAATTTTATTTATATAAAAATCCAGGAGGTGAGAGTAAAAAGAAATTAAAAAATTTTGATTAAATTTTTTTTTTAATACAAAATTGGGAGGTGGGAGTAAAGGAAATTATAAAATTTGATCATAAAAATTTTATTTATATAAAAATTCAAGAAGTGAGAGTAAAAAGAAATTAAAAAATTTTGATCAAAATTTTTTTTAATTAAAAATTGGGAGGTGAGAGTAAAAGAAAAAAAAAATTATCAAAACAATTGAAGTAGATGACAATATTGAAAAAAGAGGGTAAGGCTATGGGCAAAATAGAAAAATCAAAAATTTTTAATGGTCAAATCATGGGGTGGAATGTCAGGGGGGATGGGAGTAGAGGTTTTCATAATAAAATTAAAGTTTTGAAACTTTAATAAAATATTCCAACACACCAACTCAATATATGAATTAAGCGGACAAAAAGTCTGAGTACGAAACTAGGAGGGAGAAAAAAAAGAGTAGTCTTAAAAATACAAGTGCGTGGTTTCGAAGTTAGTTCACTGGCCAATTTGACAACAACAATTTAAAAGGTTGGCAATTCCATTACTGTATGTTGCATTGAAATAAAGTAAATCTCAGGTATCCCAGTGATCTAATGCCCATGTTGATAAGAAAGACAAAGTATTAGAGATTAACTATTATTCAGGAAAACTCAAAAACAAAACTAAATCTCAGAATGGAAATACTAAAATCTGCAAGTTTTACCTAAAATTCAATTGGATATAGAAACTTTTACATTTTTTTTGTTAATAATTGGTACATTTTTGCTAAAAAAAATTTAATTTTATGTTAATTTGGAAAGTTTTACCTAACATTCAAAAACTTTAGAATTGTTATTTTAAATTCCTTAAATTCCTCTCTTACAATTTTAGAAAAATTTTCCTTAAATTAAAAAAAAAACAGTAGAATTGTTATTTAAATTAAATTCCTCTCTTACAATTTTAGAAAGTTCTTTCTTAAATTCAAATTTTGAAATTTTTTATTCATATTCTTTTAATTTTTTCTTTATGGAAGGTATAAATCTATAGTATATTTATTGCAATTGGTTATAAGGGCATTGAGGTTGAATCATTCAATTATTTTTTCTTTTTTCTTTTTTCTTTTGAATTTTAAACTGTTATATCACAATTGTGAGAGGTTTTTTTTTGCCAAAATAACACTCTTCGCAAAAATAATTCCCAATTTAACCTTGTTTGTGTCACCTTTGCTTTGTTATTAGAAAGTTGTTGACACGTTGGAATTTTTAATTATAATAAAACTAATAAAAGCTAATTATTTCTTTCCCAAGCTGGCACACAGGAGAGGCCTGATGATAGGAATTCCTCACAGGCATATCGCATATTGTGATTTTTTTCCCAGGGTATTAACATATACTGCAGGAATGTACCCCCAACGGTGACTATGCCGCAGGTATGGGAATCACCACTGGCGAGCAGAGGCGAGGTGGTGCGACTGCAGAGTGAGGGCAAAATCTAGCAGGTTTAAGGGACGACAGAGAATGATTGCCAGTTGGCGAGTACAAGTACTGGCACTCCTACTTCCGGCCATCAGGTGCTGAAAAACTGCCGAGTTAGGTAATCCAGATAGTGTCTTGGCATGAGTACAGCTCGTTATCCTCTGAAACATGGAAGCCAAAAAGTTTTAAGTGTCCGTTAATAGTGGTTGTATCATACCTGTGTTTAGTTTGATACTCGAGTTCTGCCTGGACAGAAGTAGTATGAAACTGAAAATGGTATGGTTTGAGAGAGAGAGAGAGAGAGAGAGATGTGAGAGTATTAGTGAAGAAAGTGATACACAGAGAGAGAGAGATGCGAATTGGTATGTCAAGAGAATTGTTGCATGTGTGGGGTTGGCTTAAAGTTTGTGGACAAATGATGGATGCTTTTTCAAAGCTTGCCAGTTTACTCTTTGTAATAGGGTAAGACCAAACACAACTGCAAATTCTGAAATTTAATGCAGAGAAAGGAGAGGAACTGCTTTCAATTTTGAATTGATCTCTGTTGAATCATTCAAGTAAACTTAGTAAAACACAAAGATCATATATCCCATTGGAACATAAATGACCAATCAATTTAGGAGTTTAAGCGTGTCCTGGAATGCCTATTAATTGAGAAATTATCATTACAATTCCCTACTTTTTCATACCTCTCTACAAAAACTCTGTACCCTCAAAAAGAGTCTTCCACAAAATTTACACGTTCCACCTCTTTCTGTGATACATTTATGCATTCCGGTCTTGGAAGAAAATATCATTACCTTTTAAATAGTTTTATTGCAATAAGAAATCCCAACTTGTCAATAAACGTCCAATAAAGAAGCAAAAGTGGCACAAATAATGTTAAAATGAGAATTAGTTTCGGGAGAGTATTAGATAGGGAACTATTTTTACAAATAGTGTTATTTTGGCAAAAAAAACTCCAATTTTGGCCTAAAATTTATTAAGTACTGTCATAAATGCCTCAATTCCAAAATGTCCAATTTTGTGGTTTTAAATTATGAATGGTTAAAACTTAGAAGAACTATTTAAAAATAAAATAAAAACAAATACTAAAATTTCATTCTTCAATCTTAATATTTTACTTCCTTAGATTTCTTATCCTTCAACTATATGCCTTTCAATTATGATTGAATAGAAAACCCCAAAAAATATAAATAGAAAACAAAAATACAAACAACAATAAAGTTTTTGTTTTCCAATTTTACATCTACTATCAGATCTCTATATAATAGTCATCTATCTATACTATATATTATAACAATTGGTTATGACATATTTGAAAGGAAAAGTCTTGATTTAACTTTCTAACTTATTGGTTTTCCTTTAAATCTCTTTCTATTTTGACTCTTGATCAGTATGATAAGTTTATCAAAACTCCTTCAGTTATGCTAATTCACAAAATATTTAATGAAATTGAAAGTAATTTAAAATTTTATGATAGGAAATACACATGTCACAAATATATTAATCATGTATCATTTATTATTTTATTTTTTAAGAAATCTCTGATTATTGGTTAATTTGTTGTTTGGTTTCTTATACTTACCAATTACATCTCTTAAAATATGTTTAAAAACAATAACAAAAAAAATTAAAAATTTGGCAAGCCTCAATGAAATTTGTGTCATTATATTTGTTTATTTGTCAATTAAAAAATAATTCATGTATTGTCAAGTGTTTAATAGTGATAAGAGTTGTCTAGCCTTAGTAACTAAAATGAACCCATGGGTAAATTTTCTAATTCTGCTAGGTTACTATAAAACGATTTAAAACTTTTTCTATTTTATATTTTTCATAACTCGGAATATAATATTTAAAAAATTAAGGAAAATAAATTAAAATTTTAAAGTATGTTATGAATAATAAGGAAACAATAATTATTTCAAATATTTTAATTATGTGACTATAATATAATTTGATTTTTTGGCAAGTTAGCCGTCATAAATAGTGATGGTGCAACAAACTCGTGGATCTTATCCCCAGGTCTTCGATTAGCTCTCTCCTGTAAGCGTCACGATCTCCTGTTCTAGATACATCGGTGTGGTGCCCGCTAGGGACCTTCCGATGATCAAGTTAGATTCAAAAGATTGTGTTGGAGTTCTTTTGTTAGGGTTTCTCTTTGGTGTGTACGTGGTGAAGAGGTTCTCTCTCTTCAGTGGTGGTCTACAAGTTGGTGGTGGAAAGGTGACCTTTTCACGTGGCAGTACTTCATTGGGTGGTCAGATCCATGGTAGGGTACTAGAGAGGATTGTTGTCCCATTCTGTGTGTGGCGTGTATGAGGAGTGAGGGTGGTTGGCCCTTATACACTCTATGCCCTGGCATTGAGAGCATGCTACTGTGTCCGGTATCGGTTATGGCCCCCACCGAGGTGACGGGAAGGGATGGCACGGAACGCCGACCCAAGCGATTGGTCTGTTCGAGGGCCAAGGCGATCAGCTTTGTTGGTGCCTGATTGGATTCTCAGGGAGAGACCCGGTCTAATTGGGGAGAATATGAAGGGATCGGCTCTTTCGGAGCCCGATCAGGAGATCGGGAAAATGTCACTATCAAATAGTATATTCATTTTGAGAAGAAATTTTTCTGATATAGATTCACAAATTTGGGCTAAAATTATCACCAACCACCCTAATGAGCTAGTATGAAGCTTATTTGTTACTTTCTTTTGTTGTTATTGATTAAGGGATGACTAATGTACTCTTTTTTTTTTTTTTAACATAAAATTGAATTAATTTTGAGTTAGATATTTAACCATATTAGTTTAGTCAAACCTACAACTATTATAAGTATATTAAATATTTAATGATAAGTCACATCTCTCTAACTTAAAGTTTAAACTATTTCTCGATAATTTTTTAACTTTAAGTGATAATAGTAATTTACTATTTAATAAAACTCATATAAGTAGTGTAAAGTTTAAAAATATAAAATTAATTAATTATTTTTCTAAAAAAAAAATTATTTTTCAAATTTATTTTTTGCGTCTTATACATAGCACGGGTCCACTGCTGATAAATATAGTATACATATGCTGAGGGTTAGAGCACCCGTAAGGGTAGGATGAAATTTTAGAATTCTAGTTCTGTTCAAACATTGGTTTGTGATGAGATAAGTTCCCTAAAGTGTAACCTTGAATGACTTTTCGGATGTGTTTGGTGACCTAGAATTTGTTGGTATATTGTAATAAAGTTTTAAAACTTTTCATATTACAATTAGTATTATAAATTTAATTACTATCCTATTCATGACCTATTTATTCCAAACATTATGTTGGGGGTTAAAAGTTATTTATTGGTATCCTTTATTACAATTATGTAGCCAATGTTAATGACTTGACTATTGGTCTTGTGTATATATACATATTTCTAGTAATTATTTTAAGAGAGAGTAGAAAGAGGACACTATTCTTTATACAAAAGCTTTACCTTTACATACATACTCTTCCTCTTCTATTTTCATACATACTTTCTGCTTGTATTTTGTGGCAACTATGGTTGGAACGGTTCATCTTCTCCCAGTTGGCGTGACATCTGAGAAGAGCGGTTTGTGAGCACTTGGGTTGAATCTTAGTGCCGTTGATGTCCACTAAAAACTTCACGTAGGGAGGCTTTAAGATAGCGACTCTGTCGTACCTCACTATTTTACAGGCCAGACTTTTTTAATCTTTGTTTTCATATTATATGATGTATTTGTTTTATTGTGATTTAAATATACTAGTGAATGATGAATTTCTTATCGTTTATTCTATATTATATGATTTTTAGACTAATAGATTAAAGTCGTAATTCTCTAATGTGCCAATATTTCTCTATATGTCCTGATATGCTTAAGAGTTTGTACATTCATGTGAAATATTTATTATGCCAATTTTACTTGATGAACTTTTGTATTTGACAGTATTTATAATCTTTTCGCATAATGTTGTTTGATCTATTTTAAGATTGTTCACTGGTTTATGTTTGGAGTAAAAAATTCTGGTTTTATTATAAAGTGGGTTCTCTAATATTGTCTACTAAAACCAGTCGGAAAATTTTATTTTATGTGGAAATTTAAAAAGGTTTCTGTTAATCCATACAGGAGAAAAGAAACTGCTTCGTGTTACGGGAAACAGTTTTACGTGATCCCACTGTCCTACGCTTGCTTTGCTGCATAATCGCATTGGTGATGGTTGACAAGTTAATTTTCTTTGTGGCTGTGATTTTATTTATCTGCATCAATGTAGCCATTTGAATGGTTGTTACAATATTGGCTTTCCCTAATATCCATCATAGATCGCATGAGAGCCAACTGCTAGATTGTTTGCCATTTAGAGATCATCGTGTAATAGTATAAGGGAATTGATATATATATATATATATATATATATGTATATATGTTATATCTTTGTGGGACTTGAGTCTAGCCGTTTTGACCTCATGAGTTTATATGTAACAATTATTATTTCTTTTATATCCTTGTGGTATGTTTGACTGCTGGTGGTTCAAGGTATCTGATCTAGTTTTGTTGGTATATTGAGAGCCGTTGCGTGAGATGGGTTTAGGCTTCTTAATTTTGAAAGTTTTGTAATATTCGTCTTCAAAAGTCATGGGTTGTGGTATTGCCATTGGTTGTGTATATGGAAGCTTTAAAGCAATGCTTCTCTTCGTAGCATGATGGGTTTTGTTCTTGTTGGTAACCATGTCATGATCCCTTAGATACTTCTTATAACATAGAACACGTTTGTGGTGTACTATGTAACGTTGAATATGAAGTTATGTACTGCTGCTCTAGAAACTAATTGATTAAGATATTTATTTTAAAATTACATTATAGCCTGTTGTCGGTTGCATGATTTACAGTTGGCAGGTCAGGTCATGCATATTCCCTATTATTATTTTGAATGACCATTTGCATGGTTGCGTTCATGGTGTAGTATTTTGTTACTCATATATATGGCTGTTAATATCTTATGATTAGAGACTTGAATGTTAAGTTAATTTTCAATATAAATGTTAAACCGTAAGTACAATAAGGAGTGCTATGATGACATTTTTATCCTACTCTATGCATAGGAGTGGCTCTTTGGTTTTGTTCCTATTTAACATAACTGTCTCATGTATTTCATTGTAATGTTTCTGTGGATGTAGATTATGTGGTGTTTGCAATGGCTGAAAGAAATGTAGATGGAAGCTTTCCTATTTTCTTTTTTGATAATTATGCCATCATCATGCTCAGTTAGAATTTATCATTAATCACCATTGATGAGTGTCACAAGGGTTTTGTAACTATTGTCAGAATACTGATAATCACTTCTGTTATCTTTGTCCAACCTGAGGTTTGTTTATTTTATTGAAATGGGATTTAACTTTGTGTTTTTCCTAGCTAGCTGACACAGATACAGATCAAGATTTCAGATATAGAACTCAAAAATTTCCAGCCCCGCTGAGTTAATATGAGGAACTGAATGTGGGGATATTTCATGTGTTAAGAAAATGACTAACCTTTACTTCGTATGTAAGAATTGAATGATAGCACATGAACAATTCGCGAGAATTCAATTGGTGAGCAAACAAAGTTCAAGGTTGGCTAAGTTGATATAAGGAACGAAATGTGCGGGCCGTGAATGATGCTGTCTGCTAGGAAAATATTACCATTGATTGAATGCTGCAAGGGGGAAATTTTACCTATTTCTTTTAGAATAGAAATCATATTCACTACGAGATTTGATTGCATGTACTAATCTTCAGTTGGAGAATTTTGTTATGAAATTTTGCAGGTGCATTTGCCACTACAATGGAACATTTGGAAATTGGATGACAAGGCTTGAAAATGGGAAACTTAATATGGGGCATATGGCTTGAGAAGCCCAAAATGATCTATAAAAATTAATTGCCCTAGAACTAGCGCTTGAGGTTAAATTCTTATTAGATCAAGGGGGATGAGTGAACTCACAGGAAGTCACCAAGGGAGGTAACCTAACATTTGTGATTAGAGGTCCCATGAATGATGTTTAATGAGTAGAAACAATTCATACAATGTGACTCATGTCCAGCACTTATTATATTAGGAGACACTATATAGATGTTCTCCTGCTCATCCCTGAAGCAATTGTGCTGTGGAATGTGAATGTTAAGGAAGGATGTTAACTTTGAATGAGTCCAAGGCGGATATACTCGTATTTGTCACATGTACCCTTGGAGGATTCACCTAAGTGAAAGCCATCGTGAAACCATGACTGTGAGAATTGGGCTATTCTCTAATAACTCTCATGAGAATCAAGATTCAGTGCATGACCATTAATCGCACTTCCCCGCGAACATGTTTAATAGTCGGTACTGTGTATGTAATATGTTAAACTCTGGCTCAAGGGGTTTAGTTCAAGATCTAGTTCACTATGATTTCTTCAGAGGGAGACTGTTATCACTAAGTGAGCTTTAAGTCCGGAAGATACCTACACTTATTACACAGTATTATGGTTGTCACATTTTTATATATTAATTTATTTTGGTTTGCTAAATTTTCATATATTAGTTTGTTATGATTTGTGTTATATTTTTATTATGGAGGGATTTTAAAATTTTATAATGCTTCAAAGTTTTAAAGCTTGTGGGGAATTGTTGGTATATTGTGATAAAGTTTCAAAACTTTTCATATTACAATTAATATTATAAATTTAATTACTATCCTATTCATTCATGACCTATTTATTCCAAACATTATGTTAGGGGTTAAAAGTTATTTATTGATATCCTTTATTATAATTAAGTAACCAATGTTAATGACTTGACTATTGGTCTTGTGTATATATACATATATCTAGTAATTGTTTTAAGAGAGAGTAGAAAGGGAACACTATTCTATATACAAAAGCTTTACCTTTACATGCATACTCTTCATCTTTTATTTTCATATATACTTTCTGTTTGTACTTTGTGACAACTACAGTTGGAATGATTCATCTTCTCCCAGTTGGCGTGATACCTGAGGAGAGCGACTTGTGAGTACTTAGGTTGAATCTTGGAGCCGTTGATGTCCACTAAAACTTTCATGTAGGGAGGCACAACGACTTTAAAATAGCAACTCTGTCGTACCTCACTATCTCACAAGCCAGACTGTTTTAATCTTTGTTTTTATATTATATGATGTATTTATTTTTTTATGATTTAAATATATTAGTGAATGATACATTTCTTATCGTTTAATCTATATTATGTGATTTTTTGACTAATAGAATTCCTGTCTCATAAATAGAAAAAGTTGGAGATATGAATTTCATCTGGCAAACACACTCATAAGTAGTGCGTTATCATTTTCAACCCACTTTCCTCTTCTTCTTTTTTTTTCCCGGTGGAGGATTTCATGGAAGGTTTTCCAACCATGATTAACTTTAAGCCTTATTTATTTTGAGAGTTTTGAATAAAAGCCAATTTGTTTCAGAATAAAATTCATTGGGTGGATATATTTATTTTGAGAATTTTGAATAAAAGTCCTTCTTTTCGAATAAAATTCATTGGGAGGATGTATAATGTGCTTTAAAATTGTTGTTCGAATAGATTTAGCCATTTGGAAACATATAATTCAATCAGGAAAGGTTCAGGCTAAATCAAATCGAATTGTTAGTTACAAGAAAGATAGATATATATATATATATATATATCTAAGAGTTGTTAATGATACAAAATACTACTAAATACTTTCCTTTTCATATACAACCACATAATTAATGAAGGGATTAGAAATTCGAATAATTCTTATAATTTGTTCAAAGTTCAAACTATCACTCACATTAACTAATAAAAATTTCAAATCCAATTCTCGTAGTGTTCATGCTAAAAATTACACTATCGTGACACAACTCTTCTTGTAGTGTTCATGCTAAAAAATATATTCACACACATGTAGAAATATATTCGAAGAAAAAAAAATATTCTTATAAAAAGTTTGTACAGAACATCCCACCACAATGATATGCAAATGACATTTTTACCTATCTAAACCGAACAAATTAATTCCATTGCATGACACAATTGCCTTACAAATCCTTCTGAATTCAATGGGGAATAAAAAAGACAAAAATAAACTGAAATAGTAAAATAAATAGGTGAATATAAAAATAAAAGTCACTAATTTAATATAATATTATATCCACAAACACTTCAAAAAATTGGAAAAGGAAATCCAACGTATGATGTAGTATCTTATTCCAATAATAACAGTCAAGTGAATATCTTTCTTGTAACTTATAATTTTTATAAAATTCACTAGAATACACATATTAGCAAGATCCAATATAAATATTTATTTGAAGGGAATTAAAAGTTTTAATGCTCAAATTTGATCTACTTAAAAAACAACTGCATGCTTAAATTTGATATAAAAACGTAAATAAACTTGAAGGCAATTTCTTGCCAAAAAGAAGAGAAAACGAAGGTTAAAGTACATTCAAATAGGAATAGTAGAAAACTTACTTCAGGATAAGCAGTTAAAGCTCCAAACACCTGCTTTGTAGAACAAGTGGTACCCCCAATTTCTCCACAATATGGACAATTTTTTCTCATGACCTCTCATTAAGTTGCATAGTATCTGGGTGCCCAGTTTAACATTTCATGATCGCGCTGACATGCTTGTTCTTCTTCCTTCTCTTTTTCTTTTCTTTCCTTCTATTTCCTTTCCCTTCCCTTCCCTTCTTTCCTTGTATTAATGGTAAAACTAGTTACATGAGATATACGTACATACATATACATACATAACATGGTAGAAGCATCCAAAATCTAAACCTGGTTAAAAAGGCACGTAGACCATAAAGTCATCGAAACTGAAGAACTCATGCAATCGATAGTGATGGCTGGGCATGCAACCAAATACTATACAACTTAATGGGAATTCATGAAAGAAACTAAGAAGTTAACAGACTTAGATGAAGAGCCCTTACTGAACTTGAAATCAATACCCGAGAGAGAGAGAGAGAGAGAGAGAGAGAGAGAGAGAGAGAGAGAGAGAGAGAGAGCTTGGATTTTTTAGAACTTTAAGGCCTTCAGGGAATATATGCAGATGGATATATCAAGAGTTAGGACTCCTCCGACTTGGAAAGTGATGATATATCACGAGTTAGGACTCCTTGAATTTGGAAAGTGATTGGATGAGTTTCCAGTTTTAATTCTTAATTAATATCAGGAAGTGTTTGGCAACGTGAAATTTATGCTTTGCCATTGAAGTGAATTAACATTGAATTTCTAGTTTTTTTTTTATATAAAAAAGAACCAAGGTCTCAATTAGAACCAATTGTGTTAGTTCAGTTGGTCAAGGACTCTTGATCTCTCTTTTGGAATTCTAGAGTTCGACTCTTACCAAGTGTAAAAGTTGGCCGCGAGAAATTTATTCTTTGTGAATATCCTATTCTCGGTGTGGATAACTTGTTTTTGACCAGACCGGAGAGAGAATCAGTCGGAGATGCGCCCAAACTATTCTGGACACTCTTGACCTCTAAACACACACACACAAAAAAAAAAAAAAAAAAAAAAACGACTCACTCAGAGTCCATGTGGTTACCCTAAAAATATGAACGAATATTCCTTGAATTTTGCTTAGTACCCCTAGCTAGCGAGAAATTATTTAGTGCTCTTAGAGTGTGATGTGTTCTTGCTCCTCTACTCATATGAGGTGGGTCTCTCACGTGTATATAGTAAGGAATTATTCAGTGTTCTTATAGTACTACGTGTCCTTATTCCTCAACTCACATGAGGTGGGTTTTTCATGTGTATATAGCAATGAATTATTCAGTGCTCTTAAAGTACCATGTGTTCTTATTTCTCCACCCACATGAAAGTGGGTTCCTCACTTGTATACCCCACCTAACAGAGAGGACCCCACCACTACGTGAAAGGTGGAGTAAAAATGAGGTAATGCTCTAACCAATTGTTTATTAGATTAATACCTAAGAGTTGAAGTATCATGGAAGTAAGAACGGTAGACAGAAAATAAGAAAATTCACTTGAAACTTTACGTTTTTGGAAGTAAATAAAACCATTGAGCTAGATATTAGAGATTCATTATCATTCAAAGAACTGGCAAAATACATGTGTACGTTCCATGTGTTTCTCATATCCTACATTGCCTTTTATAATCTCATGAAATAATTTTTGTGATAAATAGCGTTGACTAATCATGTGTTGCTCAAATTGAATCACATACCACAGCCAAATAAGGAAGAATAAAACCACAATTTTATGCATAAATTTTTTCTTTGTTACAGGTTTTATTTATAAGAATCTGAGTCCCACATCAACTTGAATCATATTTTCTAAAAGAGTTTTTACTAAGGCTATTTGTATTGCCCATCGCAAATATAAATAATATGGTAGATAAAACCTTGTTTGATGTAACTGACCAAAATGCTCTCTTTAATGTCTCATGTTCAAAATCTCTTAAGTGCTATCACCTCCTTGAGGTCACTTCAGAGTTTTTGATTTGGTAATTATTCGCTTTGTGTGGGATAAGAAACTATACGAGACCCATGTATTAGCTATGGTACGCGCGAATTGGTCCGAACACCCGATCATAAAAATAAAAATAAATAAATAACTGGCCAAAATGTCAAGATTATCCATCACTTCAATTCTGATCTCAGAGCCCCTCTTGGTAATGTTTTCCAAGAGCACCAGGCTTGCCGTGGGTTTCATTCAATGGGTGATGCATCTAAGTATTATGGATTTGAGTAGTGCTATTCTCCCCACAAAAGAAAAAAGAAAAAAAAAAAATCCATGAATGATGCAGATGTGATGGAAAATGATGAATGCTTTAATCTTGAAGGCAATTTCTCTCCAAAAGAAGAGAGAAATAGTTTTACATTCAAATATGAATAACAGAGAACTTACTTCAAGAATCATGATTAGCAGTTACAGCTCCAAACACCTGCCTTGCAGACCAAGTACTGGTACCCCACGTTCTCCATAATAAGAGGATGATCTCTCATTAAAAGTTGGATTGTATGTGGGTGCCCAGACCAATGTTACCTGATCCCATTTTCATACTTCTTCCTTTTCTTTTTCTTTTCTTTCCTTTTTTCCATTCCCCTTTACCGATTAGTGAATTTCTAGTATGATATGTACATATTATATCTATACTATATATTATAGCAATACGTTGTTGAGTGTTTAATGTTAGAAAATATAATTCAATTTCTTAACTTTTGAAAATTTTAAATTATTAATATTATACATGCTATAATAGTATTTGTCTAATCATGAAATATAGAAATTTTGACATTTTATTCATGACAAATGAATCTTTACTACAACAAGGGCCGGCTAGATCATAAAGCGAGCAAAGCACTCACTTTAAGCCCCAAATTTTTGAAAGCATCAAATTTTAAAAAATCATATATGTTATAGCCAAGTCTTGTACAATTTTGACATGGTTATTCTAGAAAAAAAGACCCATGTTTGAATAAAAAAAACACCCATATAAAAAGAGGAAAAAAAAACTTCAGTCTAAATGAGAAAAAAGACTCATAAGAAAATAATAAAGAAAGTCTCAATTCAATGAGAAATGGCCCCATGAGAAAGGAAGAAGAAAAAAAAAAGACTCAAATAAACTATACTAGTTAACTTGACAAAGAAAAAAAATTACATACAATTCTCTTTCTCTCAACGTTATAAATGGTCAGAAGTCTAAGCCCTCACAACTCTCTCTCTCTCTCTCTTGTGCAAACACAAATTTTTAAAATAAAAACGAATTGGTAAATCTTACAACTGGCATTATCAAACGACTTATTAGAGTAATTTTTTTTTTTTTTTTGTATGGATTGATCTTTGTTTGGTTTCTATATTGTCAAATTGTATTCAATCTCTATTTGATTTTGTAAGTTACCTTTATATGTATAACATATTATTTTATTTACCAAAAGAATAATTTTTATTTTATTGCTTGGGACGTTAAATTGAACAAAGTGCAATTTTTTTATTGTTCGTGGGTTATCTATGGGTAGCCACTAAGGTAAAAAAAATTGAAAATTATTTTTTTACTATATTGATTAGGTTAATTTTGATGCGGTAACTACGATGAAATATTTGTATATAATTTGCATATGTTATTTAGTTCATAGGTGGCTATGAGATATATTACGAAGTGAAAAAGATTTGTTATTTAAACTTGAATATATTAATTAGTAATTTTTCATCCCAAAAGTAGAGAAAAATAAATATTAAATAAAATTTTTACATACTATTAAAGATGTAAAAATTCATAATTTTTTTTTTCAAAAAAGTCTCATTGAAAGTAGTTGCTTTAGGCCTCCAATTATATTAAGCCGGCCCTGACTATAACTTTTGTAATATCGTGTTATTTTGAAAAGTTTTAATTAAAATTAAAAAAGATTAGAATCTTTATTTAAATTTTCTTAAATTTCTCCTTTATAATTTTAGAAAGTTTTTCTTTTAATTCAAAATTGCTGAATTTCCTATTCAATTTGTCTTTCTAGAAGGACAAATAAATCTATATATGTCAATAATTGTTAATTTATACATTAACCAATGTAGCCGATTAGCAAGATTTTACGGTAAAAAACCTATTTTAGAATGTTTACATTAAAACTTAGTTTCTTATTGCAAGTTAAGTTTTTTTTTAATTACAATAAACTTTTAATCTTTATTAAAAGACTATATTGACTATAGTAGTTGAGTATAAATCACATTATTAGTGTATACATTTGATAATTTATTTTTTGTAAAACTTTTATATTTAATATATATTTTGTTTTCATTTCGTGCAGCACGAATTTATTACTTATATATATATATATATATATTGGTATTGAAGTTAAAGCCTAAAGGTCGTTTTAGACGTTTGATATACATATCTCTCCTGTGCTGTCAGCTTTTTTTTTCCTTCAAATTAATTCAAGACGAATTTCATGTTGTTAGAATCTTAAGCTTTGAATGTCCGGCGCAAGAAAAAAAAAACAATAATAAAAAATCATATTCGGAAACTAGAGAGCAGTGCTATGGAGCACGGAAAAGTTAACTGCATGATTCTACCGGATGATGTGACAATCACACGTGTCTTTGCTTAAGAAGGAAACTCTCGTGGAATGAAAAAAAAAATACACAAAACGCACATGAATATTTCTCTGCCGTCTTCCTCCACCTTCCCCTCTCCTCTTTATCCGTACGGATATTTTAGGGCTGGTAACTCTCTTGATGATTGAATATTGAAGAATTCAAACAATTCAAAAAAAAAAAAGTGCCCACGAGGGCTCCTCTCAATCTCACTGTGTGGAGCATATGATTAATCAATAAAAATAGGTATCTAAATAATGTAACTTTCTCTTTTGAAAAATTTCAATCTAAATCGAATGATCATAGAACCCAAGGGATTGTCAGTTATCATCCAAACAAGAAAGCTTGGTGTGGGTTTGGTTATCATTTTGGATGTAGATTTGTTGTTTTACTTTAATTCTAAGGCAAAACTTAAAGCAAATTTCAATTTAAAAGCAATGTAATTACTTCAAAAACTGCCAACCAAACTGAAAAAAAGAAAAATTAAATCAAAGCATGAATAGGAATCAAATCATTTTCACTGTTGTCCGTAATTTCGAAAGGTATCCATGTGAAGCAATGACGATAATTGAGTCAAGTTGTTGGAAAGTATCTACCTCCATACTCTGTTGTTTGATCTGTTCTTTGGTAAGGGTTAAGGACCCTTTGTTTCCATCTTTATTAATTAGTTTGCTTTATTTATATTTTAATTTCACAAATTTCATATTAAGGTAAAGGTGGGTATCAGATCAATATAACGTCATCCACCACGTCAGGCGGTAAGGTAAACCGGTGACATTATTTGTGCTCCGTATCATTTCTCATATATATATATATATATATATATATATATATATTATATATATATATATATATTATATGTGTTTCTTAAATTAGATTTGGTTTTTGCTTTTAGTATTTAATTTGATAAATGATCTCATTTTGAAAAACAAAATGGGAGATTGAGATTGGGTTTGCAAGGGCAGAGAAAGCAACAAATCACATTACTTTTGAGTAAATACGAAGTGTCGATACTAGTTTTCCTAAAGCATGACGAAATAGCAAAAGCAATGAACAGAATTCTGAAGCTTGAAGACTTCTTGACAAAGGTATCTTTTCCTTTCCTGGTTTCATTGCTCTTTCTTTTTGTGATTTAATTTTTTTTCCTGTATTAGATTGATTTGATAATTCATCTCAGTTATTACTAGGCAGTGTTAAATTTTACAATGAACCGAAGGGATTGAAACTTACCTGAGATACTAATCAAGGGTCACCTTTTTTTTTTTTTTTGTTTCACGGCATCATCTAGTGGTCTCTCCTACTCTTTCTCAGCCTAGAAACTCGCATCCTCTCTCTCTCAAAACTAGTGCACCACTCTCTCTCCATTCCCTTGGTCCAATTGCACTACTTTCTCTCTCTCTCTCACTTTCAATTTTTTTTCTCTTCCTTTTCTTTCCCTTCTGCTCTTCACTTTTCTTTCTCTTCCTCCCTGTTGTGCTTGGTCTGTAGTTTGTACCGTCTTTCTTGTAAATATACACATATACAACCGAGATGTATACATCACATACATAGCCAAGATAAGTAGCACAGGCTTAATTTTGGGTTGAAAAGGGTGTGCTTTTACCATTACGCCCCTCAATTGCTTTCTCTTTTGGGTGCTTTCCCCTCAATGGCGTTCACGTCATGGCACATGCTTTTTCTCCATCTAAATTTTTAACGGGTTGTCAATTGGACTTATTAAAAACGAATAACAAAATTAAAGTGTAAAATTATTACAATTAAAATTATAAAAACTAAATTGAGACAATAGGTAAATCATAAGGACCACCAGTATAATTTACTTTTCTATGAAACATTTAGTCTCATGGTTCATCTTTCTTTTCAGGTCTCAGTTCTCAACCTAAACTTTACCAAGCCTTTTCGTAATCCCATTTTTAACACTTGCAAAACAAACTCAAACATATCTAGTCAAGGCAGATCTTAGATCACTTAAAAACTTTGTGATCTATTCAAGTGACTCCTTAAGTAGGATATCGATTTCTTTTTGAATTAATTACAGACATATCCCATAAACTATGACTCAGTATTATAATATTCTCTTAAACTATAAAATGAAACACATTGACTCCTAAACAATCAGTTTATATCAAATCAACTCCTTTTGTTAGCAATATATTTGGAGAGTAAATGAAAAATTATTAGACAACATGCACATGTTCACAAAAGTTTATTTTATACTTAAATTATCTTTTTTATTTCTAATAATTGTTTAATGACTAAAATGCTCTTGGTTGCCTCCATATTTACATGTCATTTTGAAAGATATTTTAGTCACTAAACAATTATCATATCAAAAGAAGATCAATTTAGATATAAAATTATACTTTTATAAACATGTACAAATAAAATAAAATATTTTCATTTATTTTCTTAACAGATTGCTAACAGAAGGATTGATTGATACAAATGACTAGTTCATAAGGTCAATGTATTACATTTTATAATTAAAAAAGTATTACAATATTGAGTCATAGTACAAAAAATGTATATTTAATTAATTATTATTATTTTTTTTATAGAAGTGTATGAGTTGATGATAACAATGGGTCAACTCCACTTCTTGCCCAGCAGATATTTACACGAAGTCTACTCTATGTCACTCGAAGTTAGATCCTGAAAACAAAATATATATGAGACGTACCTTTCTATGATGAATTTAAAGGCTTTCTCGGAAACCAAACAATAAAGAATCTCGCACCTTTTCTATGATGAAATTCGAGAACACTCATATTTCTTGAATAAAAGACAAGTAAAGAACACTGTAGTAGAACGACTATGTGTCTTGGTTCATGCATTCATGTGCAACGTGCTATATATACACTTTGTTTAGTTTTCTAACTAAACCACAAGTTGAGTTTAATTTACACAATCTCATCATTAATTCCTGAATCTTGGACTGTTGAGCTAGCCAATAAAAAGACAATTCAAAAAACAAT
This sequence comes from Euryodendron excelsum, assembly GCA_033060915.1. Lineage (NCBI taxonomy): Eukaryota > Viridiplantae > Streptophyta > Magnoliopsida > Ericales > Pentaphylacaceae > Euryodendron > Euryodendron excelsum. The sequence goes on from CM065386.1 coordinate 14,611,152, forward strand.
TCAGAAAAGGGCTTAATACGTTTGTCAATAATATAAACAATGAATAATTTGACGGTTAATTACACACACCTTTAAATTATGACTCCATATTATTAAGTTTCCTAAACTCTTAAAACATTACACATTGATCCTCTAATTTGTATCAATCAACACATTTTGTTAGCAATCCGTTAGAAAAATAAATAAAAAATTATTATGTAACTTGTACATATTCACAAAAGTTTAGTTTTATATATAAATTAATTTTTTTTGTTATGATAGTTTTCTATTGACTAAAATACCACTTGTATTGTCTATATATTTACATGTCATTTTAAAACATTTCAGTTAATAAAAAATTATTATAACAAAAAGAAAAGATAATTGAGGTATAAAACAAACTTTTGTGAACACCTACAAGTTATATGATAATCTTTTATTTACTCTCCTAATATATTGTTAATATATTACTAACAAAAAATATTGATTGATACAAAAAGATAGTTCAAAAAGTCAATGTGCTACGTTGTAGAGTTTAGGGGACTTAGTGACACTGCATCATATTTTAAGAATTGTGTTTGCAATTAACACATAATTTAAAAAGTAAATAGATAATAAAAACCACATGAAATCAAATTGGAAAGTCCCATGGGCATTTCAAATTTCTTTTGTTGGGAAAATTTCTCTTGATTTGTTTCTATTCAAGATCTTCGCAGACCTGGCTATGGAGCATTCACATATTGTGAATAAGAAAATAAATCAATACCACAAATTATGAAAAACGGGTTAGTTCAGTGATAATAACGCCCCCACTCATGTCATAATATCCTAGGTTCAACTCGCTCTCCCTCCTCAAACTTTTACCCTCCAATGTACACAAAAAAAATAATAATTACAAACTACATTTGAGATATTCCTCCCCTCTTCTATCATGTGTTATATAACTTTATAATTAGTAAAACATGAGACGACAAAAGAACTCTCCAATGTACACAAAAAAATAATAATTACAAACTACATTTGAGATATTCCTCCCCTCTTCTATCATGTGTTATATAACTTCATAATTAGTAAAACATGAGATGACAAAAGAACGTCACACAATTCGTACATGTTTAATGCAATGTTTCTAATAAAAGTTCGGTAAATTATTTGGCACAAAAATACGAGAATGTCAAAATCGTATATATATACATATAAGTTATGTTTGCTCATATATTTTGTATTTCTTCTATGTGATGCTCTAAATACTCATATACTTTTAAAATGCCATATCACAGGAGTAATTGTTAAATAACTATTAATTTGTCTGGTTATTCATCGTGTTGTATCTAATATAGTTCTCTATTTATGTATAAAGTTAAATCCAATTCAGTCTCTACAAAATATCTCATGAAATATAATTAATATATAGTACTATCCTATAAAGTCGCAATTTGTGTTATAATTCAATAAGATTTTTATTTTAATAGAAAGTCCTATCTATAAGTTTTTACATTTTATCTCATGAAATATAATACGTAATATTTGATTTCATGAATAGAATCTTATCTAATTAAATTTCTATAGATTATTACGATTCATATTATAGTCCAGTAAAGTTTTCTACTTGAATACAAAGTCCTATCCACTTAAGTTTTTCTACACATTATCTCATAAAATATAATACGTACTATGATTTTAGATATAAAGTTCTATCTAATTAAATCTCTATTAATTATAACAATACAATCATTAGGTAAAATATAGGTAAAATATTCATAACATTTTCTCAAGTTAAAAATTTTTTTTGAAGGAAATAAATAGTCTTAAATATGATGCATATACAAAACTTTATATATTACAAAAAAAAATATTACAATAAGAGCATAACTATGTAGGTTTAGAATTAAATTAATTTATTTTATAGTTATTTAATTTCTTGACTAATTTTTTTAACAAATATGTGTACTTCCTTTTTCTTTTATACCTTCATTGCGCTAGTACATCACTAGTATGAATGTATAATTGTACGAGGATTACACGAAAGCAGATGCAGACATTTGTATAGGTATTATACGAAAGCAAATGCAAACATGTAGGCACATTTTAAACATGTTTGGTTTGATTGTACAGAATGTAAGAAGTTGTGTATGGCATGCTTTAAATGTGTCCTAAGGGCTTATGTTATCAAAACCATGATATGAATATTAGTTAAAAATTAGCAATAAAAAAGTTAGCATTTATAAGCTATTTCTTCATATACTTGTAAATAATGAGTATTTTTGTCTCATGTATAGGTTATGTTTTTTAAACATATTGTTAACAAACAATTGAATTAAATTGCTAGATAAATAAATTTGTTTTTTCAAGACTTGATAGGACAATGCGTTAATTCATTATTTAATTTTTTACTTTATATTTTAACTACATAAAGTTTTAGAAAAATATAATTAATCATTTAACCATATTAATTGCCGACAAACATCAAAAAATTAATAAATACATCCGTTTCTATATACATATATGTGTACACGATATTAGTATTGATTCACAAGTCAAAAGTTATATATTCATTTTCAAGAAATGATAAGGTCCAATGAGATTAATAATCTCCTGTTTTAGGTATAAAATCAATTACATGCTAAGATTATATTAAAATATATCATAACTTCGATACGAATTTGTTCATGAAGTATAATTTGGGAAATGATTAATACATGTACTCTATGGTTCACCCCAAACAAACAAGTATTTTTAGTTAAGTTTTAGATTTATACAAAAAGGGAGTTTTTTTTTTCTTTTTTGGTTACTTATACATAGTACGAATGTATGAGTATTTACTAATTAGCATAACTGTTAGAGGAAGAAATTAATTTATAGTACATTAATTACATTTATCGTCCGAATCACATTTCAATTAGTAAATGCATCTATCAAATACTGAGCATGTTTTATGAACTGAAATAAAAATTGACCCAAACTAAAAAATTAGGCTCCATAACATGAAGAGAAAGAATGACAAAACATTTTTTACTCGAGTCACCGGGCTGCCATGGTTAGCATACGTGGCCAGAAAACGTGGGTTGCAATTTGATCTTGAGAAGGTCTCTACTATGGAGAAAAAAAAGTTCAATAGTCACGTAGTACGAAGTTCTTTAATATTAATGCATATCAAATTTTGTTATGTATTATTTACTACATTACAAGTCTCCTTATTAATTAAAAATCTATGTTGATGATGTCATAAAAGACCTCATATTTCAATTTACTAGGAATAAGTACCGAGCAATTAGTACAACCTAATCACAGGTCTCATAGCATTTTGTTTGGATTAAGAATTTGGTGATGAAAAAGAAAAACAAAAGCAAAAGGTGAGAGAAAAAGGAACAAAAAATCTCTTTCATTTTGTTCATTTTTCTCTCAAATTTTTCTTACCCTTTGCTTTTCATTTGACAAATCTGAATTCTAAACACAATATAAGAAAACTCAAAAAAAAAAATCACAAGATGAACAAAAAATAAAATAAGAAAGCGTTTCTACACCTCGGTTTTTTTTGTCGTCTCTATGTCGCGGTGAGCTAAGAAGTAGGCTCTTCAAAAAACTGCCCGACCTGACTAACCCGATCAACCTAACTCGAAACAACCCGATTTTGCGGTTTCACCCATTAGTTTTGGGTGGATAACGGGTAGATTTCAACCGACACAAATATATTCGGTTCAGGTGGCGGGTAACTCTTCAACCCGACCTGTGAACACTCCTACTACGAAGGACGGACACGGACATGAGTGACGCTCACACGGCAATTTAAAAAAAAAAAAAAAAGAAAACACGATACGGTGGGAACAAGACAAAATTATTTATATTTTTATATTTTATATTACAAAAATATAGTTTTTATATATATTTTTATTTATTGTGTTTTTTTTTTTGGAGAAGGGATCAGTTACAAATATAGTTAGCAGTGAGTGAGGAGTTAGCAGAGGAGTTTGTAAGTTAGTCAACTAAATTCTAGTGAGATGAAGCGGTATGAGGAGCAAACAATGTCTAGCTCCGGCATCACGCTCCTGCCACAATTCAAACTCTTGACCTTGTCTAAGTCGAGATTGGGTCACGACCATCGAGCAAAATCCTGGTCATTATGTATTTAGTTATATGTAATTGAGTACAAGTACAAGCCTATTAAACCACTTGGGTTTAGAGGCAGTAGCCTACTAACCCTAAATTCATGGTAATCCACATAAGCCATGGGATCCACAACAAAATAAAATAGGACAATTTAAGTATTCTATTTTTATAGATATAATAGAGAAGAACCATTAAAAAGATGAATACTTTTAAAAAGAGAAAAAGAAGAGCATTAAGAAAAAGTAGCAATCTTAAAAAAAAAATAAAGGTCGCAGTCTCGTAAAAGAAAAAAGAGAACAAAGGACAAAAGTGGAAAGAAGCTAGCATGTCTCCTCTCCTCCTCCTCCTGACTAGATGCTCAAAGAAAACTCTTTGCCCCTCTTTCCTCCACCCTCCTGCAGACAAAGAAGGGAGCTAATTGTGTCCTAGAAGTATTCCAAAAATGACACGTGTATTGAAAAGTATCTGGTAAGAAAAAAAATTAAAAAAAATTAGGACACAAGAGAGCTTATCTGACACATATTCAACGTATATTCAATGAGTGCCGGTGTTCGACATGGATATGTCGTTTGGACACTACGCTTCCTAAGTGGTGAGTAGAGATAGCGTCATATTTGGATTTGAGTAAAGAGAGTATAAGAGAGAAAATTCCAGACCAGTGTTCCGCTAAACAGAAAGAGAGATGAGTCAATAGTTTCAGTTAAAGATAAGTGTGCATAAATGTAAATTACAATGTGCATTTGTGTAAATTACAGACCCATATACACGTATGTATATCCATGGGCAAGGAGGAAAAGTATGACAGCCATGGTTAATCAAATCTTTGGCTCAACTCACAAATCAAGAAAAAACTCACCCTAGCTTAACAAAATTGTTAGTACTCTAGCATTTATCCTTGAAATCGTTGAGTATATTAGGAACATATAGAGAGAAAAGCTCTTGATCAAGTTGGCAATTATATATACGTAAGATTGTTGCATACCGACAGAGAAAAGGAAAGAGGCAGGAAGAGGAGATGGAAACTTAAAAAGCACAGGAAGAACCATCATCCCCGAAGTGTATATGCTCAAACAGGATTCCTAAGTACATACAGTTTCCGCAAACTTCTGAAGCAATGATATAAATGAGAGGAAAGAGATAATGAAGGAAAAGGTAAGAAAAAAATAAGAAAAAATTTGAAATCATTCTCTCTCTTTCTCTCTCTTCTTTCCCTCTACTTTTCTTTTATTTTATTTTTTTTGCTAAACCAAACAAGAAAATAATAGCAAACAATATTTTATCTTCCCTTCCCTTATTTTCTCCAAGTTTCAAATAGGCTGTAATTAGTAATCTTAGAAAACCCAAAACTTACTAATGAAGTAATCAAATAGTACCATTTTAGTTAGGAAAAAGAAAAGAAAAAGTACAAACAAGCATATTGTTATTTATCATCTCCAAAATTTCCTAAGAGCAATGTTTTGCCTCAGCATCGCCTGCTGGTCAGTGGTGGCTGATGCTGCCATATCCCATTTCCTAATCTCTCTCTGCTAATCAGAAACTGATGTTAAAATTGGTACTACGATGGTATGTACACGTACCGAGAAGTATTATTGATTGTTTAATCCAACTATTCGTTAAAAAGTTCTATAGTAATCCAATTAATTATTATCTCCTTTGAAGCAAGGTGATTTTCTCAAAGATAATTCATAAATAGAAACAAAATCACTTAAAATTTAAATTGCAAAAGTTGGTGGATCTACGTCACACAGAAAAAAAAGGAAAGATCGAGTATCTAAAGTTTAAAATATACTTGTAAATCAAATTGACTGGATAACTTTTACTTTCTAAGTTTGTTTTAGAATTTTTTTTTTTAATTTCATTTGATGCAATTAAATTGAACCCTTCGGTTGGAGTTAATTAATGGACTAAAGTGGGAACTTTCTGAAAGTGAACATCACATGGCCACCAAGGGTGGATTCATAATTTTTGCTCGGGCCAAAATTTACATAAAATCATATACAAAATTTCTTTTAATTGATGATATATTTTTTCTATAAATAAAGAGATAATTATATTAAAGACACCGAAAAAGAGACACCATCTGTGTACAAAAGTCATACACAAGTACCCTATCAAAAACCCTTAATCCAAATTTGACTACCTAAGGTTCAAAATATCGAGATGAGATTTTGAGATTTTAAACAACCAAGAGTTTATGGATATATAATGAATGGTTAATTAAAATTATGTTATTTATTTAATAAAATAATGAAGAGTGAATGAGATTTGTATATTTTTTGCTACAAGATTTAGTAATATTTAATGGAGCAAATATAGATATTACTAAATTCAGAGGGAAGCAAATGTAAGTCTTTGTAAATTTAGTGAGGACAAAATATATATTTAATAAAATCAAATAAATACACAAATTTTTTTTTAAAAATAATAAAAATAATCAATCTAGTAGAGACAACTGCCCCACTGTTCGGTTCGCCCTTGATAGTCACGGTCCGCCATTGATAGTCACACCGTAGTGAGATTCTAGATAGGCTTCGAAACTTTGACCCAATCTTGGAATTGCCTGAGCTATTAGTGGGGGGCCAAGGCTGGGCCTGACTTGGACTTGATATTATCGTGAAATCATCAAATCCCATTCAATAATGGTCCACATATTCTTCTTCCTTCAACAATATTACACCTAGCATTGCCCTGATATTAATTAGGGTGACCCCTCCCATGTGGGAGTATTCTAGTAGGAAGTTAGTATTCGTGAGTTATCCATGAGTTTAGGCACTATTTCTGTTATAAATTTTCTATTTCATATGTTTGATGAGTCCATCTAATAGTTGGTATTATCGTAACGTTAATAATTTTTTATAAGTAACCTGAATTAGTCATACCTTATTCAAAAAAAAAAAAAAGAATTATTAGTCATACAATGAAGAGACTTTTAAAACAAAAACATATCACATGGCAAAATAGCATAAGAATGATAACTGAAAACTCCCTATTACCTAACCCTAAATTTTTCTTTGTATCTATGGTACACATATTATTATAAATAGCAAAACGTTATTGAGACTTTAAGCTTGAAAGACTTAATCTAAATTTTCTAGAATTTTGAATTATTTTAAATAAATAAAAAACATGTAACGTGATCATAGGTTCTTTTAACTTATATATGCAACCATTTATTTCTATGGATAAGGATAGTATTCTTCTATTTAAATTTAAATTTTAAATTTTGTATTTTATCTTTATCCAGTTGTGATATCTTCAATTCTATTTTATATCTCTATATATGTTTATCTACCACCAATGCATTCAAGCCCGACTCTACCAGATCGTTAAATTTTAAAATTTTTGACAATAAAAATACACGTATAAAGTGATCATTAGTTTCTATTGATAAGATAATATCCCCTTTAAACTTCAATTTTAAAATTTATCCAATTGTGATACCTTAAATTTGATTTTTTTCCTCCCCGTATATATATATCTATGACGAAAACGTTCAATCTCAACTATGACCAAAATGTTAAACTCTTTACATTTATGAATTTATGAAATAAAAATTCACATAAAAAGTGATCATTAATTTCTATTGATGAGGATAATATCCTTTTTAAACTTCAATTTTAAATTTTAATTTCAAATTTTATATTTTTGTCTTTATCTGATTATAATATTTTAAACTTGACTTTATCTTTCTATATAATGTATTTAATCCCACTATTGATGAAAGCATTTAGTACATTCACATGCTATTAAGTTTCTTAAATCATTCAGTTTGGTTCTTGCTATCTTACAGCTTGTCTCTAAGAATTAAGTGACGATAAATTTATAGAGTAATGTATTAAATGTCAAGAGCTTTAGTGATAGAAAAAAGTCTAATGATCAGGTAATATTGAAGACTCGGTAATAATCTCTATTAAATGATAGTACGTGATAGGTGAAAACATTAGCAATCTGAGTTAATAGAATAATGAAGGAACTTTTAAAAAAAAATATTACTTAGCAAAACCTGACAAATTGTTTTCTCAAAATCCTTTCTTCTACTCTTCAAAAATATCATGTTTATCACAATTAAAGACAAAAATTTTTACGATGAGAGTATTTGCAACGGCCACTTTACCATTATTTGTGACAGAAAGATAGTCGTCGCAAATACCGTAGCCTAAGCACTACTTTTGCGATGGCTCAACTCCTGTAGTATAAAATGGCCTTTTGTAACGGCTCAATTCCCATAGTATAAAATGGCCTTTTGTAACGGCTCAATTCCCACGGTATAAAATGGCCTTTTGCGACGGCTTTTCATGATGGCTCTCTTCCGGTCGCAATAATCACCTTTTACTACAGCCTTTTGAGACGGGTTTCTTCCGGTCTCAATTGTTTTAGCATTTTGCAACGGCCTTTTTGTGACGGCTTCTTCCAATCTCTCTTCTCCAAAAACCCTAGCCTTTGTCTCTCGCTCTTTGTGTGTGCTCTCCATCTCTCTGTGCTCTCTGTCTCTCTCGCCCTCTATTCTCTATCTCTCTCTCACTCAATCCATTTTTCCATCTTTTCTTTCATCTCCAGAAAACCCTAACTCTCTCTGCTTCGGCTGCCTGCTGTCTGCTCTCTCTCTCTCTTCGAAGCCGTAAGATCTCGCCGCCGTGGCCTCCACCGGTGCCACCACTGTCGCTATCGCCCACCACTAGCGCAGCCACTGTCGTTGTCGACCTCGCCTTCCACCAGAGATCTCTTTGAAGCCGCAAGGTATCTCTATATTCTCTTCATTCAGGTTGGATCTGAATAAATATTGTTGGATCATTCGGGTATCTTCATATGATTTGTTCTGGTACTGAGCCCATTACTTAAGTTATATTGTTCACGTTATTGTTCTTTTCTTGTCAATAATGCTACACTTTCAGGCCTTCAAAATCTTCTCAACTGGTTCTGAGTAACCCATTTTGCTGTAGGTGAATTGTTTGATAAATGGTGCAGTTAGTTGTCGCTTCTCTTCATTCGGTATTCTTTGTTCGGATCTGTTGTGTGAGATAAAAAGTGATTCTTTGTTTCAGATTTCAAGCACTCACGGTTTTGTTTTAGGCATACAAATCTTGACTTCATTTCATAGTCATGGACAGTGTACACCTATGTTCATGTATTTTTGTTTTAGAGATTTCCATTATTCAGCCTGTTATTAAGCTTAACCCTTTTTTTTTTGTTCCTTTGAATGGTTAACTGTGGAGCTTTTTCTACTTTGATTGACGACATGAAAATTTAAATTGCCCCGCTTTTTGCGACTTTGAAACATAAAAATTGTGTCCTTCAACAAGAAAATGCCATTTCTAAACACAAAAATTGTCTTTGAAATATAAAAAATTTATGAACCAACAAAAATATATATAAAATTTTAGTTTTGGTTTTAGATAATGTTCTTTGACCCAAGAAGTCATTCTTTGTTTTGGATTTCAAGCACTTTCAGTTTTAACGGTGCAAAATTGTCTCTTTGCTAGCTTCCAAGTTAGACATCCTTTCACATTCAAGCTTTAACATCAATTATGGGTAAACAGTAATACAACTTGCACTATCATTTTCCTTTAGATTTTTCTTCTTCTCACACACATCATGGATGTAATAATGGCAATTCTTGGGGAAGTTTTCCTATTTTATGAAGACACAGTGATTTGTTAGATGATACTGGTGGAATACGTTTTTTCGTCCAAGGAACAAGTAAGAAGTCGACTGTGCGGTTTCACCTACAGGCCCGATGGACATGCAGCATGGATAATTGCAAAAAGCCTCACTACACCATTGTCCAAAATGCTTTATCAACTATTCTATGAAGCTACGATAAGAACTTCAAAAAAATGATATCGAAATTCAATGTCTGCATGCTGATCGCAGTTCTCCTATGAAAAAACGTTTAATGAGATGGATATTAATGGGCATAGGAATGGTCAAAAGTATTCATTTTATTGGTCACTTTTTTTTATTTTAATTAGTGTTGTCATTCATATGCTAACATTGACTTTTTGAAGGAGAAGGGGAGACCATGATTGTAGAGAAGGTGAAAACAGACTGATATTGGGTCACCATCACCACCAACTCTTACCTTCCGTAATTGCTGTATCCATGCTTCATTTATGTTGAGAGATTTCTTTTCCCTTAGGTTTATTATATTCCTTATTACTTCTTTCTTCTATTTGTTGGGTTGATGAGAAAAAGAAACCAGAATTAATCCATTGACCGTCTTTTGCTTTTTGGTTTTAGAGTGGAAAACCCATCCGGTGGGTGTATCAATTCTTTTTTTATGTTTTGGCAATTAACTTTGGTTCTTGATATTTGCTTGGTTCAATTCATAAGAGTTGGGGGTCTGTTTCATCCTTAAGAAAGAAAAAAAAAAAAAAGAAAGAAAGAAAAGAACTGATACCTTTCATTTACTCAATACTCTAGAAGTCTTGCATTTAATTGATACCATTTAGTTGGGATTACATTTGTATAAAACAAAACTTGTGTCTTTTTTAGCTTTCGAAACTAATTTTACATTTATAATGTTGAATGTAGTATTGCACATGCATTACATATAACCCACCCCCTTAGTAAAGAAATAAGATTCTAAAAGTTCACCTCATTTATTTGCCTGTGGTATTTGTTTTTACTCAGCACATCTATTATAGTTTAAAGTACACTTGAAAATTTATTGAGTTTGAATGTATTTTTTTTTCGGATGATGGTCATGATAATACTTTTTCATCATTTACTTTTTCAGGTATTGGGTGCTTCCTGGTACATGCCAGATGCACAGAGGAATCCACTTTAAACATACAAGTAGACATAATCTGTACGATCTATTATCATGTGTCAAATTCTCTCTCTCTCTCTCTCTCTCTTTTTATGATGTTCTTTATTTTTAGTGGTTAGATTCTCAAAAAATAAAAGTTTTACACTGTGAAATTCTAAACACCTAAAACCTTGCTTTTCTCTCCTTTTGTTTTTTTTTTTTTTTTGAGATTTTGAAAATTTTTGGTGGGCGTAACCTTATTTGCTTGTGTATAGGAATGGGATGGGAACCTGAGAAATCAATCTCCCTATTTACCTTTATTTTTTCCTTGATTTTTCAGCTAGGCAGCATCTATAGATAAAATCAGTATTCAAGAATAATTTAACCTCAACAAATGTATTGTCTAGCCTATGCAAATGGGGCTGGTCTATCCAGAAACTACTTTGAAGTCACAGGTAAAAGCATGCTAAATGTTCCGTGAATTAAATAACTTGAGCTTTCAACATTTCCTCGACAATTAATGACGGTTAGTTTTTGCTAATTGTGGTGTCCTAGTTTATGTGATCTTTCTTTATTTATTTTTCCTTGAAGGGTTTCTTAATGCGGAGGTTTACGAGGTTCAAAGCGATTGGGGATGGCTAGAACTGTTCACACTTTTCACAACAGTGCACAAGATTTGCATTGGAAGCCTTAATGCCACCAACAACAGTAGTTGAATACAGCCGCAGTAGCTAGTTTATTTTGTTTTAAGATATATTTTGAATGTATTGATATTGATAGACGATTGGTTGGAGTTTGACATTTATACATTTTTTAGAAAAACATTGTTGTATACATTTGTACTTCATTTTATATTAAAATTATATTTTGTATAATATCTATCAAATGTTTTTGATGGGAACGAATTTTATGGTGGATGGATGTTTTTTTATTCATTTATGCACTTATCTAGTTGTTACATATATATAGAAATTAAAGGGATTTAATAAATATAAATATAAAAATAATATAATTTTTTAAATCAAAGAGTATTTGTGATGGCAATTTAAATTTTAGTGACAGCTTGAACCGTCACAAAAACAAAGTAATCTGTCTATGAGAACAGCATTTGTGACGACGGCCATCGGACCTTTTGCGACAGTTTACTTGGCTGTCAGAAATATTCTTTTTGAGCGTTGGACCATTGCGACGGTTCTTTACCCGTCACAAAAAGTTGGTGTCATCGCAATAACTTTTTGTGTCCCTAGCTTTTGCCACACGGGTTTTGTGCTGCAAGGATTTGCGACGGCACTTTCAACTTTTGCGACGGCCAAAGGGCTGTGGAAAAAAGGCAATTTTTTAGTAGTAATTACCAGGTTTTTAGAGGAAAACACTACAATATTATTGCTTTTGTTGGTTAACCAATGACAATTCTATCATTAAAGTGAACAAATGGCATCAGAGCAAAAAAAAGAAAAAGAAAATTCTCTAGTTCATTGGCGATAAAACCTATCGCTTTGTGTAATATCCAAAGTTTGGGGTGTTAGTTGTGAGTATACAATACACAGGTACGAGGAATTGCAGATAATGGAAAAATCGGTGGTATCCCATTAAATTACCATTTCTTCTTTTCTTTTCTGTTATTATAATACAGGGCAATAGAGGAAAGGGGCCAGCGGGTTTAAACCCTCACTTCCTGAGCACTTTGACCACCGGAGTAGACCGAACGCTAATTGAATTACCTCTTTTAACATTATCAATTAAAAGGAACCGACACACGCCAGGATCATGTTGCGTAATTATGTGAGATTATTACCAAGAAATTTACCAAGCATAGAAGCATACAAGAAAGAATCTTGAATAGTTGAATTACTGTAGTTAAACTAAAGGTTCCAACTAACCTTGAAATTAGTACCAATTTAAAAGGTTAAAACAAGTACTGCAGTATATGGTGATCAAAGTAGTCTCACCCACCAAAATCAAGATTTCTTTACAGTTGTGTGTGTGTGTGTGTGTGTGTGTGTGAGAGAGAGAGAGAGAGAGAGAGAGAGAGAGAGAGAGAGAGAGGCTGTTAGTGACAAAATTACGCAGGCATTAATGGTCTTCTGGGATGCTCTTCAGAGCTGGCCTCCAGCTTCCATTTGTGCCTTCGTCACTTATTCGAACTTGAGAAGTCTTTCTGCTTTTCAGCTTCATTACACTTAACAATTGCTCCACAGAAGAATAATTAGACGCGTTTTTCAAAATTTGAATCAACTCACTTTGTGTAACCACAACTCTAATCCTCACGGCTCTGCCTTTTGAAAAGCCATGACTTTCTTTACCATCGGCATGTTCTTCCTGTAGTTTGAGCCTTATAACCTTCTTCTTACCACCATCAACATGCCTTGTTCGTTCTAGCTTCGATGATGAAGCAATTGACCTCGTCCTTTCAATTGCTTCTGCTTCTCTCGGTTGCTCATCTTTCTCATTTTGTGCTAAAATCGTATTACTCGTCACACAATTCCCCATTGTAGAGATGAAAGATACGAAGGTTTATCTGTACAAATACAGAGAGAGAGAGATGGAATATAAAGAGAGAGGGGTGGAGAAAGCACATGAACGGCCGGCTATTACGCCGCGTTGTTGGATGAAGGAAATACGAGATACATTTGCTTGAGACAAAAACTCTCGTATACTATGCATTAATTTGAATGCACTATGTTTTTATTTGTTTATCATATGAGCACATAATTTAATTAGAAAGGTATAAAGTGCGCCTGGTCCACCCCCAAATAAATTTATCCCTTAGGCGGTTGCAGATGATCAAAGCCATCTACTATTTCTCAATTTTTCAATATTTAGAGAGATTGATATGTATATACTATCCTTATAATTAGATTTGTTGTGACTATTCCACCAAAAAGGCCTAAGCAGAGTTTGTGCCAGGCTTTCAATTTCACAGAAAACTAGTATAATTGTCGTACTCGCAGTATTTACAATGGTTTCGACAGTTTATAGAGTAGATACATCAATATTTTGCAATTGGTTTGGTATCCCAACTTTATGCTATAACCATTACATTACTTCATCTAATTTTCATCTCATTTCCATAAGTTCCAATAATGATCAGCCGTACAAGTAGTAGTACCCAATTGGTGCATCTTAAATTGTTCTTCGCCAGCATGCTAATTTTCATCCCCACATCTACTTGAAAAATAAGCAGGTGAGATTACCATTTATTTTTCCTAATCTTGGATAGAACATAAACAATAGGAAAGAGAAGAGATCAAATGGGCTTTATTTATGGTTTGAAATGGACGTCGCTTAATGGCTACTGATGGTGGCGAGGTTATCGGTCCCTCCATGTGAGTTTTAATACAAAACAATTCAGCTCAGCCCTTTCAAACTATGCACTGTATTTCCTCCCAATACTTTAGGGTAGTTAAAATTTTAAGGCGTTCGCCGCATGAGAACGGTTCCATTAGGGGCATCTTCGCATGGGTTAGGTACCTAGGTCATTTGAATATTTTCTTACGAAATGTTGGAGGCTTGGGACCGATTGATGCTTGCCTTTTCTTGATATTGTATAATAAGGAGGAGGCAACCAAGGACGTCCACAGAGTTAGTATCTTGCACTTTTTTGGGTATGAGACAACCTATGTTTTTGCTAGGGTTAGTTCGAATTCGTAGCTTTTTTATCTTAATATACAAGGATGCTTTGCCCAAATTTCAAACTGTAACTCAGTTATATGATTGATGAATTTGGGCTCTAGATTTCGATTCCGAATACAAATCCATACGTAGCCGAATAATAGTTACAATAGATCCCCCTAACTGTAACAGGAGCACCCCCAAGCTATGACTCATCACTACAAGAAAAAAAGGCCTTTTGCGACAGACTATTTGTGACGGCTGTCTTTGCCGTCACAAATGCTCTATTATTCGCGACGGCAACTATCCCGACGCAAAAAATACTATTTGCGACAGAACTATTTGCAACAGCAAGGTTGTCGTCGAAAAGAAAGTATAAAACAACGTCGTTTGGTCTAATTAAATCCGACCCCCTTTCTGCGACAGAGTATTTGCGACGGTGTTGTGCCGTCGCAAATAATATCTAATGAAACGATGCCGTTTTACCTTCAAATGAGGTAGTATCCTTTCCAAAATAGTTTTCCCCCTTTTTACTTCTCTTTCCCTCTAACAAGGCCTAGAATCGACTTAACAAAAAAAAAAAAAAAACCCTACAATCTGTCGATCAACTGCGATGAGATATTCTCTCTTCTTCCCTCTACCCTCTTCCCTCTGTAAAATCGCCGACGTCAGTCAATAGCTCTGCTCTGTCCTTCCATTACCGCACTTCTCCGGCCAGCCACTATCACTGAATGTTTGGTTTTGGATCAATCAGCCACTGCCGCTGAATCGATCTCTGTTGCAGCCTTCTCTGCTCCTCCGCCACTTGTAGCTTCTCTGCCGCTCCGCTGCTCCACTAAGCTGCTCTCTCTCTCTATACATATAGATTATATATTTCATTATAATCTAAGCAATGACAGAGGTTTCAAAGATGTTTTCATCCAAGCCTTCTTTATTTTTCTTTGTTCTCTTGTATATATACAAACAACTGAATACCTGGGTTTTCAAATGAGAACAGGGCCAGGAACCAGGTACCCAATTTTGATTGGTCCTTTGCTTATGTCCACTCTCACGTTCTTCCAATTTAGATTGTAACTGGTTGGTCCTTTGCGTATGTCCACTCTCACGTGCCTCCAATGCAGATGTAAAGAATCACCCAATTTTGATCCATTGCAAACGAGGGAAGGTATGAACAGTATTGATTTTTCTATTACCTCATCACAAACTTTTAAGTATCAAGACCTTCAAACTGATACACACATGGGCTGTTCGTTTTCACTTTGTTCTTCAACACCGAACAGACTGTAGTGTGCTGCTTGATTTGAATTTGGAAGTACGAGGTTTGATTCTTGCGTTTAAACTGTTTGATGAAATGTCTCTTAGCATAGGATCCTTGGATAACTGATGAACATTATGAAGTCATATTTCAGGTGCTAATGACAACCTGACATTGTTTTCTATTGGGGATATGTGAAACATTGAATCATCAGTCAATCACTTTAGCTTGGAAGTATGTCACCACTTTGCCGCATGGCTACCACCAAGCCCTACTATCTGCTTTCATTTCTATTATGTCCTAGGAATGAAGGGGCAAAAGAAATAGTGAGTAGAGATATTTAGAGGTATGGTTCCTGAAGTTCTTTTTTTGTTCAATTCGTAATAGCATAAACCTTCATGCTTATGTAGTTTTGTAACTCAATTCATAAAGCATAGTTTGGCAAGCACTTGAACAAAAATTTATGATTTCGTGAAAGCTTACTCAAAAGTAGGTTTGTTCCTTGTTTTGATTTAACTTAGTTGATATTGGAATTGTTACTTTAGTGCTTTGATTTGGATTTGGGAGTATGAGGTTCTAGATTAGCATCCCTTTTCTTGCATTGTCTCTTAGCATAGGACACTTGTTTGAAGAAATTCTTATTTGTCCAATAACCGATTAAACATTATGAAGTCATATTTTGGGTGCTACATCTGGCCTTAGATATACTTGTATTTAGCTGTCGCACGTATGTAGGCTGCAGATTTATTGAGTATTTTTTTTCTAGCATCTGCCTTTTTTTTGTAGAAGTGATTTTTCCCCCTTGAAATGTGATCTTTTGGAGCTTTAGTCGCACTCCTGAAATCTTATCTTTGGAACTTGAATGAGTTGATCAGACGCTGCAATTCTTTCTATAATTTAGTAATTATAAGTCTGTTAATTACTGGAAACTTTGCTTTATGAAAAAATAAAATTGGTTTCAGCCTCTCTTGGTTTTAACAAATCATACTTTAGTGAGGGTACTCTTTTCAGGGATTTGTTATTGGGTTGCTGCTTTTGATATTTCTTCTATTTAATGAGTAGATGACAATAAACAATAAACCAATGAGTAGAATAATCATATGAATATCACATATTTTTAGTCATAAAAAAATTCTTTGAACATTATGTGTGGATTGAAATGTTGCTTCTTTTGATTTTTGCCTTTTGCTCTAAAGGTGATTGTGGAGAAGGCTGAGAGAAGTGATATTTCTAACATTGACAAGAAGAAGTAAGTGAAATTTGATTTCCAACTTGATTCTGAATTCCTATCCAGCTAGCTCATTATTTTGATGTATTTATCCTTTGTTGTTTAGCATACTTTAACAACAATAGTTACTAGTAATGAATGACAAATTATCCAGGTTTCGCCTGAAAATCTGCATGCCTTCTTGCCCTTATCATCTAGAAATGAATTACATAAAAGACCAGTAATATTGGTCTTGGAATATTCTTTGCCCAACACATGGCCTTAAGCATTAGCTACATGCTAGGGTCCCATCATTAGCTACATGCTAGGGTCCCATCATCTATCTTTCAGTTGCTTGCTCAATTCAAAGACTTGACCCCTAGAACACCCTCCTGGATGAGGCAAGTCTATACCACATGGTAGTGATTGTTTTAGTGCTTATGTGCTATAAAAGAAATCAGGTCCTTTTGATTGATTTGAGTAAAGAATGTTCAAGTGTGGTTGTCATATTAAGCTTATTCAAAGTTCAAGCATGGTTGTCATATTAGGCTTAAGATTTACGCATGAGTGACGTGTGGGAGATGTAACACTTTTTTCGTCTATTTTCCTTAACTTTTTTTTTTATAGAAAATAACGTGTTTTAGGTTTTTTGAGTCGTTTGGGTACTAAAATCTCCAAACGAGCTCGAGAGCCCGTCAATCTCGACACGTAGTAAGATTTAGGCACTAGTGATGTGTGGGAACAAATTTCTGAGTCATTTGGGTACTAAAACCCACAAACGAGCTTGGAACTTCGTCAAAATCGAAACGTAGTAAGATTTAGGCACGAGTGACATGTAGGAGCGAACGGCACGGTCGTCGGAGTCCCAGTTTGAGAGATATAACACCATTTTTTTCCTCTTTTTTCCTTAGCCTTTTTTTAGAAAATAACGTGTTTTCGAGTCGTTTAGTTACTAAAACCTACAAGCGAGCTTGGGAGTTCGTTAAAATCGACACGTAGTAAGATTTAGACACGAGTGACTTGTGAGAACAAATGGCACGGTCGCCGAAGTCTTGGTTAGAGAGATATAACAGTTTTTCTCTCTCTTTTCCTTAGTTTTTTTTAGAATATTGAATTTTTCGAGCTGTTTGGGTACTAAAAGCCCCAAATTAGCTCGGAACTCCATCAAACTCGACAGGTAGTAAGATTAAGGCACAAGTGACGTGTGGGAATGAAGGGTACGGTCGCCGGAGACACGGTTTGAGAGATGTAACACTTTTTTCCTCTCTTTTCCTTAGCTTTTTTAAGAAAATAACGTGTTTTCGAGTCGTTTGGGTACTAAAACTCACAAACGAGCTTAGAACTCCGTCAAACTTAACACGTAGTAAGATTTAGACACAAGTGACATGTGGGAATGAATGGCACGGTCGTCGGAGTCTTGATTTGAGAGATGTAACAGTTTTTTCCTCTCTTTTCCTTAGTTTTTTTAGAATATTGAATTTTTCGAGCCATTTGAGTACTAAAAGTCCCAAATCAGCTCAGAACTCCGTCAAACTCGACAGGTAGTAAGATTTAGGCACAAGTGACGTGAGAGAATGAACGGTACGGTCGCTGGAGTCCCGGTTTGAGAGATGTAATAGTTTTTTCCTCTTTTCCTTAGCTTTTTTTTAGAATATTGAATTTTTCGAGAAGTTTGGGTACTAAAACCCCCAAATCAGCTCAAAACTCTATCAAACTCAATAGGTAGTAAGATTTAGGTACGAGTGACGTGTGGGAACAAACGGCATGGTCGCCGGAGTCCCGGTTCGAGAAATATAACAGTTTTTTCCTCTCTTTTCCTTAACTTCTTTTTTTAAAAAAAACATGTTTTCTAGTTGTTTGGGTACTAAAATCTACAAACAAGCTCGGGAGTCTGTCAAAATCGACACGCAGTAAGTTGTAGGCACGAGTGACATATTGGAATGAACGGCACGGTCACTAGAGTCCTGGTTTGGAAGATGTAACACTTTTTTTCTTAGCTTTTTTTAAGAAAATAACGTGTTTTTGAGTCGTTTGGATACTAAAACGCACAAATGAGCTCGGAACTCCGTTAAACTCGACACGTAGTAAGATTTAGGCACGAGTGACGTGTGGGAATAAACGGCACAGTTGCCGGAGTCCTGGTTCGAGAGATTTAATTTTTTTTTCCTTCTCTTTTTCTTAGTTTTTTTTTTCAGATTAACGTGTTTTTCGAGATGTTTGGGTACTAAAACCCCCAAACGATCTCGGAACTCAGTCAAACTCGACACGTAGTAGGATTTAGGCACGAGTGACGTGTGGGAACGAATGGCACAGTAGCCGTAGTCCCGGTTTGGAAGATATAACACTTTTTTCCTTAGCTTTTTCAAGAAAATAACTTGTTTTCGAGTCGTTTGGATACTAAAACGCACAAACGAGCTCGAAACTCTGTAAAACTCGACACGTAGTAAAATTTAGACACTAGTGACGTGTGGGAATGAATGACACAGTTGCCGGAGTCCCGGTTTGAGAGGTTTAATTTTTTTTCCTTCTCTTTTAAAAGAAACTAATGTTTTCCGTGCTGTTTGGGTACTAAGATCCCAAAATGGGGTCCGAAGTACGTCAAACTTGGCACGTAGGAAGGTCTAGACACGGGTGATATGTAGGAACAATCCGCACAGTAGCCGGGCCCTTGGGGTGGGAGTTTTGAAGCTTTTCGACTTAACTTAAAAAAAAAAATTCAATGTTTTTCGTGCCGTTTAGGTACTAACATCCCGAAACGGGCTTCAAAATCAGTCAAACTTGACACGTGGGAAGATCTAGACACGAGTGACGTGTAGGAACAAACGGCACGGTCGCCGAACTCCCGGGGTGAGAGTTGTGAATTTTTTACACTTAACTTTTAAAAGAAAATAATATTTTTCATGCTGTTTGGGCACTAAAATCCCAAAATGGGGTTCGAAGTCTGTCAAACTTGGCACGTAGGAAGGTCTAGACACGGGTGACATATAGGGACAAACGCTACAGTCGCCGGACCCTCGGGGTGAGAGTTTTGAAGTTTTTCGACTTAACTTTAAAAAAAAAACAATGTTTTTCATGTCGTTTAGGTACTAACATTCCGAAACGGGCTCCAAAATCTGTCAAACTTGACACGTAGGAAGGTCTAGACACGAGTGACGTGTAAGAACAAACGGCACGGTCGCCGAACTCCCGGGGTGAGAGTTGTGAATTTTTTACACTTAACTTTTAAAAGATAATAATGTTTTTCGTGCCGTTTGGGTACTAAAATCCCAAAATGGGGTTCGGAGTCTATCAAACTTGGCACGTAGGAAGGTCTAGACACGGGTGACATGTAGGAACAAACGGCACAGTCGTCGGACCCTCGGGGTGGGAGTTTTGAAGTTTTTCGACTTAACTTAAAAAAAAAAAAAACAATGTTTTTCGTGCCGTTTAGGTTACCTATTACTTGGAAAATTTGTATAGTGCTTTTAAAGCCTTCTTTTTATTATTTCAAACAATTTTCTTATTTAGACTGCTTTGCCTCATTATGATTGATAGATAGATATTGAAATGATTAGATTTTCTTGAGTTACATGTTGTGATGAATCTAAGTGAGGTAAAATTTCATCACTTAATCTATAGACACAATAGTTTCATTCCTATTTAGTTGAATGTCGAAAAGAAGAAAAACAAAATGTTCCGTCGAAGTTCATGCTTTGATTATATTTCTTTAGTTGAAAATTCAATAGATTCACTAATTTTTCTCTGTTTTGAATGCAAACTTAGACTTAGTTTAGGATTTTTGGTAGTCCTAAACCAAAAATGTAGTTCTATCATATCTCATGTCAAGTGATTTTATGTGATAAATGTCAATTGTCTTTGATATGTTCATTATTTTATCTAATATTTATATTTTTTTCTTTTCAGGTTATTCGTAAGGAATATATCGATCTTTGGTGTGTATTTATCAGCAAATTTTGCGATCGACTTAAAACACTCTTTTTTGTCTATGAATTATGGATTTGTAATGTTATTTTGCGAGACACTATATATAATTTTGTATTTTATGAATTGTAATGAGAGATAATATTTATTTAGAGACAATGTGTAAAATATGTGCTAGTTTATTTTATTAGACATATTTATAAATATTTGGATTTGGATGGATGAATGAATGAATTTTGTCATTAGTATAATGGTTTTTTTATTTGTATAATGTTAATTGTACATTTTATCAGGTTAAAGAATAAAGCTACAAATTTATTCATTAATTATGAGCGGATTTTTTTTTTTACAAGTTATTAGTGACGGTTGCAAAACCGTCGCAAAAAGTTTCAAAGGTGGTTGCCGGAATATTTACAAGGTATTAGTGACGGTTCAAAACCGTCGCCAAAAGTATTAAATGAGGCTGGCGGAATCTTTTAATTGCGATGGGGAAAAACCGTTACAAAAAGTATCAAATGTGGCTGTATGGATCGACTTTGTGCGACGGGACTTGCTGTTGCTAAAACTTTTTCCTTAACTTGAAATGATGCTATTTGCGACGGCATTAAACCATCGCTAATAAGTTATTACCGTCGGCATATCAGCGGGCGCAAATACTTTTACTTAGGCGACTAGTTTTTGCAACGGGGGTTGCCGTTGCAAATAGTGCCCCATGCCGTCGCATGGCCGTCGCAAAAAGTATTTGCGACGCAAGCATTTTCATCACCGAAAATACCGTCGCATGGCCGACGCTGATGACCTTTTGCGACGGCATAAACACCCATTGCGACGGCATGGTGCCGTCACAAATACTAGCTTTTTTAGTAGTGCGTGTTTAGTTTAATCCTCTCAACTAGGTAAATCAACAATTTGCTTCCTTAATTTTCAGCGATACAAGATTTTCTGAACTTGGATTCACAGAATGATGTTATAATTGTACTTTCACCGTTATGCTATTAGCACAATCACTCCATCATTGGTGTTCAAATCATACATTCTAAGAACAAAACACCTGCTAACTAGTTTGACAATGGGAGGATCTCTACCTCTTGTTTCCTGGTAAACTTGTATGAGTATAACAAATCATATGGTGTCACTTCTTATCTTCTTAGATTTATTTTTCGTCTAGGTTTTTCAATTGTCATCAACTTCTTTCGGAGGCCTTTCTTGTCGTACACCAATTCAGGCTATTGGCTATACTGATTGACCTTCACACTTGAAATTCATACAAGTGATTGGAAACATAAGGGTATGGAGAAAATGTTAGAAATCGATGTTGAATCTCTCAATCGATCAGTTGTGGATCAGGCTTGATCATAGGCGTTTATAAGGATTTAATATATTTCCTGTAAGTTTTAGGGTACAAACTGTTGCTACACTTCTCCATGGGGATACTAATATGAAATAAAAATATTAGAGAAGCCTAAGTTGAAATATTTTCTAAAGACCCTCAGGACATATCAATATTGTATATTCAGAATTTTGTAACAAACACGTATAATATCATAACCATGCTTAATTAAGAATGTTTCAAGATTAATTTGTAGTGGGGCTAGTTCAGTTTTGAGTAGGGATAGTCTAGTATTGATAATAGCAAGTACATGGTTTTCTCTGCGGACATCTCATTTGCTTGATTTTATGATTAAAAAGATTGAAATGCTTGTTGGCGGAGGCTGCTCAGACCATTTCTTATCCTTCCCATAAACTCTCAGGACCAATATACATTACGCTGCTCAAGATTTGATTTTTCATATATTGCAGGCCTTGGCGTCGATGAATTGATGTTTTCTCGGCTCTTCGCTACTTTTAGAGCTACAAGCTTACAAAAGAAGATGGTTTTCCTAAACCTTTGATTTCAAGTCTTCCCACCATTTACCTGAAGTAGGAATAAGGCATTTCTTCGAATCCCTGGTCTGATTTTAACCCTACTACTAAAGAGTATTACTTGTCTCATAAAATATATAATTGGGAGCTATGGCTTTGTTTACTTATGTTGCTTGATTGAGTCATTGATTCTTGCATCCTTGTCTAGTAAAATTTGTAAAGAAAACTCCATATTATGCAAAAACTCTTAATTTTGTCTTTTACGATTACAAAGTTCTATGTAGAGTGTCAAGTTATTTCTATGACTCATATGACTTAGGCTTTCAATACTATATGGACATGCATTTTAACCCTGTGCTGTAAATTTAGATATCTTGAATTTAAAATTAAGTAAACATTTGAGATCAGGTAGCAAAAAATTTATTTCTTGTGAATTTTTTGAATCTTAATGTAAATGATTTATTTTTAACTAAATTAGAAAGGATATTATTAGCCAATGTAAGTATAAATTGGCACGAACACCATGACTACATGACTCCCTGCTAAAAAAAATGGGTTCACCTGAATTTTCACGGGATACCCTTAAATATGTCTGTGCAGTCATTTCACCTAGAAATTTTCAGTAGTTCATTAATGTAGAACAGCTTGATGTCGAGGATAAATTGGCCGATGACAATTATTGAATTGGAGTATGCTAAGATTTTTTGATAAACTAACATTTTATTATGAAATTGACCAGGGTAGTTGATTTCAGGCCTTTGCTTTGATTTAGAATATGACAATTTATTAACATTTACGTGCAAGTGCGAGAAAGCAGTAATAAAAATTCAATAAAATCAGAGTCGATTCACAGAGAACGGTTAACAGAACATGCAAAGTTAGGTATTAAAATTTATTCAAAGTAAAAGATTAGATACCGACTAAGTCATGCTAGACACCGTAGTGTTATAATAACTTCAGTTGGAACCTAAGCTGACCGGTTTGAATTTAACCTTAAAGAGTATCGATGAGAATTGAACAATTGTTATAAAAATTGATAACCAAAACAAAATAATTTATTTTTGGGGAATTTGATAATTGTTGAACTAGACTTTAAATTAAACTTAATAAAACGATCTTGAATCTAATTGATCCAATTACTCAATTCACTCGAAATTTCAACAAAAGTTTTGTAACTCAAATAATTGATTTCATTTTGAATGTTTGATTAGAAAGATTTAACGATTAAAATAAAATTTTAATAATAATTAAATTTAGAATAATAAAGTTAAATTCATAAATTTATACCATCGATTTACGTAATGACTATACCAAATTAAGATTTGTACATAGAAATTACTAAACTTAGTTAAGAATGTAAATTTTTTCAAAGATTACCAAGAATTGAAATATTTTAAAGATAAACAATGAAAATTTATTTATAAAATTTACTACTCGTAATATTAACAGCCTGTTTGAAACTTGGGGAAGGAAAGAAAAAAAAAAAGAGAAAGTACTATTCCCTGTCCTTTTCTTGTTTGATTTTGTAAAGAAAATTGAAGGAAAAAAAGATTGAGAAAGAGATGACTTGATTTAAAACTTTACCTCCTTTTTTCCCTCACTTTCCCTCTCCTTCCCTTTCCCTCACTTTTCCTTCCCTCCCCCAAGTTCCAAAGAGGCTGTAAAAAAAAACTTGATTTATAAAATAATTTTATAATTAAAAATATTTAATTAAAAAAAAAGTTACACAGAT
Organism: Euryodendron excelsum; assembly: GCA_033060915.1. Lineage (NCBI taxonomy): Eukaryota > Viridiplantae > Streptophyta > Magnoliopsida > Ericales > Pentaphylacaceae > Euryodendron > Euryodendron excelsum. The sequence goes on from CM065386.1 coordinate 14,635,576, forward strand.
TGAAATTTAAATAACAGACTATTCCTACAACACCCACCCCCCGGGCTTCCGGACACTCACCAAGTCCTATTTATAGAAGTTGAAAGACGGAAGCTGCAATGATGCATTCCTTCAATTTCTTCAATGTCAGCGGCCTTTCCTCCCGTGTCAGCGGGTTCTTCTCCTTTGAATTTGTCAGCGGACTTCCTCTTCATTGTTATTTTGTTGCTTGTCTCCTTTTGTTTCATGCTTCGTTTGTCCACTTTTGTCAGCAGGCAAGTATCGCCGAATGACTTCATGAGCTTTTCCATTTCTTCATGCCACCCATCACTTCTATGCACTTGAAAATATTGTTTTTTTTTTTTCTTTTCCACAGGCTTTCCATCCTTTCACACCTACACAAACACACGTTTATATAGATAAGATTGCATACACACACACATATATATATTAAATAAAATCACACGTACACCGTGTTTCATTTTTCTCAATTTTAATAAGACATAAAAAGGTAAAAAATATTAAAATTATATTAAAATAAAAAAATAATATATAAAAATTATCAATAATAACTTATAATTAAGAACTCTAATTGTACATTTTAGAATACAATCAATCTTTTTTTTTAATGAGTCTTCTTTTCTCAAAAGTGAAAATCATATGGTGCTTGACTAATTTGGAATCTTCAATTTATTTATTTTTTATTAAACCGATATTTTTCTTTTTTAAGTTCATGATTTTTAGACCCTTTTTCTAAAAGATGTTTTTTCCCCCTTATTTAGGCTGCGTTTTTTTTTATTATAAAAAAGTACATTAAAAACTATATAGGCCCTTACTAGCTCTTAAAAAAATTGGGACCAAAGGCAAAACCTGTTCGCATTTTGGTTGAGTTGGCCGTGGTAGAGGCTAGAGGCTTGCATAGTGTCATGGTCCGCTTCTTCGCGCTCTATGATCACTCAAAAGGGTGCCAAACTTATGTCCAAGGATTGTCCAAACCTTATCCAAGCATTGCCCAAACAATGCCCAAACAATGGTCAAGACAACTCCAAGGTATACCAAGGATGGCCCAAACAAGCAACCAAGAAGGCAGCCGAGGAAGCAGCGTGACAGCGTCCAAAGCCACCGGGCGTATCGAGCAACGGCGCGGGTGAGGGGCAGCCTAACCTCACTAGCACCCAACCAAGAGTATCTAACCTCATTTTGGTGTGCCAACGAGGCTCTGGATAACCTCACTTTGTGTGTGCCAAAGTGCGAGTCAGATGCTAGCAAGATAACCTCACCAAGGTCAGCCGTGAGACCCCATTTAACCTCACTTTAGCCTGATCTTTGGTGTGGCATAACATTGAGCTCCCAAGTCTAAATTTAGCTAGGTTTTTTTCTATAGGACCCTCTTAGGATGTAGTTTCATGGTTTTGAAGGGTTCTAATTATTGAGTTTTGTAGAATTTATAAGAGACCATTATGACTCTTCGTGGGGGTGTCATGTTTTGTTGTATCAGTTTTGAAATGACTTAAAAAGCATATATAGGAGGGGGGTATGCTCCTACCACCCTCCACCCCACAACTTCTTGTATGGCTAGAGGCATATCTTGTACATATGTGAGCTATATAATGATGCTTTTATTAATGAAATATGTTTATTACTTCCACCCATTCTCCAATGGAAGTTGTTTGACGGTTGGCCATTAACGCTCAATTCTAGCTTCCAAATGGCATGATCCGAGTTTGGCTGGCTTATCAAACGGACTTGACAGGCGTCGCACGGGCCACATTTGTGACTGTAAAGCTCACAAAATGTCGGACCGTGACACATAGCTAGGAATGTAATTAGACGCTCTAAAAAATTTGGATGTATTCACAAGAAAAGAAAAAAGTAAAATAGAAGCAACTTTCTTAGCCCAGTGGCAGGGCCCTGGTAGCCAGCTCGGCATGTCTGTGGTTTAATGCCACCTTTCGCAAGGATAGAGCTGAAATTTTATGCTGAGAGGCAGAATAAAAGTATGGACGTATATGAATTAATAACATAAAATAATTTTTTTTTCTCCCAAAGCTTTAAAATATATTTTTACATCACAAATCAGAAAAAAATTGAACTATGCATGAAAAAATAATTAACAACTTGATAAACATTTATTAAAGTAAATTTTGACATAGGCTTCCCGAAAACATGAATAAAATAGCTTTATAAATTGTACTCTATGCTCTTCGTAGAGGAGAAATCTTCTATTATTGAGTAGGTACTAAATATCTCTGCAATTTTCTTCTCAATAATATAGAACTAAAAATAATTTGTTAGAAAATCATCTTTAATCTAATTTCAAAGTTTAGTCTTGATAATGTTTATAGCTGAAAATTCTCATTTTGTAATATTTTGAAGCTCGAAAAGTCAGCACAAGACAAATTAACTTAGAAGGAATTACACTTCACTCCCTTATATGTGGTGTGAGCTAAACTCAGATGATCTCTTGTGGTTTAAAAGTGAACACATGACCTCTTGTGATTTTGATTTATTTACAAAATGGATGAAAATCATTAGATTTTATGAAAATTTTGTCATAAAAGTATTTTTATTATTTTATCTCTCTAAATTATAACATCAAAATGACGATTTGATTTTTTTATACCAAAATAAAAGATTATTTTTTGAGAATTTTTTTTTTATTTCACCAAATGGTCTTTTTGCGAAATTTGATGTCGAGGAATATCAATGTAACTTACGATGTCGTAATCCATATGGTAAACGAATTTTCTCCTACTTTGTAAAAGCTACTAGATATAATCTACTTTGTAAATGATTTACAAAGAATTATTGAGATTCAAAGGGGAGTTCCGTGATTATTAATCCTATTAAGTCCATCAAAAAAGTTAAATCCGTAATTTGAAAGAATTTATTTCACATGCCCTATAATACAAATACAAAGATTTAACAAACGAAAGTTCTGCGAAATTGGCATACTGTATCTTAACTATTTTTATGATCTGTTAGTATTTGAATTGAATGACTGCAAAGTTATAACTTATGTTTTTTTTTTTTTTTTTTGGTTCAGTATAACTTATGTTTTGAAATCCTTATAAAAATAACAATATAATTTTATTTTTATCCAATTAATAGGTCTTACACTATTGGAGAGAGAGGGAAAGAAGAAAAAAACATGTGAGAATGGTTGAATGGGTCACATGCGATTTCTGGAAATAGATAGAGAATAGGATTTATTGATGGAGATACATCTATTTACCAAGGAAGCTCAGTTTTTTCAAATGTCATAGAAAAACAATTACTTAGTGCACGTTTAGTTTGGCTTATCAGCTGACTTTTTTATTTAGCTGTTTTTGCTTATAAGTAAAAAAATCAAGATTTTGAAACTTTTTTGCCTTTTTTTTTGTTTTTCTGCATATCTTATCCTGTTAAAAACAAAAAAAAACTAGTTTTTTTTGTTTATAAGCCAAAAAAGTAAAATAAAAAAAGCTGCAAAAAAACTAAACCAAAGGGCCTTTAGAAGGACTTAAATTAATTTTGACTTCAATTTTATCACTGTAATAGATTTTTTTTTTTACTTTTTAACTTCTAATCAAAATTGTTAAAGTCAGATGAAAATCCTATTTTATGTTGGATATCCAACCAGGAAACGGGTGGTGTATTATATTATGTACGAGAAAAATCAATATTTTTACAATTGCATACATAGATTCAAACGGCAACCAGGAGAATTTTTTTAAACATCTACTCATGTTCTTGCATGATAGTGAAAAAAACAAAGAAAAAAGACTCAACGATTGCTCAAACTGGGGGATTCGGACATAGTCAACCCTAAGCAATATGGCACACTCTCTTAAGTGTCTTTTAGTAGAAGTATAATCGGAGCAATAATTTTACTTTATTGGAAATATTTCAAAACAGAAATTGGGCATGTTATTTCGTAAAAATGGTAACCAATCAAAATGTAATGATAATAATTATTTAAAAACTTGATTAATGTATAATGAACACAATGAAATAAGTTACATCAAAAATCTTGACAAGTATACTTTTAATATGACAGCTTATTATAGGGATTTGACAAATTTTTATTGTTTCTCGAAGATATCGTTCATGATTTTCATTTTAAAAATTTGTCAATAACAACTTTAATAATTCAAAAAGACATGCAACACGTGGAAGGCAAGTTGACTCTTCAGTGATTCCAACTCCCTTCAAACGCTGGTACCTTGATGATGTCCTTCAAAACTCTATCACCTTTCACCTCTACCACCATCACCACCACCCCCGCCGCCGTGGCCACCACGGCTGAGTACTAACTTGCTGCCGGATATCAATCGGCGATAACCCAAGATGGGATCTACAGAAGATGATTTCTACCAACCCATGCTTCAAGACAACCCACCAATTTTATCACCTCAATCATCGGAAAAGCAAAACGAATCTAGCGGACAACTCGAAAGTGTTTTATCTGACAGCAATGTGCCACTCTTGCAGCGTCTCCGGCTTGCAACATCGAATCTTCGAGGGCCACCTAGGCAACCCTGAGCTCCCTGCGGCCTCCCTTGGCAACAATGGCATCCAGATCTTCCCCAATGTTCTCATGGTATATATATCTCTCTCTTTCTATCTCTAGTATGGTGAATTGTTTCATGTGTGTTCATCAACATATTCTTATGTGCTATTAACAGCTAGGAATGGGAAGTGCAGCTGAAACTCTTTGTGGACAAGCATATGGAGCCAACAAATACGAAATGCTAGGCGTTTATCTTCAAAGATCAACCATCCTCCTCACTGCAACTGGTGTCCTAATTACATTCATCAACATTTTCTCCAAGCCCATCCCCATACTCCTCGGACAATCACCGGACATAGCATCGGCAGCAGCCTTGTTTGTATACGGCCTCATTCCTCAGATTTTCGTGTATGCCATGAATTTCCCCATACAAAAATTTCTACAGGCACAGAGCATTGTGACACCTAGTTCCTACATATCTGCGGCTACACTAGTCTTACACCTCGCGCTAAGCTGGCTTGCTGTGTACCAGATTGGGCTTGGTTTGTTGGGAGCAGCACTGGTTTTGAGCTTGTCCTGGTGGATAATTGTGGTGGTGCAGATTCTTTACATACTGACCAGTGAAAGCTGTAAACATACATGGGCTGGGTTCAGCCTAGAGGCCTTCTCTGGGCTGCCGGAGTTCTTTAAGTTGTCGGCAGCTTCGGCGGTGATGCTGTGCTTGGAGACGTGGTACTTTCAGATTCTTGTTTTGCTGGCTGGGTTGCTTGAAAACCCTGAATTGGCTCTGGATGCTCTCTCTATCTGGTAAGAAGAAAAGCCTCTTCTTGTTTACTTTTGCATAAATTATATGTGTGTATATATATATATTGGGACACATTAGAGGCCTGGGTTTTACCATTTCATGGATTTCATGCAAATTGGCAACAATTTTCTGGGGCCTTTGAGTCCACTACCAAGGGAGCGCAGTGGGCCATGAGGCTCATGACCCCTAAAAATGTTGTTAGAGTTTAGAATTTCTACAAACCAATGCTATAATGGTTTTTTTTTTCTTTTTTGTCCTGATATTGTGTGAACATCCACAAGGATGGTTGTGATTGGATACTTATTTGGAAACAATTATTGAAAAAATTTATATTGCTACCCTGATTGGTGTTTTGATGGTCAATGGAAGTTTAGTGGGCTAATCGATATCTTATGAATGCTAATTGCAGCATGACGATTTCAGGAGAGGTATTCATGATCTCAGTCGGGTTCAATGCAGCCGCAAGGTCAACCCCTTTATAATGTAGAGAGTCAATCAAGTCATTTTGCAAATATTTAAGTAATACGAAGTTTTGTTGGTATATATCATGATGAGCAATATGATAGTGAGCAATGAGCTTGGAGCCGGAAACCCAAAGTCAGCTGTATTTTCCATGGTAATAGTGACTTCAATCTCCTTCATCATCTCCGTGATTGCAGCAATGATCGTTCTTGCCTTGCACGATGTCATTAGCTATGCCTTCACAGATGGTGAAACCGTGGCCAATGCTGTTTCCGATTTCAGTCCACTTCTAGGCCTTACCCTCATCCTCAATGGAGTCCAACCAGTCTTGTCCGGTGAGCTTCGTTTCAAAATATAAGGAAAGAAACTTTGATGCATGGATCAACCTTTATTTATTTTAAGTTTTATCAATCAAATAGTACTTTTTGTTTTTGTTTTTGTTTTGTTTTTTTCTTTTTTGCGTGTGTAATTCTCTATATATATGCTAACTTGAGACAATACGTGAACCATGCATGAAGGTGTGGCTGTTGGTTATGGATGGCAATCCTTCGTTGCGTACTTGTATGTTGGCTGTTATTACATAGTTGGAGTTCCACTGGATTGCTCGGTTTTTACTTTAACCTGGGAGCTAAGGTAACATTAAAAAAAAAAATGTAATTAGACTTTACCCCTTATAATTTGAATAAAAATTATTTGACTTTCTTTTAAAAGTGAACATATTTTGAACTTATCTTCAAAATGAATAGAATACTAATAAATTTTGTAAAATGATAAAAATGTTCTTGCAAAGGACAACAATTTAATTTGATATAAAAGGGCATAATCAATTTTTTGATATCCCATGTGATAGAATTATTGTTAATTCTAACAGTTTTCATCTATTTTACTAGTAAATCCAAACCACTGGTGTTACATGTTTACTTTTGAATCACATGGCGTCATGTGATTTTTGCTCAAGTCATAAGGGGTAAAATGTAATTAGCCAAAAAAACAAAAAATGTTTCCAAGTGTTTTATCATAGTGACACTCTATTCGTGGTTGTTGTAGGGATTATGGACAAGGATGCTGGGCTGCACAGTACTGCAAACCATCATCTTGATGTGGGTCACATTTTGAACAGACTGGAATAAAGAGGTATTAATAATTTTGTTAAACGAAAACCATCATCATTTTGATGTGTGTTTTATCCTTATTTTGTTTTCCTGTTCTTAAATTTCTTATTACTAAGATATAAGCATGGAATATGCATTCGATACTCGTATTCATAAGTAGATCTAGTAAATGTTATAGTCTGTTTTTCTAAAAGTTCTATTAAATATCATGGCTTAATGAAAAAATTCCTGCAAAAAGCCAATAAATGAACATTGTTACATTTATCATTTGGAACTTGGAATTGAAATTTGCTGTTGGAAGAAGCCATGAGGAGGTTGAATAAGTGGGAAGACCACCACTTTCGAAGGGCTAAAAGAAACTTCTTATAACCAAGGCTAATCCTCTACTGAGCCCATAAGTGATCTCCCACCGCCGGACCACCCGATCCCATTCATTATTATTACTATTAGTATTTGATTTTCTTGGTACATCAGAGGTAGAGAGGTAAATCACTAGGAAGGAGAGGAGGAATCGAACCATGACCTCGATCATGGTATGCGTGGAGAAGCTGCTATCATTGGGATAATTCTGCTTATCTACATTATCGTTTGCTTTATATTTTTCAATGATGGAGATTTGGAATACTTATGCCACATTGACATTCGAGGCTTAACCTTGTTCTCATAAACTTTGAGTGTTAATTGGGAAAATACCTGTCATACTCTTACTAAATCATGCTTTGTAGAAGCATAAGACGTGATAATTTTTTGGGGGGACATAAGATGTGATGATACTCTTATCTAAGTTTTGTGAGTCTCAAATTTTCAAATGGAGTATTGATGTTATATCATTGGCAATATTATAAAACAGATATTAGGCATGTATTTCCTGAAAATAATAATGAATCAAAACTAAATGATAATAATTAACACCAATTTTGAGAAAAATAAAGAATGTTTGACATATCAAATGTACTCGTCACTTATTTAAAATGCATTATCAATGATTTCATAATGTATAAGTTTTTTAACACCTAATTGTTTAAAGACTTGATTAATATACAATGATTAATGCTAAGTGTTACTTAGGTATATTCAATTGTTTGATTGTAGCAAGTATTAAAAATTATAAAAAAATATTATTTTCTAACACTTTTTATAATCAAATGAAACATACTTAATACGTCTCAGAGGTTATATGTAAGCGACACCCACATATAATAAAGACATGAAGCAATATACTCGCAATGACTTTAATTATATGCCACTAATATAAAGCTAAAAGCATCCTAAAACATGCATCACGAGGACAGCTGAATAGTTTGAATTTTTAGTGATCATGCACAATGGCTGTCGGGCCACTAATATAAAGCCAAAAGCATCCTAAAACATGCATCACGAGGATGGCTGAATAGTTTGAATTTTTAGTGATCATTCACAATGGCTGTCGGGCCTCCCTTGGCAACAATGGCATCCAGATCTTCGCTTATGGTCAATCAATTACAAGAGAGTTAGCATAAGTGCGGGAATTAATAATTTAGTAAACTAAATTTTACAAAGTTGAAACAGTAAGAGTAATAAATATTATTTGTCTCAATTATTACGCTGGAATTAAATCATTAACTTCAGCTAAGTTAAGTTAGTATCATGATCACTGAGTCTGGTTATCTATTATTTATTATTATATTAAAAGCTGTAATTCTAAGCAGCTGTCGTTTTCAGTATTTTTTTTTTTAATCATTTTTACTTATCCTTTATGTATGTTTTGAATTCCGATTCAATCCTCACTGTCCACGTATTTTGTCTACCACTCTCATCTGACCATATTGAAGTTATCAATTTATCCACTTCATTTTTATATTATGTACAACTGCTTGCCAAAGCTAATTAATTAACCCAATTCGCCACCCTATGGTGACGGATCGCACATAAGTTCAGGGATAAGAGAATCCGGAGCAAGTCCGGACTGATTGTTAATTTGTGAGTTCATTTAAGAGGGTTTGCCAATTAGTGTAAAGTATCTTGTTTGGACCAATAATTTAATCGATCTTGTTTAAAATGTTAACTCTGAAAGCTTTTATTTTGTTTTATAATTTCTCGTCAAACCTTTTAATACTTTATCACGTCTCCCAGCTTTTTCATTTAAAGCACGAGACATGAGTTGACGATTTTTTTCATTAAAGCAGGATTGACTCAAGTGCAATCCCCTCTTCCAATCCAAGCATTCTCATTTTATAGCCAAGTTTTTGTTAATTTAAAAGATGATGGAGAAAGGTAATGCTGTGGCCTTAACTTTCGAAAGTTATTCAAATTTTTGTTGGAGAAGGCAACCTGAAATTGCTCAAATATCTTAGATGTCTAGGATAATGTAGAAGTTGTGTAACTTAAAAGTTTTGGTGTATACCTAAGTGGTTCTAAGGGTCGGTATAGGAGCAGTTTATTTTTAGTGTTTTTTTTTTAATTTTTTGCTTAAAATAAGCACTCGGGGTTTGATAGCAAGTTTTTTTAATTTATAATAAGCTATTTTTTTAGGCTAATAAGCCAAAAAATAAAAAAATAAAAAATTTGAAGCTTTTTTTTGCTTATTCTACTATAGTTAAAAATTTTAAAAACTAATTAATTTTAAAAATTTTAAAAATAAATTAATATACTATCATAATTAATGTTAAAATTTTGTTTAGCTTTACAAAACATCACGAATATTCAATTTAATTTATTTTGATGGTCCTTCATCATTTTTGTATAAAAAAGTTTTAAAAAATTTGAAAAAACACCCCAACTAAATTTTTTAAAGTCACTTTATTTTTAAAATTTTTTTAAGTAACTTATTTAATCGAAAAAGCTATTTCCAAAGAATCCTAAGCCTATTAGCCTATATAAGTGAGGCTAAGTGGTGCTCGTATAATATTTTTCTTGGTCTATTTAGATTGTGCCATAGCAAAGCAGAGTCCGAGGGAGGGGGGACGGGAACCATTGGTGGGTCCTTCTGGCATGACGGACAGTTACCGAGCAAGCCGATGCGAAGAGACTGAGACAAGGTTATAGGTTGGTTGATCGAGGCTGAACAAATAAAACCTTGGTACAGGTTCTTTAGTTCACCAGACAATAAACCACTATTTTCCAATGTGGTGGCAATCTCATATTAAAGGTTTGACTCTGTTGTTTCTCTTTTTCTATATGATTATGTTGAATAGACAAAGGTGTACCACAAAGTTAGGCTGTGATTTATATTTCCACTTTTGACAACAAAATTTTACAATATTGTTTCTTTATTGGCTTATCAGGTGTAGATGAAGTATTAACATTTATAAGTGTCTAAAACTTGGTCAAGTACCTCTCAACCAAGATAATATGAAATCCGATCTTATAAAAAAAATTCTACAAAATTGATTTTAAATAAAAACAAAAAATTTAGCATACACCAACATCACACAAATTCATATGCAATCAAATCTTCTATAGTCTGATATGTCATGTTAATTAACTGTCTAGGATTTATATAATTTTAATTTCCTAAAACAGCACATAGCCATCTTGTAAATGAGTTATTACACCCTAAAAGTGTAATCATAAGCTCTTAATTCGCTCTTTGTTAGATTTATATTAGTGCTAATTTTTTATTTTAATTAGATATTTGTTTGATTATGTTTTGTGTGTGCTTTGTAGGTTATATAAGCTAATAAAGGCAAAAAGAAAGCAAGAATAATCAAAGCGGGTTCAAGGCGAATAATTTGTTCATGAAAATTCAGATATATCTCGATATTAGGGCCATATCTTTTTATTCCGATGTTCGATTAAGCTGATTTTTTGCCATTGGAAAGAAAATTTCAAGAGCTACAATTTGTCCTATAATGTGCATTGGCTGAATCGGCCTCTAAGGTGGTCAAAATCAAGCTTCAAGGTGGAAGAATGAATAGTAACCAATCGATTGGTTTAGCAAACTTCAGAGAGGGTGTTTTATCGATCAATCATGAACAGTGCCTGATCGATCGCTCGATTGATCGGTGAACAATACCCATGAGCAGCTCCTCCAAGGTTAGTTTTTATGTTTTTATGTATTTTTAACTTAGATTTATGTTTGTAATGTTAATGTAGGAGTAGAAATTGTAACTTTCTCTCATTGTAATGTATTTTCCTTCACTTTCTTGTCATTTTCTCTCACTTTCTTAGCAACCAAACACTAGTTTTACTTAGTTTAATGTTAGATTTACCTTCATTTATGCTCTTTATTATGAATTCTAGTAGTTAAACATTTCTTAGATGTGATTGTGAATATCCACCAAGGATTTTCAAGTATTTCAATGGCGATTTATGAACTTCAAAGTTTTATTCATAGATTTGTATAGTTCTATTTGGTTGGGTGTTGGATTTATTCGAAAACTTAGATTCATAACCCATTTGATAATATTTATGCACAATTCAACAATTGGTATAAATCTTACACATTTATAAGGTTTGCTTCTAGGGTTCTATTAATTGGTTTAATCTCTACACTCAACTAAATATGAACTCAAGGTTTTATGGTCAAAATATTCCGAATCAAGAATCCACGGTGTGATTCTTGATTTGAGTTATAAAAATCCTCTATTGAAATTCTTGTTGTGAATTGGTGGATTGAATCAATCATATCCAAACTTTTCATTTTAATTATTTTACATTTAAATCAATTGCCTGGTTAATTGCTTTTAATTTTCATTGCATTAGTTTAGTAAATCAAAACCCCATAAAAAACCTAAAGATTTTTTATCCTTTTATTTTTCCTTTTATTTTAGATCTAATTTTCCACATAATTGCAAATCAATCCTAGGTTAGGTTAGTGTGAGTTGAGTGCTAAAGCCTATATTTGGCTAGGTCCTTTGGGAGAGAACGACACCGGATTACCGGTTTATACTTCATCGCGACCCCTGTACTCTTGCGGGGTACTGACTCCATTTTGTAGTTTTCGAAGCGAGTCAATGAGAACGGTTTTTCTCTACAACAAAGGAAAGAGGCAGCAATGAGTCGTTTCATTGTTGGCCAACGTTTATTTATAACACAAAATCATGGAATATGCTTGAGAACAAAAATTTAGAGGGCTACCTTGTGCAACCCTTGAGCATGAATTTTGCATGTTAATAAGAGTTTCATATTGCAAGTTTTGTTGCCTTGTCCTTTGTATCCCAAATCATAAGGAGAAGAAGTAAAAGAGAGAAGGAAAAAAAATTAAGGAAATCAAAATAAAGTTTTAGATTTTTTAAGATTAACAAATCTAATTTTGTTGAGCTCAACCATAAAGAGAAATACAAATTAGTCGAGCCGAGCTGAGTAAAGCACTGAGTTGTTCAAGTTTGACTTGAAAATTTTATCTAATTTCAAAATGTGTTGAGCTTAACTAGTTTATATTTCGAGTTGATCTCAAACGAGCTTTTATCGAGCATGAGTCAAGTTTAAATGGTTTTTTTTTTAGTGCGTAGAAGGTTACAATGTAGAGTTTAAACTGAGCTTAAATAATTAATAAGCTTCAAAATGTATTTAAGTTTGACTTGCTTATATGCATAATGAGCTAATCTCAAATATGGTTTTAACAAGCTAAATGTTAGTCAAATGCGAATAACTTGGTTAATTTTACAGCTTTAACCATAAAATGCTGCATCACACTAGTTTAAGCCGTCCTTCTCATTATAATATTGTGAAAAGTAGTTCTTTCCAAAAAAGTTGTCAAAAACACCCACCATTTTGGTGGTGAAAATTAGACACCTTATCAAGGGATTCACTTCATCTTTCAAAAATTGAAAGATAGTAGGAATTAGCTAGATTGTATGTTCTCAACTATTCAACTTCAATCTAATTCACTCGGTTGAAAGGTATTGAGGAGGGAGGTACGCAAAGGCAAAAAACTTGAATGAATAGAAAAGGCAAAAATATAACTTGTTATGAATTATGTATGATTTATGAAGACAACATACATAAACTTGTCTAAGCCTTCAATAACATGGCTACGGGTTCAAGGTTCGAATATTTTTACTAGAAAGTAATCCCCAATTCAGACATAATCACTGAAATAAATACTTGTTAAAATTATAAAAATATGTAGAAGGTCAAGGAAGAAGATGATACAAGTCCGAGTTATCTCCAATAGTGTATTAGTCCTTCCTGAGTTTTTGAGATTCTGTTTAGATCCTATGATATTATTTTATTATGTATGATAAGAAATAGAGTATTGGCCCCTAAAATTCAAACATTTTAACTTAGTTCTGCAAAATTTCAAGAATTTTTATCTTGACCTACCCTAAGAAAGTCACCAATATTAAAAGTGCATAGTATATAAGCTACGCGCAGTCTATGTTTATTAACAGGTTTTGAGAGGACAATGCTACAATAGTGTTGCTTTTATTGGCTAACCATTGACAAAATAGGCTACGCGCAGTCTATGTTTATTAACAGGTTTTAAGAGGAAAATGCTATAATATTGTTGCTTTTATTGGCTAACCATTGACAATTTTAACAAATGGTATCAAAGGAGAGAAAACAAAAACAAAAAAAAAAAAAAAAAAAGAAGAAGGAAACAGAAAAGTCTGTAGTTCACTGGCAATAAAACCAATTCCTTTGTGTAATAACCAAAATTTTGGGATGTTAGTTCACTGGCAATAGAACCACAATGCTATGGCCAGACCTAAGACTACACCCACACTTCATGAGTTCATTGACAAACCAAAAATGACTATTATGTAGGTGAGAAAATCTGATTTGAAATCTTTGAAATCCCCTAAGAAAGTTATAGGGGTATGCCTTGCTGAGTAAAGGTTATTCGTGACGTAGCTTAGGATATTTTTTGCTTCTTGCTTATCTTTTGGACCAAGTGCTATGATCTACTTTGTTTTTTTCTTTTGTTTGATTTATTAAAAAATAAAAAAAACTAATTTTTTTTTGAAAAATACAAAAAAAATTTTGTTGTTCATGCTCAATCATTGGCTTAAAACATTTTTCATGAGTTGGTTGATGTGATGTCATATTTAAGATTGCACTGCTTATATTTTAATGAGTCAATAGTTTTGGTGATCTTTATCATACTTGTGATTCATGTTCATTTGATGCCTATTTCTTGAGATCTCTTAAAATGTGGAATCCACCTTTTATGATCCTTCTAAAGCAACCATCATTGTTGAAACTCCTAGAAATTTCTCATAACTAGATTGACCATGTTCATATGATTCTCTCTCTTATTAGTCTTATATTCTTGATGAAAAGGGCTACCAATGAGTATGAGTGCAGCTACTATTGTTATGTGACAAGAGGAGAATGTTACATACTCATTTATGTGAAAGCCACCGTCTCTTTGTGATTCAATGTTACCATTCTTGGATAGATATGGTTGGAATTTCACTACACTTGTTGAGGGGGAGAGCTTGAATTTTGAGGATAGGATGAAATGGGTTTGATTTCTAAGTCATGAGCTTCTTCATGTGTTTCTTCATGGTGTTCTATTCTTGATAAAGTTTAGGATCCATATTCTCATTGATCTCGTTGAAATTCATGCATTCATCATACATTGTATGGATATGCTTTTGATCACCTTATGACCAATTATTCTAATTTTTTATGATCTTTGAGCATGTTTGATGTTGAGTTTTTCACGCTAATGTCATTATGGGTCTCATGAGGTATATTTAGTCTTTTGATGATAGGCATGCTAATTCTAAGACACTTGTTTTGATATTTCCAACTTTTTTTTTACTATTTTTAGCTTTTCTGCCGACTTTGCAAGACCTCGAGGCCGCAACATCTCGCGAAGTACTTCGCGAGACTTTGCTGGACCTTGTGGCCGCGAAAGTCAGATCTAGGAACTCTTTCCAAAAACCTGTATTTCTTATTTTCTCTTGCGGACCATGTTTACTCTGGCGAGAGCCCATGCTGAGTTCATTGACACGACTAATACTTTTATGGGCCTTTTTCGTCGCTAGATATCTTTTAGTTGTTCAGGAGTGTTTATTATTTTTTTTGGTTATATTTTGCTGCTAGCCTGGATTTCTTAGTTTTTCTTGTATGGCTAGTCTTTTGTTTGCTTTTGTGTTGTTGCATGTTTTCTGCTCTTGTTTTATATTCATATCAGCTTTGATTCTATCTCTTGCACCTATGCTTGATTTGTCAATTTATTCCAAAAAAGGGGAAGAGATTTAATGATGCTAATGCTTATATATGTTTGTTATCTTGATACATTGCACCTAATGGTATGGTGTCTCCTGTTTAGTGGATTCGTGCAGGTACGAGAGTTTGGAATGCTTAGTGTTTGATAGACAATACCTTTATACATGTGAGTTGAGTCATAATTGTAATCTTTTTAGATTCATTGTAATTCACAGTTTAGCATAGAGTTTTGGTCACGAAATTTTCAAAAAGGGAGATTGTAACATTATGTAATTGGCTAAATTTTGTGACGAGTCTTATTCCTTGTAATTTAGGTGTCTATCACCAATATTTGAGATGTTCTTAATATCTATTTATTCAAGCTCGTGCTAAGAGAGTCTTGGATAATATATAAAGTGATTGATTTTAAACTTTGATGGACGTTAATAGACGTCGATACAAGAAATAGATTAGGTGTAAATCTATTAAGACTTCGCTAGATCTCGCAAAACTTCGCCAAATGTCAATAGAAGAAATAGATTGGTGTAAAATTCTACTAGGATTTCGATAGACTTCGACAGACATCTTGACAAAAGAAAAGTGAAGCCTCGATCTAATAGGTTAGATCTCGCTGGACCTTGTGGCTTCGAGGAGTGGGAGACTTAAACCCTAGGGAAATAGGTGAGCATCTATAGATTAACGTACCTATATATTTTTTTACCTATCTATATATTGAGGCATGCCTTTCATAGTCAAATAGGTGAGCTGCCTATCAAAATACAAGAGAGAGAAATTCTCTAAACATCTTGCAAGCTCATAATTAATTCTTAGCAATAAATCATCTTTAACTTTATTGAAGAGGATTGAAATCTTGAAGGGGTTCGAGACGCGAAATTTGTACTAAGGGAATTTGTACGGTAGTCAAGCACGGTAACGGTGTATCGAGGAGTCGAGCTAGTTCAAGTCAACCTAGTGATCGTGGATTCGATTAGGGATTAGGTTGTAAGTGATCTTGTAACCGTTTGACATTGGTTTAAGTGCTTGATCTATTGGACTAGAGTTCAACTTTGGGAGGATTCCATAAGTGTCGTGGAGCTCAATACTCAATCAAACATTGAAGAATCGTATCGAGTGATAGATATGCGATCGTGAAATTCGATCAATACAAAAAGAGCACACATGCAGACGCTTGGATTCGGCACCTGTGGATTGGGAGTATCTAGGATTGGGTTGTAAGTTGACTATTTTGTATTCATTCTTTATAGTGCTTGGTTGGCTGGACTAAGTCCCATGGTTTTTTTACCCAAGTTGGATTTTTCGTACTAAAATATCGTGTGTCTAGTTTTATGTGTGATTACTTATATATATATATATATATATATTTTGACATATGATTGTTGCATACACTATATTAAAGGACTATGGTTAAATTTGAATAGTTGAATTGTGATCAATCTAAACAACCCTCCAAAAGGTATTTTTGTAAATTCATATATTCGGAATCGCGGTTTATATTTTTTCAAGGACATTTGTTTAAAAAAAGATGTGGAAACTAGACATTGCTTTGACTAATTTGGGACCTTCAAAAAAAATTTTTTAATTGTACAATTTATTATTTTTTGTTTCACCGATATTTTTCTTTTTCAAGTTCACGATTTTGGACCCCTTCTTCTAAAAGATGTTTTTTTTTTGTTTTGTTTGGATCTGGGCTTTTTTAGAAAGAAAGGCTGCCCTTATTAACGTTTAAAAAATTTAAGATCTTAAAGATTGGAGACGTAAGGTGAAAGCCTTGTTCGCATTATGGCTAGAAAAGTATATATATTGTTTTTTTGGTTATGGATGTCTATATCAATTTGCGCGTACTTTGACTAATTTTCTCTCTTGCTTAGAAAAGTAATTTGATGCTCTAAAATGTTTGGATCTATTTACACAAAAAAAAAAAAAAAATTGCTTAGCCCAGTGGTAGGGCCCTTGTAGCCAGCTCGATCGGCAAGTTTGTGGTCTATGCCACCTTCCTCAGGGGTAGAATTGGAGTTTTATGTTGAGAGGTAGAACAAAATATAGACAATGATAATAACATACAACAAATTTTTTTTTTTTTTTTCTGCCAAAGCTTTAAACGATATTTTTGCATCACAAATCAGACAAAAAATTGAACTCTGCATGAAAAAATAATTAGCAACTGGATAAGCACTTATTAAAGTCAATTTTGACATATGCTTCCCAAAAACATGAACAAAATAGCTTTTTAATTAATTGTACTCTATGTTCTTCATAGAGGAGAAATCATCTATTATCGAGTATGTACTAAATGTCTCTGCAATTTTCTTCTTAATAATATAGAACTGAATAATTTGTTAGAAAATCACCATCCATCTTGTTTCAAAGTTCAGTCTTGATAATGTTTATAGTTGAAAATGTTCATATTTGAAAATCGAAAAGTCATCACAAGACAAATCAATTTATTAATGAGAGAATATGTTTCTCGCTTTCCAGTCTTTACTAATTCATAACAAAGTTAAAAAATTATTGACATATTTTGTAAAACGGGATGTCCAAGAATATCAACTATACAATGTAATAATTTATATGGTATATGAATTTTCACCTACTTTGTAAAACCTACTAGATATAAACTACTTTGTAAATGATTTATAAATCCATTCACAAAAGTTAAATCCCTAATTTGAAAAAGAATTTATTTCACATGCTCCATAATACAAATACAAAAGATATAAACTTTAAAAGGTCAAATTTCCTTTAAAATTGGCATGGTGTATCTTAACTTGACTTTTATGACTTGTTAGTATTTGAATTGAATGATAGTGGAGGAGGGTAAGTAATAGTGCTTCTGGTGTTTCTGTAATAACAACGAGAATTCTCCTAAAAGGGCTAGCCAAGAAGGTATTATTTGGGTCCACTGCTCTTACTTATGTACCCAAGATCTCCCATACAAACTTCCATTGTAGGATTCAACATAAGGACGCGTTGCGTGTTAGGGCGTGGATTGTGAGACTCAGGCAGCTATACATGGGCGAAGACAAAATCCTGGCAGGTTATGGCAGTGGCAAGCTAGCTCTAAGATTATGTACTCAAATCCTACATCGCCTGTAGAGAGGAAGCATTATATATGTAAGAACTTGTATCTCTTTGGTACAATGCATTTTAAAGCGGTGTGAGCTAAGACACAAAACGAACAATATTGTACTATATGGATCTTGGGTCGTGACAAAAATGTGGATCTTAGGTTATGACAAAATGGTATCAGAGCCAATCCTAGCCAAAAGTGTACGGATCCAGCCTAGTGTCAAGACGCGTTGTCCGTTAGGGGGGTGGATTGTGAGACTCGGACAACAGCACCTACACTACGAGAAAAGTAACATTTAGCGACCAAAACATTCGTCGCTAAAAGTGTGTATTTTGTTGCTTAATTAATTAGCAGCGGAAATATTTTTGTTGCCACCTCGTCGCTGTAACCTTGACACCGAAAGTTTTTGGCAACGATTTGTATTTTCGTTGCCAAAAGTGACCTTTTCACGGCAAGTTAAATCGTCGCTAAAAACTATTACTTTTCGCAGCGATGCAAAAAATTTGTTGCCAAATACACTTTTTGCACAACCACGTCACCAAAAGCTTTGCAACAGCGACAAAAAATTTGATTGTTTATCTTGGGAAAATTACCTTTAGCAAACAAAGTATGTTATCACCAAAAGTACTTGTCTACAACTTATATATTTCGTCACTAAAAAAGAGCATTTTATTTTTTTAAAAAAATCCCTAAATTCAATTGGACATGAATTTTTTGCTATACATATGTAAATTCGATAGACACCTGTATATTCATTAAATATATTCCATTCTAAAAATATATAAATGAAACACATCAAACAGAAATCCAAAAACAATGCTAAATATTAAAAGCAAGACTTGTACAAAATGTATAAATATAAAACAAATATTTAGGTACAATCCAAAATCCTGTAACAAAACATATTCTATTCGAAAACAAAAATCTTCATTGTTGCTCAAATCCATCTGCATGCTGAGTCCATCTTCTATCTGTAACAAACAAAATAAGAAAGAGAAACTATCAAACACATTATAAATCTAAGTGGTTAAGTGTTTAGTTTCACAAGCTTACTTCTAGTTTATTACCAAGAGTCCTATCAATATGTTGTCCATTCCAACAAGTTTGTTTAGGCTTGAGTGAGGTGCTAGTGATAGTTTCAGTGCTATTCAGTTGCTATTTTACAATTTTTCCCTTGACTGGCCCCTTCTCGATTTAAAGTTTCAAATTTCACAAGTTTGCTTCCAATTCTATAACCGGGAGTCCTATCAGGGTGTCGTTTGTTTCTACATGTTATGGCACACACAATGCATTTGCATGATGTGTCAACTTAAAATAAATCAAAATTTTAAATTAAATTCCATCAATTTAACCATAAAAAAACTCACTTTAATATGATAACATAGTCAACACTTATTAAGGCCCACTCATGGACCTATGCATTGTTGTATTCTGCTTCAGTGCTTTACTATTTACAACCACTATAGCTTTTGATCCATGTCCTGCTTTTGAAATCTAAATCTGATGTACATTCTGTCAACCACCCAATGATTAAATATTTACATCCAAAGTATATAGTCTTGCCATAGCTAGTTTCAACCATCAAAAGGCCATGTATAATTTCAGTTTCCACCAATCTTAGAAGTCATTCATGTTACCAATTTAAACTAAAGAACCAAACTTGACCCCAAAAAAACAAAAACATTTCATGAACAACTCAAATTTTTTTTAACTAATTTATGGTATTTGGTCCAATTTTCCTGTGTTTTGGGCTGATTATATATTCAATTTCTTTCAGTTGGTAATAAAAGGTTTAAATGGAAAAATCTTCTAGTATTTGTTGGTTCCACTATTTTTTAATAACTAAAGAATCCAAGTATCAGCATTCATTGTATTTCTTATTATTTATTGCTGAGAAATGTTTCCAAAATACCAAACCTAAGGGAGTATGTATCAAGCATGGAAAACCTTAGGGATTGGGTCCTCAAGCATGAAAAACCTGGCAAATGCCATGATGTATATAGGATGTCTACCTATATGTGCGTGTGCAGCTAAAAAGCTTGTTTGAGTTGAAGTATCTTGTCCATACACTAAAACAATAGCCAATCCAATTCAACAGGTCAGTTTGATAGTTAGTTAGCTAGCTCCCCATGAGTGCTCACCACCATCAACCACATCAGTTAAAAGCAACTTTTCTAAACGAAACCCATCATCATAACAACAGCAAACACATGGGTCACTCATAAAGATCAAAGGTTTTGCTAGGACCAGTGCAACAATGAAAATGAAAATTACCTGACCACAGTTCTTTCTCAGAGGACTTTCCTCAACCAATTGGAAGACATTATCCTTTGGGGCCTACATCAAACACTATCAAACCAATCATAAACAGTTATGTCATAAATAGCCATGTCTATGAGAAGTCCCAATCAGAATCCCTAGACCAATAACAAAGACAAAAACAAAAATAAAACAAAAAGAATGGGCAATTATATTGGAGACAACCCCTTAAGTCACAAAGTAGAACCATGTACACATACATATTATCCATGCATATAGAAAAATTAGTTAGACAGTAGACACTACATAATCTCTAATCATCAGGAAAAGATGCAACAACAATGTATAATCAGCAGTAGAGACCCACATCAGAGGTTCTACCATACAAAAAATAGAACTCCAATAGATGGCATGTATAGCCTCTACTCTGACAGCCTAAGAACACGAAATTTGGTAAAAAGAAGGTGAATTCTCTTTTGAAATTTGAGAAAAAGAATGTTGGGTTAAACGCATTGGGCAAAAATACAAGACTTATAAAAAAACATTATTTTAGTAATCAAATATCAGGAAAACTGAAAAACAAATGATCATATTAAAATCTAAAGTACAAAACCTTGGCAATAATATATAGGTCTGAGGGCATAAACCAAGATGTAAGAGATGTCAAAATGATTATAAAACATTTTTAGTTATTCTGTTAGAAATCAATTTGAAAATCTAGACAGATCTCTAGAAGAGACCTTTGAACTTCACCAAACTGTATGCTCTAGAAGTGATTTTTTTGGAGGTCCTAAACTAAGTTGTAATTTGAAATTTATGTGTGTTCTGAGTCCTTCAATGTATCTATAAAGGAGTCCTTCATATGGTTTAAGTGAAGCAATCCTAAATAATTTTTTTTTTTAAAATAGAGCATAAAACAGAGTATTGGTCTCCTCTGTATTCTGCAATTTTCTGCAGATTCAACATAATATACCAGAACCAGTTTACAAACTCTTTGATTCTAACATCTGCATATGCTTCTTATAAGAGTAAAAATTGGTCCAACACCAAATACTTCGATCAAGGATAATGAAAATGAAAGAAAATAATAAAAGAAAAAAAACAAAATAAATTAATTTCTCAAACCTATTTATCTCAGAATGTGCATTTGCATTTGAGACTGCCGATGAGAGACAGAGAAACTGGGAATGCTGGAATTGAAAATTGAACTTTACTTTGAGATAACATTCCCATTCTGAAGATAACCTGCAAATACACACACATGTAATATATGAATACAAGCTAAAGAAAGAGGGTGGGGGACCTGGGGTTAGATTTCGAACCAGACAATTCAAACTATATTTCCAAGCCCTAGCACTTCGTTTCTTCTATAAATGTGGGGCTTCTTCTACAAATGCGTGAGCGAGAACCAACAAGAAGAGAGGGCTCACAACCACCGAAGAGGTAAGAGTTAGCGTTTCTGAAATTGGTAGAGAGAGAGAGAGAGAGAGAGAGAGAGAGAGAGAGAGAGAGATTGTTGTGTGCACATGGGGAAGAATCCCTTCCTCGGCAAAAAAAATTACAAATCTCAGCAGTGAGAAACGTTGAGAAAAATTAGACCCAAAAAAGGGTTGAGAAACACAAGTCGAGAGAGGGGTGAAGAAACGTAAAAATTGAGAGACAGAGGAACACCCAGGTAGAGGGAGATGATGAAAGGGAAAAGATTGAGAGGCAAAGGGAGAGAGAAACTAGAAAGGGGAAGAATGTGTAGAGAACGAAATGAGAAGGGAAAAAATCTGGGTTCTTTCGCAATAAGATAAGTCGTTGCCAAAACTTTAAAATATTCCACTTGCCGAAATCAATTCCATGCCAAACTTGTGAGTGACAATAGGCAACGAGAATAAATATGGATGCGAAAAGCACTATTTGGGCGACAAGAAAAAAAAAATGTTGTCGCGGAATCTCTCTTTGTAGAGTGAAAAGTTATGGGTGTCAAATTTGGAGCAAGAATTTCCAACAAGAACAAAATGCTAGTCGCACAAACTGTCATTTTGGCAACGAAAAAAAACTCTTGTTGCGAAAAATGCCCTATTGGCAATGAGAAAAAGAAGTTGTCGCAGAAAGGACTCTTTTGGCAACACAGAAAAAATTTGTTGCAGAAAATACACTTTTGGCAACGAGATTATATGACTATCGCGGAAGGTTGTTGCGGAAGGTGTAATTTGTTGTAGTGCTAGGCGGGGTCTGACTCGTGTCAACCGAGCACACTCGAGATGATCCCAAGTGAAAGCTGGCAGAGTAGTAAAACTCAGAGTACGAGATTGTTCCCACAAGGATCTATATGCACTAGACTGAAAGAACTGGACCTATCCCCTCAACTACTCACAAAATTCTAACAAACTGCTTCTAAAAAGGAAAATAAAAATATGGTTGTTTTGGAAATGGTTTGATTATTTAAACTAGCTACAAGAAAATGCTAAACAATTTGGACACCGTTTGATTTTAACTTAATGAGACAAAGTCTCGGGATTAATCGATCCAACCGATTATTTTTCTTGAAATTCCGAAGAAGGGATTTTATAACTCAAATTCTTCGACTACATCGTGAGTCTCGGATTTGAAAGTTCTAGAAATAAAAACGAGGTGTTCTTTAGAAATTCAACTTCTAGGATAAATCAAGTTTTTAGAATCGAGGATGAATACCATCGATTCGTGCAGCGCATAAATTGAGTATAGACTTATGCATAAACGTTATCGAACATAATCAATCATTCAAGTTTTTAATGTTTTCTAGTACGAAGAACACGAAGAACAATAAAAACAAAAATTTAGCTTTAAAACCCGAAATCTACCTCATTTGTTCATCCAAGACCTCCAATGGGTATTCACAATTAATCTCAAAAGTGGAAGAGTTAGCTATTCATATCTATCTATGGAACAACTTCGAAATAATTGAAGAAATACTGAAAATCCAAATTTTAATACAAGAACTCAACTGAAATCACGAATCTAATGCAAGGAAATGGAAGAACATTATTGAAACTAATGTTTAAGAGATTACAATTACAACTAAGCAAGAATCTAACAAATAAAATCTAAATAAATGAAAAACTTGCAAAAATCCTAACTATCGCCGCCCCTCTACTCTAATATCTTGAAAATAAAATAAAAGTTTGTATTTATAGGGATTATAATCGAACCCTAAAATCTAGCAAAAATTGGCCTTGCCGTTCGAATGGCTGGAGGGGCATTTGAACACCCATAGCTGGGATCTTTGCCGTTCAAACGCCAGGCCAAATCGTGGAATACATGCTCTCGGGCATTCAAATGGCCTCTACCACTATTCGAATGGTAGGCAATTTCTAGGCTTCTTTTCTTCTTTGCCGTTTGAACAGTCTCATGGGGGTTTGAACAGTAATCCCATTTTTTGGCCTTTTGGGAATCGACTTATTTGAAACCTTTAGAGTTAGAATTTGCCGACGCACATTATGCAAATATGTGTAACTTTGAAAGAGTTTTCCAATGGCGTATCATTCATCCCGTTTCGATTTACAAGTAGAAACTTGCATGTTTTTCGAGACAAAACCCCGACAACGGTCCTCGACGAGCCACGATTGCAGCTCGGATCACTTCTTTAACTCTAAAATGACTTCCTTAGCTTCAAATATTTGAAATGAGGTAGAGTATGAGGTTAATGCAATATAAAGCGAATACAACATAATTAGATCTAATCTAAGGCTATCAAAGGTCGTTTAGCGGCCATAGACTACACTTCTGTAATCCAATCAGGGACAAGATCTTGACAGGTTACAACAGTGGCAGGTTGGCTCTAACGTTATGTGCTGAGATCCTACATGCCTAGAAAAAGAAAAGGAAAAATGTTATATATGTAGGCACTTGTATCTCCGTAATACTATGCGTTTTTAAAGTCGTGTGAGACAAGGTCCAAAATAACTAATATTGTACCATATGGATCTTAGGTCATGACAATTTCCCCTCCCTTCTGAACTCTAGAGGATAAATTATAGTGCTTGCTAGCAAGGGCGGAGCCAGAAATTTATTTTACCCTAAGGTATAAGTTATGGTATAATATATTAAAAAAATTTATAGAACTTCTACGTGGAAAGTGTATATGAACAAGATTGTAATTTATTTATGACAAACAACTAGATAAATATATAAATGTTAAACTATAAATAAAGAGAAGTACCCCAAAAAAAAAAAAAAAGTACACTACTGAAGTCATGTCCTACAGGCTTTCACAGAATATAAATTATTTATTATCGAAACTAAATTAATATTTTTAAAAAGGTCTCTTTCAATGTAGGCACTCATAGAGTAATCTAGTATTTTGATGTTGGCATCATTATTAATAATTTCCTTTTCGTTAGTTTATTAACTCTAGACAATTTTTATTTGTTTATTTATGAATTATGCTGAAGATTAGTTGAAACAAATAAGTTACAACATTACTATTTCTTTACGTGTGTATAGCTAGATGTTTATATAATAAAGAAGTGAAAGTAGAGATAGACCTTTTGAATTTTTCTATTAGAGAGGATGCAATAGGGACTGTCCAGCAACGGCTTTCAAGAAGTTCAAAAGTTAATAAATCGGCTAGCACCCAAGTCAAGACTTCATCCAGTTAATTGCCAAAGAAAATACAGGAGAAAAAATAACAAATAAAACCCTAAATCTGTAGCACCCAATTTCTTTTTTTGGTTTTTAGTGTTTATGTTAGGCTTGGGATGGAGTAGGCTAAAAAATTAAAAGGCGAGCTAAAATAAGGTCAAACTAATAATTTACATATAAATTTTTTTTTTGGACTTCTCTACCCTAGCCTACAGTTCAGGTGAGCCTTCACAGAAGCTTCGCCCATGCTTCCTGGTGACAAATGTTTTCCGGTTGTATTGCCTTCTATCAAAAAAAAGAGAATTATTGAATGATAGCAAAGTTATAACTAGTGTCTTGTAATCCTTATCAGTAGCTCCGCCCATGCTTCTTGGTGTTTCCTGGTTGAATTGCCTTTTACAACAAAAACCAATAAACAAAAAATTGGATGATAGAGAAGTTATAACTGATGTCTTGTGATCCTTATCAAAATAACAGTGTAATTTTAATACTATTCAATTAATAGGTCTTACCTGATTAGTGAGAGTGAAAAAAAAAAAAAAAAAAGTGGGGATGGTTGAATGGGTCACAGTGTCACGCGATTTCCCGAAATAGGGAGAGAATACAATTGGTTGGAAGGATTTTTGGATTAATTTTGCTATCAATTTTATCACTATAATGAACTTTTTTAACCTGAACTTTTAATCGAAATTGTTAAAGTCAGATGTGCCAATTTTATTGGAATTAATGTTATAGGCACGAGTTTGTATATTTATAAGGGACACATGCACCCGCGGACTCACGGGGTGGGCGGCCCTGCTCCCTAAATTTTAAAAGGTTTTTGGGACCCATGTATTTCCGGGAATCTATGATAAAATAGTTAAGTTAACCCTTCCAAAATTAAGTAATTTTATCTTGTCACTTTCAATTTTTCTCCTTATATTTTACTCATTTTAATATTTTTCATTCGGTCATGTAGTTTTTTTTATAATTTGTATATATCTTGATTTTAGATTTTTTTTCTTTACTCACCGAACTCCACATTTTTAATTTTCTATTAGTATTTGTTTCAATGACTATTATTATTTGGGTGTGGATGTTGCTTTCTTAGTTTGGGCCAATGATGCTAATCCTAGCTCCTGATGTACTTAGATTGGTAATTTTACAAATCTTTTTGCTGTTTCAAAAAAAAAAAAATGACTAATATAGTGTATTCTATTTTCACATTCATTATGCATATAAACCCAACAACCATCTCTTTCTGGAAAAGAAAATATTACTTCACTGATATATAATATTTTATGTTATAAGAGCCTTCTTTTATTTCATAATGATTAATGTCAATTATAATTGTCTAGTCAATATTAAATATTTTTGACATAAAAAATTATTTTTTGATAAAATGTGATATTTATATTATAAGTAAGATAACTCTAAAAGAGACAATTTAATGAGAATGTAGTGTTTTCATTTATAGGTACTATATCATTATAATTTTTACTTTTCTTATTTATGGGTCTCTTAAGTTAAATCAATAAAAAAAATTTCCTCCCTCGCCCGTCTTCGCAAAATTGCTGCGTCTGCCGTGTCACATGAATCAAAGGAATCTTGACTTTTTGGGAGTAGAACCCACACTTACACAAAGCATATCAATGTTCATTTCTTTTTTATAGGCACGTATTTTATATTAAAAATCCCCGGATAGAATTGGCTGGTTTCTTATGTTATAAGAGTAATTACATTTTATCCTTTATAATTTAAAACTTATATGACCGTTGCAAATCACTATTAATTTTAATAATTTTTTATTTTTTAAAGTTAAGTTCAAATTACAAGAGGAGCTATGTGTCGACTTTTATACTATATGAAAGTCATGTGATTTTCAATCAAAATTGTTATGAATTTTTTTTAACTCAACATAACTAAACTAAAGAAAAAATAAAATAACTCACTTTGAAAGGAACAAAAGTTTCATATTGGTTCAAATTCGAGAAGAACCATAACTCATTCAAAACATAAGTAGTCTTCCAAATAATTAATATTTCATTAATCAATCCATACGGCATATATAATTATTTAAAATCTCAAGATAACTCTTAAAAACAATTGTCTTTAAGTAACCACCAATATCATCGTAATTATATTTATTTATAAGTTTAGTTTTGATATACTGACAGTGTATAATTTTTTTTTTACACAAGTAGGGTATTAGAATTTGACACGTGTCTTTTAGAATTTAATTACAGTATAAGCAAGCAAGGTTCGTGGACACATGTTGTATTCTAGTGCCTGCTTGTGTAAAAAAATTCTACACCGTCAGTGCATTAAAATTAAATTCTATATTTAAATAATATTGATAGAGTCCTTACTAAAAATAAGGTTCATGAGGTTCCTTGATTCTTCAAAGAACCTTGTCCTCAAGATTCAAGATCCTCAATAATACTATATTGGAGGTCTTCACAAAAAATAAAAACGAAAGTCGTCAAATTAAAAGGGATCTCTTTTGGGAGGTTCTTCCTCATAGCAACCACGTCGAAGAGATTGCACCTCCTAATCGCAACCTTTAGCCTCCATTTCTCTACGATACATTAAGAAAGTGATTTTTATAACTTTGTTCTTAAGTTTCAAAATCTTCCATAATATCATATAAAGATAAATAAAAATGAAAGTAGCAAAAAGAATCACAACTTTCGTACGTTATTGATCTACAAATATTTCAGGAAAGTGGCTCTATGCCATTGTTATGAACCTTTAATAGGATAGAATCAAATGATAAAATAATCCACTTCGAGGAGAGCCAAACCCTCATATTTATTTGAATAATACTGATAGAGTCCTAAATACAAAAAGGTTAATGTTAAGAACTTAAACAATACGTCAAAAGATTCAGATCTAATGAAACGTGTAAGATCAATTCTTATATCCAGTACCATACCAGAATATTGCAACTCATGTCCCATACCATAGGTTAAGCCTACTAAGATCGTAACATATCACCACACTCCGCAGTTGACATCCATATTGGCCCACCTTTCTCAACTGGGTGACTACATGTATCCTTCTTTTTGACGTGGTGTCTGTTCTAATACCCAATGTTTAAAACTTAATAAATACTCCAAAAGATTTAGTTCTCATGAACGAGTGTGACATCAATTTATATATGCCGTTCTTTACTGAAATAGCCTAACCTATATCTCATGCCATGAGTTGAGCCTGCTAGGATATTAACCCAAACCACAAGGTGATAAGAGTACTTATCCCTATATTATACACAGCTTGAAACAAACACTGGCAGGAATTTTTTCTAATGATTTAAGGCCTCTGCCCTACCCCAAGTGACAATTAATGTACTCATGTTCTTGCATGATAGTTAAAAAACAATTGAGAAAATCTTAATGCAAAGCTGCCAAACATGCGTTCAGCGGAGTTGCACATGCACATGGATCCGATTGGGGGATTCGGATCGAAACTTCGTCAACCGTAAACAATACGACCATTCTCCAATTGTCTTTTTTAGTAGAAGTACAGTCGGAGAATTAATTTTAAAACATTTGGAATTATGCCAAACAGAAATTAGGGATGTTATTTACTCAAAAGAGTATCAATCAAAGTTAAATTTTAACTATTTAAAAACTCGGTGAAACAAGTTACTTTGAAACACTTGACTAGCATACTGTTAATATGACTGGCAAAAGGGATAAGGGATTTTCATTTTCTGCAAAGTCGAGCTTGATTGATTATCGTTTCTGCAAAATATCATTGATGATTTTCATCTAAAAATTTCGAAATGACAACTTTAAGTACTATCCAAAATTTAAAGCCAAATGACATGCAACACGAGGATGGGCGAGTTGACTTTTCAGTGATTCCAACTCCACTAGGAAGCTAGTACCGTGTTGATATATGCTTCAAAATTCACAACTGTCCACCTCTATCACCATCACCACCACCCCGCCGCTGTGGCCACCACGGCTGAGTACTGAGACTTGCTGCCGGTTATCGACTGCGATAATCCAAGATGGGATCTTCAGGAGATGATATCCACCAACCTATGCTTCAAGACAACCCACCAATTTTATCACCTCAACCATCGGAAATGCATAGTGAATCTAGCGGACAACTTGAAAGTATATTATCTGATAGCAGTTTGCCACTCTTGCAGCGTCTCGGGCTTGCAACATGGATTGAATTGAAGCTGCTCTTCTACCTCGCTGCCCCTGCTGTTATTGTTTATATGATCAACTATTGCATGTCCATGTCCACTCAAATCTTCGCAGGCCACCTAGGAAATCTTGAGCTTGCTGCCGTCTCCCTTGGCAACAATGGCATCCAGATCTTCGCCTTGGGTCTCATGGTACTTGCCCCTCTCTCTCTCTCTCTCTCTCTCTCAGTTAATATATACATAAAAATGATTAAATTTAGATGTTGCCCTTGTTGCAATGCATTGTGTTCTTCCACTTATTCTCATGTGCTATTAACAGCTAGGCATGGGAAGTGCAGTCGAAACTCTTTGTGGACAAGCATATGGAGCCAACAAATACGAAATGCTAGGCATTTACATGCAAAGATCAATCATCCTCCTCACTGCAACTGGTGTCCTGCTTTCTCTGATCTACATTTTCTGCAAGCCCATCCTCATATTCCTCGGAGAATCATCGGATATAGCGTCAGCAGCAGCCTTTTTTGTGTACGGCCTCATTCCTCAAATATTTGCATACGCCATTCACTTTCCGACCCAAAAATTTCTACAGGCGCAGAGCATTGTGACGCCTAGTGCTTACATATCTGCGGCCACGCTAGTTCTACACCTCATACTGAGCTGGGTTGCTTTGTATAAGATTGGGATTGGGTTGTTGGGTGCGTCACTGGTGTTGAGCTTGTCCTGGTGGATAATTGTGGCGGCCAAGTTTGTTTACATAGTAAAGAGTGAAAGGTGTAAAAACACATGGACTGGGTTCAGTCTACAGGCCTTCTCTGGGCTGCCGGAGTTCTTTAAGTTGTCGGCAGCTTCGGCGGTGATGCTGTGCTTGGAGGCGTGGTACTTTCAGATTCTTGTTTTGCTGGCTGGGTTGCTTGAAAATCCTGAGTTGGCTTTGGATGCTCTCTCTATCTGGTAAGAACAAAAGCTCTTTTTGTTTTGTTTTGCTCAAATTACATGAGGGTTGGCTTTGGGTGGAATGCATTCTTGGGTTTTATCATATAGGATGATATGTTTAAATAAGAATTTTTTATTTTAAAATAAAACAACAATTGTAATAACTTTTAATTATAAAACTGTCGCTCACCGGCTCATCATTTTAGTGAATGTTTTTGTATAAATTTTTTTATAAGAATATCATTTTCCTTTACCATTTCATGAAAGAAAATGCTATTCTTATAGAAGATTTGTGCATAAACTTCTACTAGAATAATGTGGTAGTAGTTGTGACAGTTTTATAATTAAAAGTTATTATGACAAGTATTTTGTTTTGAAAAAAAAAGCTTTTCTTCATATACATATTTTTGTAAGAAAATTTAGTTTGAATTTTATATTTGTATAGCATTATGTAAACTTTCATGGATTGTCCCGTAAGTTGGCAACGATTTTCATTGGTACCTTTGAGCTCACTACCAAACGGGCGCAGTGGGCCATGGCCCCTAAAATGTTGTAGAATTTAGGATTTTTGGCAAATGCCATCCAAGTGCACCATGTGATGTCAATGCTCACATTTATTTGCAATGCTACGAGCAAAAAGTTGACCAAAAATGTCTCCGCGAAAACAAAATAAAAAAAATGTTATATGTAATGTAATCGGGATTTTCTCATGATACTGTACTACCATCCACCTGGAAGCTTGTGATTTGATACTTATTTGGAAATAATTATTTAGAAAATAGTGGATGAGAATAATATTTTTCTGCTCTCCGCCATCCTATTATTAAAAAGAGTATTGCGTTGCTCGAAAAAGAGATGTTGCTATCCTAATTGTTGTTTTGATGGTCAATGGTAGTTTAGTGGGCTAATCGATATCTTGTGAATGCTAATTGCAGCACGACAATTTCGGGAGGGGTATTCATGATCTCAGTCGGGTTCAATGCAGCCGCAAGGTCAACCCCTTTATATTCTAGAGAGTCAGTCAAGTCATTTTGCAAATATTTAAAGTAATAAGAAGTTTTGTTGGTATATATCTGAGCAGTGTGAGAGTGAGCAATGAGCTTGGAGCCGGAAACCCAAAGTCGGCTGCATTTTCCGTAGTAATTGTGACTTCAATCTGCTTCATCATCTCCGTGATCGCAGCAATGATCGTTCTTGCCCTGCGCGATGTCATTAGCTACGCCTTCACAGAAGGTGAAACCGTGGCCAATGCTGTCTCCGATTTCGGTCCACTTCTAGGCTTTACCCTCATCCTCAATGGAGTCCAACCGGTCTTGTCCGGTGAGCATCGAAAAACTTCAAGTTTATCAATCAAATTATTATTTTTTTATTTTTGTGTGTGGATAATTCTGTGCTAATTAACTCGAGACAAAACGTGAACCATGCATGAAGGTGTGGCCGTTGGCTGTGGATGGCAATCCTTCGATGCGTACGTGAATGTGGGCTGTTATTACATAGTTGGAGTACCACTCGGTGCATTACTCGGCTTTTACTTTAACATGGGAGCTAAGGTAACGCAGAAACAAAAAAAAAAAAAATGTTTCCTGGTGTTCTTATCATAGTCTCAAACACTATTTCTGGTGGGTGCAGGGAATATGGGCAGGGATGCTGGGCGGCACAGTAATGCAAACCATCATCTTGATGTGGGTCACATTTGGAACAGATTGGAATAAAGAGGTATTAATTAATCATACCCTTATTTATTTATTTGTTTTCTGTTCTTAAATTTCTTATCACTATGATGCAAGCATTGAATATATGCATTCGATACTCCAACCTATGAACAGGAATGTACGTATATTCGGCTCAACACCTATGGGCTATCCGAGCCCCTCAGGCCCAACTCGGTCCGAGCCTGACTAGACCCAAGCAAAGCCCTAGTGCCCTTATGGGGAGGCCTGGGCCTACCCTTAGGTAGCCCAGCCCATCTTGGCCCACCAACTAGTCTGGTGCCCAACCGAAAGCCCATCCCTATAATGTATAATTATACAAATACCTATAGTGTATTTCAATATTAAGTTGAATTATACAATTATCTATAGTGTATTTATACAAATACCATACCAATTATTATAATAAGTCCAAGTGTATATAGGTTTAAAATAATTAAATATCCAGTCCAAATTTTTTTAATTAAATATAAGTTTAATTATAAACTTATAGTGTTTTTTTTAATGTAGTTAATAGTTTGCATGAATCTACATTAATTAATAGTTTATAAGTTTAATCATTTTTATTTTTTTTGTATTCTATTTGTAAATTGACTAATTGTCTACTTTAGCTTAACCATTATAAATCTACACATTTTGAGCTTTTTTTTTTTTTTACCAATTTATAAATCAATTACTATTTTTTAAAATCTACTTTAAACTTTAAAGTTTAAAATTAAAATTTCAAAAAAAAAAAAAATTTACCCAAGCATGCTAAATTGTTCAAGCCCGAAGCCTGAGTCCAAGCCCACTATTAGGGCCGTGGGTAGGGCTTGGGCTTAGTGTTTCTAATTTGCAAAAACTTAAAAAGCCCAGCCCAAACTCAACAAGCCCAAGACCGGCCGGGCCAAGCCGATATTACAACCCTACTAAGAACATAAAATTGAATTTTTGGATTTGTACGACAACACTTTGAATGGACCTCTATCATCTTTTAAATTAATGATCAATCTACTACTAGAAGTATTTGTAAGTAGATCTGGTAAATGCTAGAGTCATTTTTTTTTTTTAATTTTAATAAATATCTCGGATTATTGAAAAACTTCCTGCTAAAAAGCCAATATATGAACATTGTCATGTTTATCATTCGGAATTTGAATTGAAATTTGCAGGTGGAAGAAGCTAGGAGGAGGTTGAATAAGTGGGAAAGGCCAGAAGGTATCGAAGGGATAAAGGAAAGTTCTTATAAACAGGGCTGTTAATGGGTTGGGTCTGTTCAGACCCGACTGAACTCGAATCTGATCCGATTTACTAACATGTAAATCCGATCCAGATCCAAATATTATAGACCGGATCTATATAACTCAGGCCCGATTCTTTAATAAAGGGGTTCTGACCCGAATATCTGATCCGACCCATTTTTTTTTTTAGACTGAAACTTGAGTGATTTCTTATGCCATTCTAGCCTTTAACATACAAGATTTGATGGAATTTTTTTAATAGTACTAGTAAATGGAAAAGAAAATAAAGAGGAAACTCTCGTACAAATATCCAAGACCAATGCTCAATAGAGTCTATGTCGAACACAACCAGATGAAGAAAAAACGTGATCAGAATGGAAATATTGCGCTGTGGTTATCTTCATTGACCAAAAAGAAAGAGACCCAAATGGATAAAACTAAGGCACGCATTAGAATAGAGGCGCTAGGTGTGGAGAGGGAGAAAGAATAGGATGGCGAAGAAGATAGAAGAAAAAAAAAAGGCTGAAAAGTAGGTGTGAAAGAGCTTGGGGATAAATATAAAGAGCAAAATAAAGATATCCAAAGAACTTTTGCATATACCTTGTATTTTATCTTCAGTCTTATTTTAGTTTTTTTCACTTTAAATATAACAGTTAACTTCTTAGAGTTTTGGTTAAGTGTCACTTTGACCTTTTATTAGTTACCGTTATATTACTTAATAGAAAATAATCATATGGACCTCACATGAAAAAATTTTAAAGGCAATATAAGAATTTCGCACATTATGTTTGAAAATAAGAAAAATGATTGAAAAATAAAATTATATATATCATCTTTAGAATTAATTATTAACACACCATCTGAATTATAAATCAGTATATAATTAATCAATGTGAATCAATATAATCCTAAAAATAAAGTATAATTAGTAAAATAAAAATTAAATTTTTAAAAAATAACTAATTTCACTAAAAAAATAACTAACATACCCATTTAAGTTATTTTTTTTAAAAATTTAATTTTTGTCTTACTAATTATATTTTGTTTTTAAATTATACTGATTCACAGTGATTAATTATATACTGATTCATAATTTAGATGATGTGTTAATAATTAATTTTAAAGATGATATCCACAATTTTATTTTTTAATTATTTTTTTCATTCTCAAACACAATGTGCGAAATTCTTATATTATCTTTAAAATTTTTACATGTGATGCCGGCATAACTATTTTTTGTTAAGTAATATAACGATAACTAACGAAATGGTCAAAGTGATACTTGATCAAAATTTCAAATGATTAACTGTTACATTTTAAAAAAGAAAGATTAAAATAAAATTGAAGATAAAGTGTAAGAGTATAAAGTAAAATATATCCCGAAAATAAAGCAATTTAAGTATGATAAAATAAAAATAAAAAAAGCGATGTCAACAGACAACCCCCATCAAGGGAAAAATTTAAAACCTAGAAACTAACAAATATCCTAATACTAACCTAAAAGAAGCTACGCTACTTTCATACATGACACGAGTTGCACTACCTTACTCCAAAGATGATGGATCCTATTCACACTCTCTATCTTATCCATCTCGCTTGAAAACATAAATAAAATTTAAGAGACTTTTTTTTTTTATTTTATAAAAGCTACCATCATCACCCTAGGTTCTGTAAAGCTATCATCGCCAAATACTTTATTTTGGTTGATATTTTAGATACAACTGATGAAATAAAGCACTAGACAAGAGAGAAGAAACCGAACTATAACCTACAGTGATATATATTTGCTTTGAGTGGAGGCCTTACTATCAATAAGAATAAGTCCGCTTATCTACATTATCATTTGATTTACTTTTTTAAAGGGGATCTGCAATACATACACTACATTGATATTCGGCGCTTAACCTTGTTCTCATGAACTTTGAATGTTAATCGGAAAAGTACCTGTCATACTCTTATTAAATCATACTTTGTAGAAGCACAAGATGTGATCAATTTCCTTTTTGGGACCTAAGTTTTGATAACTTAAATATATAATCAGTCAAAATTAGATGTGTTTTCCTACTCATTCTCAGCAGGCATTTAAGTTTAACAATGTATTAGAAGAAAAATTATTTTATTTGACAGTCAGTTCTGTCTGACTCTACTCGTGGGTCTCAAATTTTCAAATGGAGTATTAATGATATATCATTGGCAATATTAGAAAATAGAAATTAGATATGTTATTTCCTAAAAATAATGATGAATCCCAACTAAATGATAACAAGTAGCACCAATTTTGTGAAAAATAAAGAATGATTAACATTTCAAATGTACTCGTCACTTACTTAAAATGCATTATCAATCATTTTATAATGTATCACTTTTTTAGCACTTAATTATTTAAGGACTTGATTAATATGTAATGAAAAATGCTAACTGTATCATTAGGTAAATGTTAAAGCGTGTTTTTTTATGGTTGTGTACAAAATGTTAAATAGTGTAAAAAAAAATATAATTTTTTAATATTTTATACAATAATATAAAATATACTTAACATGTATCATTTATACTATTATAAAAAGTGAACGCTAGAGCTTTGGGTAGAGTCTGTCATGCTATTTTACAATTTCAAACTGTTCTAAAATGTTTAAAAAAATTACTATGTAACTGACGTTCTTACCTTCTACAAGATTGTACAACCAAATTACCCATAAAAATAATTAAATGTATTATATTCTACCACTTATATAATTACACAATTAATAACTACTAATAAATAAAAAAATAATTAAATATAATATAACATACGCACATAATACATCTCATCCCCTTCTAAGAATATACGTTAACAACGTTACCGCACCAACATATAATAAAGACACAAAGCAATATACGGGCAATGACTGTAATCACATTTCCCAAATATAAAGCCAAAAGCATGCATCACGAGGAGGGGTGAAATAGTTAACTTTTTACTGATCATGCACGATAGCTGTCAGGAAAAACGATACTATTGGCCCCAATATAACCAACAATATTTAAAAAGAAAAGTCTTCTAGCCTTACATAATTTTTGTTGAAAAAACTATACTAAAATAACTTGATTATAAGTTTAAAAAAAGAGCAGTATTTTGATTTGAAATTAAAAAGTTATAAATAACCAAATAATTTTGTATAAATTCTAAACAAAAATTCAATTTGTATAGCATTTCTCTTACTCCATTTAAAATATATGCTTCATTGTAACTAAAATAAAAAATAAAAAGTGCTTCAGCGCCTGCTGCTTGCCCTACCAACTACCTCATTATGCATTAATTTCCGACCACCACCCACTCCTACTCCTTTTGAAAAGCCTAGATAGTAGCTTATTGATGAAGTCCTTCAAAACTCTCTCACCTTTCACCTATACCACCACCACCCACACCGCCGCTGCTGTGGCCGCCGCCATTGAGTATTCACCTGCTGCTGGATATCGACCGGGGATAACCCAAGATGGGATCTACAGCAGATGATATTTACCAACCCATGCTTCAAGACAACCCACCAATTTTAGCACCTCAACCATCACAAAAGCATAGTGAATCTACCGGACAACTTGAAAGTGTATTATCGGACAGCGGTGTGCCACTCTTGCGGCGTCTCCGGCTAGCTACATGGATTGAATTGAAGCTGCTCTTTTACCTCGCTGCCCCTGCTGTTATTGTTTATATGATCAACTATGGCATGTCCATGTCCACCCAAATCTTCGCCGGCCACCTAGGAAATCTTGAGCTTGCTGCGGCCTCCCTTGGCAATAATGGCATCCAGATCTTCGCCTTTGGTCTCATGGTAGTTGCTTCGTTCTGTCTCTATCTCTCACTCAATAAATGTTTATTATCTATTATCTACCTTTTTTGTTTTATAGCTGAATACTATTATCTAGTATCTATTATTATAATAAAGGCCGTAGTTACAAGGAGACGTCGTTTTCAGTATTTTTTGTATTTTTTATAGGTAATATTTTATAAATTAAAAAATTCATACAGAATCATTATTCGATTAATTAAGAGTTATTTATTTTAAAATTAAATATTTATTATAATATTTTTAATTATAATAATATAATTATCACATTACTCTTGTAAATTTTTTTTTATAAATTTTTTTAAAAAATAATAATTTTTTATTATTATTTATCCTTTGTGTTTGTTTTGAATTTCGATTCAATCCTCACCGTTCACATATTTTTCTACACTTCGGCTCACGGATAGAAAATCTAGAGAAAATCGGGACGAATTGTCAATTAGTGATTTCATTTAAGTGGGCTCGCCAAGTATTGCAAAAAATCTCTTGTTTGGACCAATAATTTGGTCGAACTTTTTGAAATATTAAATCTGCCTTTAGTTTGTTTTGTTTTGTATTCACTAACCAAACCTTTTAATGCTCTATCACGTTTTATTTTAGTTATTAATTTCGTACCAATTAGTATATTTTTATTATTAATGATATCAGTCTGTTTTAACATATAATTTGTCATTAAAAATAATATATATTTATTAATAAAATTTTTTGTATATATACACCCATACAATGTCAAGTAAATCAAAGTAATAGTCACATTTGAATTTTGAAAGACAAATTAATTGTAATTTCACAAAATACCCACCAGCTGTCTCACAATTAGCATAGAAGTAAAATCAAGAAATGAGAAGTCACGTCATTTTCGATGTCAATTAATTACTAAACCACTCCACTCCATCTCTCTTTACATGGTGTTCCCCCTTCCTCCCAACTAGATCTTCACTTTCTCTTTAACTGAACCACGCCTCTCTCTCTCTCTCCGCATCGTCTTCCCAACAAGAGTATAATTTTCCCCCAGAAAACTTCATTTTTTCTAACAAAAGCTGATGTGTTTGTGTGAAAAAAAATGCTACTGTGATTGCGTATAAACATACAAGTATTTACAGGAACAACATATATATGACATATCATGTGTGCGTTGACAGTAGTGAACAACGTATATATCATGTGTGCGTTGACAGTCCATGAAGAAGTTGATCTATGTTAGCAAGGAGAAGTGATAGTCATTAATGTGTGCGAGCCGGTATGAGTGCGGAACAGCCGGAAAGGTGAGCAATGAAATTTGGAACTACTTATGTCATTAGTTTCAGTTCAGATTCGGTTTGGCCACTAAAAAAAGTGGTTCTACTAGTAATGGCTGGAACAGTGACATTGGTGATAGAATTTCCTATGGTGAATGGACCTTCGCTTTACAATGTAATTATGGGTCGGACATGACTACACTTGATGAAGGCGATACCATCCACCTATTACCAGCTGATACATTTTTCAAGCACGAAGGGCATTTAAGAAATTCGAGGAGATCAAGTTGTGGCCAAACAGTGTTTCCTGACAGCTTGCTCTACAAAAGAAATGATAAATCAAGTCCAGATGATGGAGTTACATGAAGACATCCTCACTCTAGAAAATATCGGGAAACTTCTTGACCAGAAAGTCACGGAAGAGCTGAAGAAGATAGCGATAGACAGGTTGAACAAGAAAATGTATTTTATGATTGGTACATCCCTAGCAGCAATAGAAAAGGAATCTCTAATCAAACTACTGATTGAGAACCTAGAGGTCTTCACTTGGACACTCTATGAGATGTCAGGAATAGATCTCCAGATCACCTGCCACCGACTCTAAGTAGGCCAATAGTGTCAACATATGGTATAGAAAGGGAGGTGAGCGGCAATCAGGGAGGTCTATTAATTGCAATGGCTTTCGAATACAATCGTTGTCAAAAAGAAGAATGGTAAGTGGAGGGTGTGTGTGGCTTTCATTGATTTGAACAAAACATGCACCAAGAACCCTTTTTCCTTACCAAAGATCGACCAGTTGGTAGATGCAACCTCTGGTCATAAGATGATAAGCTTCCTAGATGCATACAGAGGGTATCACCAAGTTCCTATGCACAGAGAAGACAACCTTCATTACTCCAACGGGCTTCTTTTGCTACAAGGTCATGAATTTGGTCTCACGAACACCAGTGTGACCTACCAGAGATTGGTGATTAAAATGTTTAGAGATCACATCAGCAACATTATGGAAGTATACATTGACGACATGGTTGTGAAAAGCAACATCAACAGAGACTACCTAGCCGACTTAAATGAAGTGTTTGGCATTCTAAAGAGGTATAAGATAAGGATGAACGCTTCAAAATGTGTGTTTGGAATTGGGTCAGGCAAATTTTTGGGATCCCCTGTCACCTACAGAGAAATTGATGCCAACCTCTATCAGAACACTGCCATCCAGAATATCTAGGCCCCCAAAAACATCAAAGAAGTTCAGAAGTTGATAGGTATGACTGCAATGCTCAACCATTTATTAGTCGATCTTCAGATAAGTGCCAACCATTCTTCCAAATCTTGAAGAAGCATGAACGCTTGAACTGGGGCCTAGAGTATGACTAAGCATTGGCCGATCTAAAAGCATACCTTGCCCAACCACCATTGCTATCAATGCTAGAGAAAGAGGAAGAACTGTACTTGTACTTGGCCATTTATAAATATGTGGTTAGTGCAATACTCATACTGCAGCAAGGGAAGCAACAAAGGCTAGTATACTATGTTAGCAAGATTTTACTAGATACAGAAATAAGTTATCTCCTACTGGAAAAGCTAGCTTGTACCTTGTGATGGCATCTTAAAAGTTGGTACATTACTTCATAGCACACGTAATAAATGTCATTACTGATCACCAGCTCAAACCTCTTTTTAGAAGAACTAACTTTTTTGAAAGAATCGTAAAGTAGGCAGTTAAGCTCGGGGAGTTCAATATCAAGTACCAGCCAAAGTCTGCCTAAAAGTACAGGTACTCACCAACCTCATTGTAGAATTCTCCACCAAGCTACCCCTCGAGAATATAGTCCCTACGAACCCATTTAAGAACAACCATTTACTAGAGCTATTGCAACCTAATAATCATTGGAGGCTCTTTGTGGACGGAGCGTCCAATGATAGGGAGCAGGGTATGGAATTGTGTTGATAACTCCAGAAGGGATGGCCACTGAGCAAACAATTAAGCTGGAGTTTATAGCCTCCAATAATGAATCCGATTATGAAGCATTGCTGAGCAAAGAGTTTGAAGATTTCGGAGCTACTGATGTATTTAGATTCACAACTAGTCATGAACCAAATCACCAAAGAATATGAAGCCAGAAATAGCAGGATGACTTTATACTTGGCCAAAGCATAAGAATTAATGAGAAATATCAAAACGGTGAGGCTACATCAGATTGGGGGAGACAACAATGCCCATGCCGACGCGTTGGCCACGCTCCTTGCAGCTCTTTAATCTAGTTTTGAAAGAACCATCTACGTTAGAGACGTTGGCTACGCTGAGCATAGATTGAGATGAAGACTCTCGCCCTGCTAGTTGCACAGTTGGGTTCGTCATGGATGGATCCAATCATCACCTACCTTGGGGATGATATACTACCAAAAAACAAGAATGAAGAGTGAATGATCAAATACAATGCGCTGAAGTATTGGCTTTCACCAGATCATGAGCTGTATAAAAAATCCTTCACGGGACCCTACATCCACTGTGTGCACCTTGACAATGTCCAGGGCATCCTCAACGAGATCCATGAAGAGATCTGTGGAAGTCACATCGGGGGCAAATCGATAGCCCATCGGATCATCTCTCAAGGGTACCGGTGGCCTTACATGCAAAAAGATGTTGCTTAGTATATGATGAAGTGCAAAAAGTGTTAGAAGTTTTCACCCTTGATTCATCAACCTGCAGAGGACCTGAACACAATAATCAGCCCTTGGCCATTTGCGTAGTGGGGACTGGATATTGTTAGAACTCTTCCTCAAGCGCCAAGCCATAAAATGTTCCTTATTGTCTCAATAGACTATTTCACTAACTGGATAGAAGAGGAACCACTAAAAACAATAAGAAAGGTAGACGCAAAGAGGTTTTCCTAAAGGAACGTTATAACAAGGTTTGGCATCCCAAGAGCGCTAGTCTCAGACAATGGCACCCAGTAAGATGGGAACATGTTCAAAGGATTCTGCTCTGAACTAGGTATTAGAAACTACTACTCAACCCCAATTTGCACTCAGTGCAATGGATATACAAAGATCTCTAACAAGACCATGCTGAATAGTATAAAAAAAAGGCTAGAAGAAACAAAGTTAATATGGGTTGAAGAGCTCCTCAATGTTCTTTGGTCTTATAGAATGAATCTAAGGAGATCCAAATGAAACCCCTTACTCATTGGCATATTGGGGTGGAAGTAGTCATCCCACTTAAGATCGGCGGCAGCATATGACATGGGCTTCAACGAACAAGCATTGACTAAGGACCTAGACCTCGTCGAAGAGAAGAGGAAAGGTGCCTTATAGAAAAGTGCATCTAGGAACATTTGCAGTTGGTGACCTCGTACTAAGAAATGTATTGGCAGGAACAAAGAACCCTGTGGATGGAAAGCTTGGCCCAAATTGGGAAGGGCCCTATAGAGTTGTATCCCAACTCAACGTGAGGGTATATCGCTTAGAGACTGTTGAAGAAGGTTGTCAGCTACCCCGACCTTGGAATGCTCAAAATTTGAAGAAGGTCTACCAATGATAAGCTGATTAGTTATTAGTTCAAGGGCAAAAGATTTCATTTTTAGTTTTTGTTCATCAAATAAATTATAGTTTGGGGCCACAGACGATGTGTTCCCACCCACCCCCCCCCTCTTTTTATTTTGATTTTGCTTATTCAATAAAGTCCTAATTTATCAGAAACAGCTTTGCTAGAGAAAAAAGACTGCTAGAAAAGCAAGAAAACATGTCAAATCCAAGTAAAAAGCTTGGTGATGCCTAAGTCAAGTAGGTCAGCTTGAAGAGAGCCAAAATAAAACTAAGTGCCAAACTTAGTCCTGCCTAAGTTGGGCAGGTCGGCTAAAGAAAGCTAAAGCAAAACTAAATGTAAAACTTAGTTCTGCCTAAGTTTGGCAGGTCGGCTTGAAGATAGCCCAAAAAAAAAAAAAAAATCAAGTAAAGAGGTTGGTCTTACCTAAGTCTGGTAGGTCGGCCAACAAAGGCCAAAATGAAAATAAGTGTTAAAACTTAGTCCTGCCTAAGTTTAGCAGGTCGGCTTGAAAAAAGTCAAAATAAAACTAAGTGTCAAACTTAGTTCTACCTAAGTTGGGCAGGTTGGTTAAAGAAAGCCAAAGCAAAACTAAGTGTCAAACTTAGTCTTGCCTAAGTTTGGTAGGTCGGTTTGAAGAGCCTAAATAAAACTAAGTAAAGAGCTTGGTCTGGCCTAACTTTGGTAGGTCGGCTAACGAAGGTAAAAAAAA
Organism: Euryodendron excelsum; assembly: GCA_033060915.1. Lineage (NCBI taxonomy): Eukaryota > Viridiplantae > Streptophyta > Magnoliopsida > Ericales > Pentaphylacaceae > Euryodendron > Euryodendron excelsum. The sequence goes on from CM065386.1 coordinate 14,677,787, forward strand.
ATGAAGTAAAAAGCTTAGTCCTATCTAAGTTTCATAGGCTGGCTTGAAGAGAGCCCAAATAAAACCAAGTAAAGAGCTTGGTCCTGCCTAAGTCTAGTAGGTTAGCTAACGAAAGCCAAAATAAAACGAAGTGTAAAACTTAGTTCTGCCTAAGTTTGGCAGGTTGGCTCGAAGAGAGCCAAAGAAAAATCCTAAGTATGAAAGAACTGAAGTACGAAAAGGTAATTAAAGAAGGCGTTACTTATATTCTTATATTCAAAAGCCAAAAAGTTATGATTGCTGTATAGCTTACAAAGAAGTTCAAAAAGAAGAAAAGTATAAGGAAAAAAAAGCTACGTCCTTGGAGGAGGGACTGTGTTGGGATCCATTACTTCACCAGGGGGACTCCAACAATTGCATCAACATTTGAAGTTAGAGGAGCAGAAAGGGTCGGAGGCACCTCGGCATTAGTCAAATCAATCAGGCTAGACGAAGAGATAAGATCAGCTTCAGTGCTAACAGGGATCGCCTCACCAAGGAAGGGCCAAGGAATATTCTTCCATAATTGGAAAGTCTTGTTGACCTTTGCCTCCGCCAAAGTAGAATTCTAACCTTCTTTGAATAGTGCATTGGATACTTTGTACATCTGCCGAGTATAGTCTTCCTCGACCAAGTCAAAGCCCCTCTTGAAGCTGGCCTCTCTTTTGCTAAGAAGCTCGGCCCTCAGACCCAGGACATCCTCCTCATTCTTTAGTAACTCCTACTTACTCTTGTCCATGTTGGGGCAGAGCAACTTAAAGGGCATCTTTGCTCTTTTTCAATTTACTCGTAGCACAAGAAGATTCCTTTTGCTCTAAAGTTAAAGCAGCTTTGAGCTCGGTAACCTTTTCTCCATGCTTGCCATTTTCAATCTCAGAGTGTTTCAGCTTTTGACCCTGAAACCTAAAGCGGTTCACGCACTCGGTCATCTGCAGAACATCCTAAAGAAGAAATTAAGAAAGATAAAAAAAAAACCCAAGGGATGAGGTAAGTAAGAACAACTAAAAGATTACAAGCACTCACCACCATATTAGAATTAATCGCCCCTATAAAGAGGGTGGGTCCAAAGCTTGCATCAGAGTTAGAGCATCATTGGTAAGCATGGTGCTGTTTGCTAGCGCTACCACCACGTTGGCATCATTGATTGCAGAGTCGATAGTAAAGATAGGATAGGCCCCAGCATGCAACTGAAGTATGACGTCCTCAATAGCACTAGGGTGGCCCTAAGCAATAGAATCGACCTTCTCCAGCCCCAACAGACTGAGCCCTCGTTGCTTGAGGAGTATCAGGAGAAGGGTCCAATGTAGGCCTCTTATCACTTGGTGCAATATTTGCTGGTTAGGGATTTGCGTCTACAGTAGTTAGTCGCTGCCATCATCCACCAGCCGACTGAAGATCTTGCAACCATTACCAGTCCGTGGCCTTTCACTCAGTGGGGACTGGACATAGTTGGACCTTTGCCCCGAGCTCTGGGCAACGAGAGGTTCCTCATTGTGGCGACTGACTACTTCACTAAATGGGTAGAGGCAGAGCCTTTGTCAACCATCAGAGAGGTCGACGCTAAAAGGTTCGCATGGAAAAGCATAGTGATAAGGTTCGGAGTCCCTCGTGCCATTGTTTCAGACAACGACACCCAGTTCGATGTCAACATGTTCTGGTTGTTTTGTGAAGGGCTCGGGAACATAAACTATTACTCAACACCCACCTATCATGAATGCAATGGGCAAACCGAGATTTCAAACAAAACTATGCTCAATGGAATTAAAAAGCGGTTGGAAAGGGCCAAAGGGAAGTGGACGGAGAAGCTACCCAGCGTTTTATGGTCCTATAGAACAACCCCAAAAAGGTCTACCGGCCAAACCCCGTTCTCTCTGGTATACGGGGCGGAAGCAGTCATACCTTTGGAGGTAGGGCTCCCAACTATCAGATCAAAATTCTTCAACACAGGGCTCAATGACCAGACGCTGGCAAAGGATCTGGATCTTGTTGAAGAAAAAAGGGAAGCTGCCTTGATCAGACTTATCGAATATCAGCGACTGTTAAGACACTCCTATAACAAACGAGTTCGTCCAAGAAACTTCGCTCCAGAAGACCTAGTCCTACGAAAAGTACTGGGGGCAACTAAGAATGCCATAGATGGCAAGCTCGGCCCAAACTGGGAGGACCCCTACAGAGTGACATCCCAGGTCGACATTGGTGCATACCGCCTGGAGACAATTGAGGAGGGAAGACAGCTGCCTCGACCTTGGAATGCGAACAATTTGAAGAAATTCTACCAGTAGTGCAAAGTCCCACATGATGTAACAAATGTGTAAAGCTTTTATGACATCAATGAAATGTGAAGTTGTTCAAACGAATCTACTCAAAGTACTGTATAAAAAACCAAGTGAAAAACTTGGTCCTATCCAAGTTGGACAGGTCGGCCAAAGAAAGCCACAAAAATCAAGTGTAAAAACTTGGTCCTGTCCAAGCTGGATAGGTCGGCCAAAGAAGGCCACGAAAAACCAAGTGTAAAAACTTGGTCCTGTTCAAGTTGGACAGGTCGGCCAAAGAAGGCCACAAAAACCAAGTGTAAAAACTTGGTCCTGTCCAAGTTGGACAGGTCAGTCATGTAAAGCCACAAAAACGACTTACCCAAAATTAAAATCAAGCAAAGTCAGGACTGCCAGTTAACGTTTGCCAAAAGAGAATAGCAGCGAAAGGATAGACAAAACAAGTTTTTCATTAGAAAGCAGCAGGGTCGGTTACAAAAATATGTTTGAAAAGAAAATTACAAGCCCTCTGCAGACTTCTCCCCCGGCAGCAAAGGTATCTCTGCTGAGTTATCTACGGTCTTGTCTACATCCTTGGATGGTTCGGTAGCAGCTTTCTGCTTCTTAGCTCTCTCCTTTTCAGCAGCAGCCTTCAAATTGAGCTCCCGTCAATACTCGACGTTGGCAATGACCTTCTTCGGGTCCACGACACCGTCTTTAGTGGTGTCAAAGTAGTTCGGGCATAGGCCCCAGACATTAGAGGCCTTGTCCACATTTGCAACGATAAGGGCACTGTTCCAACCCTGGGAAAAAATGGAGCGACTGAGATCCATCATCTCTTGGGCCAGCCGATCGGCCCCCCTGTCTTCACCTCTCCTCAATATCTTCTCCTCATCGGCCTTTCGCTTGGCCACTTTCGTTTGGAGTGCCTTGACCTCCATATTGGCCTTGTACAGATCCACGGACTGCACATCAAATTTCTTTTGGAGGTCGGTTAATTCGCTATCTCTCTTTTCAAAATTCGCCTTCATCAACATAAGTTCGGCGGACGCTTGCTCGACCTGCTTCTTGAAGGTGATCCGATCTTTATTGGCGTCGATCCACTCCTTCTTTAAGCGGCCGTGTTCTTCTATGAGTTCGTGGTGCCCCTCGGCAAGCTTCTGGAAGTGGGTCATCGCCTCCAAGGAATTCAGGCAACCCTACACCAAAAAATGAAGTTTGTATTAAAACAAGTGTTCAGAAAAATCTTTAAACGGATTAAAAGGGAATGTCGACTTACCAGCAGTGAATCATGGAAGGCACCCATAAAGACGGCTATGTTGCTTACCTCACCCAACTTGGCCATATCCTTTTTCTAGAGAATGCTCTTCATAACGCCGAAAGCTAACTCGGCTTGATCAATCATCGAATCTGTTGTCGTTAGAGGTCAGCCTAAGATATCCGGCGTGATGGTGACGGCCTCGCCGACCTCTTCCATTACGTCCTTTCCTCTTGGCTTCTTGGGTGCTGGGGGCAGCGCGGTGACCTCTGGGCCCCTTTTCTTTTGCTGCCAAGTCTTCGGCCTCTTTTGAACAGGGGGGCTTCCTCTACAGGAGCAGTCACCAATTCGACAGATGGAGGGTCGGTGGAAGTTATGGCAGCCTTTTTCAGCGGCTTGCTAGCAGCGGCAAACATCCTTTCCCTCAAACTCATACTGTCTTCTTCGTTGGGGGATGGGGTAGACTCCTGGGTTTTGACTGGAATCCTAACTTGGCGGTCTGGGACTGTAAGTGGTGATGAACTCGATGCCGAACTATGTGACTTTGATCGGGCTTCACGCAGTTCTTCGACAACGGGTTCCGATGGAGGAGCAATTGCAACTGTCACACAAGTAGGGCTACGGGCCCTTTCAACTGCAACGCCGACAGGAAGCTCCTCGAAATCTCCCTCAGCACCTTCCTTCACCAATCTCGCAAGAACACTTTGGGGGACACCCGTATTGGCCGTGAAAGTTGAGTACCGAAGCAAATAGTTGAGCAAAATGTGCGCGGTCCGAGAGACGTGCCTCAATCTGGCCTCACCAACATAGTCCAAAACCTTATTGAGGTTGGTAAAGTTGACGAGCCAGTCACGTGCTTTTGATCGCTTCCCCTTCTTTTTTGCAAAACGTTATAATCAGATTTGTATCCATACCAGAAATTAAGCAATACACAAAAAAAGAGGTCGGCACCAAACCTATTTCAAGGGGAACTCTAGAGTATCGGAAAGTCGGCCTATCCTTCTCAGGAACGTTGCCGAACTCCTAGGGCTCGGTTACCCAAACCATAACATCGTCAACGCCCTTCCCGGAGGAAGGCAAACACTTCACTAACTCTAAGGACTTGTCTATGGCTCGGAGGTAGACTTTGGAACTCTCCCCGACCCTACAAAGCTAGTAGTAACAATCCAATTCGGCAAGCCCCAGGTTCACACCCAGGCGCCGATTAATCTCAAGCATACCAAAGATGATCCTATAAACGTTCGACGACAACTGGGAGGGCAACACCTTACCTTTTACTATAAACTTATGAAGAAAAGGATTAAGAGGAAACCTAAGCCCCCTTTCTACGATTGCGATGATGGGGAACGACACCCTTTTTTCGGTCTCTCCCATACGGTGGTTGTTGGGTTTAATTAGTTCTAAGCCAATCTCGTTTGGGATGTCAAACCTAGCTCTAAAAGCGGTAATGCCCGACGGACCGTCTAGCATTCTCTGAAGACGCGATGCCATCAGGGGGCAACCGTCGAAGCACAGAAAGAGAAACAAAAAGAAGAGAGAAAGAAATGTGGGCTTGAAAACACTTACAGTGGTGAGTGTCGAGACAAGCGACGCACACGCTAGACAAGGAAGCAAAGAAAAACCAAGTGCCTTTTACCAAACAGGGCATCCCCCCTTTATATACATCAAAACCGTCAGTTGGCGCGCGGAAAAACGGCAGCAATCATGACGCTCTATCAAAACGTCGCATCGACCGTCGATTCGATGGCATCCTATCAATGAATCTTTTAAAATCACCCACCGTCTGCAGGGCCGGGTGACAATTACAAGCCTTGGCCATTTGGGAAGTCAAAATAACACAAAGGCCGGTAATTGTGGGGGAATAGCCTACGTCCCAACCCAGTGGGTGAGGCCCTATCCGTAGGAATTATAGTTGGGTTGCTTGGTGGCCCAAATCAGAGCTAAGGGATGGTTTGGTCCAAACCGCCGACCTCATGACCCGAACTTAGCCCAAACCTCGCGTGGGGAGCCTAAAACCACTAGCGGTCTCAGAGCATTAAATACAGAGTTGACTCGTATTAAATGCGTGAGCGATTCCCCATGCGACGTCAACCCGAACGTCCGATCAGTCGGATTCTTCAGCAACGGTGAGCCAGGCCCTGCATGTGGTCAGCAGCATCAATGATGATGCCTACCCAACAAGCCATGATGGCCTGCTGGTAGGCCAAAGCCAAAGACACTCCGTCGATCACACTATAAATACCCAAGCCATGGAGAGTCAGGTATGGAAGACTAATTCTAAGTATACACAACTTTTATTGATTCTAAACTCGATTAAGCTTGCTAACTTAATCGTCGGACTGTGATCGGTCCAACAAGAGTCGACCCATTCTACTTTCTTTTCTTGCAGAGAGTTTGGACTCATCAACGTGGGTTTGAGAGTTCGGCCCAACCTTCCCAAAAAATTCCACCTACAGTAGCTAACTTTATTCGTTAGTAGATTTATATATGTAAGTGACCTAAAAATTTTAAGATAGAAAGGAGTATAGAATATAAGGCTTTGAGAGGAGAAGTTTGTATTTAACATAGAAAGTTACTGAATATAAGAGAGTATTTAAGAATTTATATGTAAATAGGGAACTAAATGGATCGCAATAAGTGACTAGGGAGTTATCTAACCAATTGCTCATGTGATGTGACATTTTAAAAATATCAGAGTATTTAGAGCGTCACGTAAGAGAGAGACAAAATATATAGGCGAGCATAACTTTTATATATATATATATATATGATTAGGAGAGGTAACAACTAAGATTGCATCTTACTAAAACCACCAGCGACTACCACCTTATTGCATCACTTATTGATAAAGGTAATGTTATATAAGCAGAAAATTTATATCACTAGAATGGTGTGAGTGAATGACAGTCTTTCACTTTAAAACAAAACACATATCTTAGAAAAATGTCACTACCACATTATTTTGGAGGGATTTTCTATATATATTTTTTTGGAAGAATAACATTTTCCTTTAATTTTGGCATAATATAATTCTACATCAAGAATAAATTGATTATATAGAAGTACATAACAGTATATTTATTGATTTATATGATAAAAGTCTCACCGTATTATTCTTGTGTGTTATTAACAGCTAGGCATGGGAAGTGCAGTTGAAACTTTGTGTGGACAAGCCTATGGAGCCAACAAATACGAAATGCTAGGCATTTATATGCAAAGATCAGTCATCCTCCTCACTGCAACTGGTGTCCTGCTTTCTCTGATCTACATTTTCTGCAAGCCCATCCTCATATTCCTGGGAGAATCTTCGGACATAGCGTCAGCAGCAGCATTTTTTGTATACGGCCTCATTCCTCAAATATTCGCATATGCCGTACACTTCCCCACGCAAAAATTTCTACAGGCGCAGAGCATTGTGACGCCGAGTGCGTACATTTCTGCGGCCACACTAGCCTTACACCTCCTACTAAGCTGGGTTGCTTTGTACAAGATTGGGGTTGGGTTGTTGGGAGCATCGCTTGTGTTGAGCTTGTCCTGGTGGATAATTGTGGCGGCCAAGTGTGTTTACATAGTGAAGAGTGGAAGGTGTAAAAACACATGGGCTGGGTTCAGCCTACAGGCCTTCTCTGGGCTGCCGGAGTTCTTTAAGTTGTCGGCAGCTTCGGCGGTGATGCTGTGCTTGGAGTCGTGGTACTTTCAGATTCTTGTTTTCTGGCTGGGTTGCTTGAAAATCCTGAGTTGGCTTTGGATGCCCTCTCTATCTGGTAAGAAGAAAAGGCTCTTCTTCTCTTTTGTTTTGTTTCAAATTAACCAAAGCTTTACCACCTGAGTCCACTACCAAATGGGCCCAGTGGGCCATGACGTTTAAAATGTAGTTGGATTTAGGATTTCTACCGAGCACAATATTATGGACGTAGGCCCTCACGTGCAGCATGTGCTAAAACTAACATATCGATTTCTTGTTAAGCTTGTTCACGCATTTACCAGGAAAAGCCCACTATAAATATTTATTTACAATGCAGCAAGCAAAATTGACCAAAAGTGTCTTGGCAAAAACGAAAGAGAAAAAAAGCTACATAAAAGGAGTCCTTGTCAAGATATTTTGCAACCAAAACCACATGGATGCTTGTGATTGTATACTTACTATGAAACAATTACGGAGAAAATAATGGAGGAGAATAATATTTTGTCATGTAAGTGCCAGGAATAATAATAAGAAATTAGAAACGTGTGATTTTGAGTAGTATCAATGGACACTATGCTGAAAATGATATTTGCCCCCAGGATTCTAGGCAAATCACTTTCAAAATACAACAAAATGCACTGAAATTTGCAAATAGCAATTTCTTAAGACTCGTATGAAAAATGTATTCAGATTTTTGTATGCCTTTTCAAAAAAGTAATTACAACCACATAATTTAATCACACGCACAACACATTAATTTCAAGTCACCTTAGTGGATTGTGCAAGCCTTATAAAGATAAGGAAAGTCTTGTAAACTTTCTGTGGGGCAGGCTCCTACACACAACCCACAAACAACTTGCACATTGCAAGCTATATGGAAGGTGTATGACAGTAGGTGGGGATACAAAATGGTTTAAAAGAGTGGTATATAGCATTATTGCTGAATATATGTATATGTATATATACATATTTTTCTGTCCTTTAGTGGTTGTTAATTGTAGTTTAGCTGGCTAATCGGTTTTTTATGGGTGCTAATTGCAGCATGACGGTTACGGGATGGGTATTCATGATCTCAGTCGGGTTCAATGCAGCCGCAAGGTCAGCCCTTTTTTAATCTTTTGAAGAATTGACTTTGAGGATATAACTATGTTTTCGAGAGAAATAATATCATGATGGAGGCTAGATGCGATTGCAGAAGTTTAAGAAATGTATTAATGCATTTAGTTGGAGTATGTGATAATTACATTTTGAATGCAATGTCTAGCTCTCTAGACATTCAAGTCATTTTGCGAATATTTGTGTAATCAGAAATTTGTTGTTATATATGATGAGCAGTGTGAGAGTGAGCAATGAGCTTGGAGCCGGACACCCAGAGTCAGCTGCATTTTCTGTAGTAATTGTGACTTCAACCTCCTTCATCTTCTCCGTGATCGCGGCAATGATCGTGCTTGCCTTGCGCGATGTCATTAGCTATGCCTTCACAGGTGGAGAAACTGTGGCCAATGCTGTCTCCGATCTCTGTCCACTCTTAGGCGTTACCCTCATCCTCAATGGAGTCCAACCAGTCTTGTCGGGTGAGCATTGCTTTATGACATAAGAAAAAAAAACTTCGCTATATTTATTTCAAGTTTTATCAACCAAAAAACATGCTAACTCGAGACAATACGTGAACTATGTATGAAGGTGTGGCTGTTGGTTGTGGATGGCAATCCTTCGTTGCATACGTGAATGTGGGCTGTTATTACATAGTTGGAGTACCACTTGGTGCAATACTCGGTTTTTACTTTAACTTGGGAGCTAAGGTAAATGCAAAAAATAAATAAATAAGTGTATGTTTTTATCATAGTCTCAAACACTCTATTTCTGGTGGGTGTAGGGAATCTGGACAGGAATGCTGGGTGGCACAGTAATGCAAACCATCATCTTGATGTGGGTTACATTTCGAACAGACTGGAATAAAGAGGTATTCATAAGTAGACTACTTATTTTGTTTTCTGTTCTTAAATTTCTTATTGCTATGATGCAAGCATGGAATATGAATTCAATACTCCCACCTAAGAACATAAAGTTGAATTTCTGGAACTGTAGGACAATACTTCGAATGAGAATTTTATCACCTCTTGCGTTGGTCAATACACTACGCAACTATTTATAAGTAGAGTAAATTCGTCACTCCTTTTTTTTTTTTTTTTTCCAACTATGAAAGAGCTCACATATTAATAAATTAATAAATACAAGTAAAACTTACTTAAATGTAAGCAGTGATAAAAAATACAGTGAAAAAGACAGTGATGGACCTGATGGTAGCATTTTTACATTGCAAAAATGCCTGCAAAAAGCCAATAAATGTACATTGATATATTCATCATTGGAATTTGAATTAAAAATTGCAGGTGGAAGAAGCTATGAAGAGATTGAACAAGTGGGAAGGCCAGAACGGAACCACTATCGAAGGTCTAAAAGAAACTTCTTATACAGAAGGTTAACCCTCTGATGAGCCCGTACGTTGGGACCTACTTACCTAGAACTAGTTGAAGTTTGGATTTGACATAATTATATATAATTGGTGATTGATACATTATTATAGACTATTGTCACCAATTTTTTTGGTACCTTGGGAAGCTCAAGGCTTCGAAGAAAAGGAAAAGTCGAACTTATGGTCTCATGGCAGATGGTTAAGTTTTGATTATTTATTTATTTTTTTGGGACATAAGTTTTGATAACTTACATGTTCAAGTGAAAATTAAATGTGTTGTTTTAATAGTACTCAGCAGCTATTCAAGTTTAACACGGTACTAGAAAGCAAATTATTTTAGGTGAACTTGTGTGACTCCTATCATGATTTAAGTATTCGTAAATCTTACGTGTCTTAAATGATGAAATTAAATAATTGCCACGCTTTACGTGTAATAATTGTAGACCCTAGTTTGTGTGGCCAAACTTCACATGGAGTATAAAGTTTATATCATTGGCAATGTTATAAAAGAGAAATTAGGCATGTTATTTCCTGAAAATAATGACTAATCAAAATTAAACGGTAATAATTACCACCAATTTTGAGAAAAATGCGGAATGTTTCCCCTTTTGTTACAGTTTCAGTTTTACTTTTTGAGTTCTTGAGAACAAAAAGAGTAGGGAACTTTTCGTTTTCGTATTTTCAAAAATAAAAAGAATAGAACCATTGAAAATATTATTTTCATTTTTTTTTAAACTCAAAAAACACATTTTATTTAGTTTTTAAAACTGCGATGTTTTTTTTTTTTTTTTTTTTTTTTTTTTTTATAGATTTCAAAATCAAAGTACGGGAATGGGTTTACAACATTAAATATAACTGGACATGGCTTTCATGACTTCTGCATTCTCTGCTTTCGGTTGTGGACATGGTGAATCAGTGACCAAGTCAGAAAACCTGTTGCTATAACAAGAAAATGGGTCCTAATAATCCTCCGTTCCATACTTGAATGTGGGCTGTTAATACATAGATCGAGTACCACTTGATACATTGCTTGGTTTTGCCTTCAAACTGGGACCCAAGGTAAGGCCATAAAAATAAAAATAAAATGCAACAGTTCATTTTCAAGCATGTAATCGAAACTTACCTTTAAACATTCCAAGTGTATTTATCATAATCGCAAATGCTATATTTATGCTATATTTGGAATCTAATTTATGTGAGAAAAAAGAAAACAAAATGAGATATTCTAAATCTTTATTTCTTTTCTCTTTATGTTATTTTACACTCTACTTTCTTTAACAACCAAACACACGATGTAATTTTCTTAAATGTTGCAGGTAGTAGTGCTTTAGTAAGTAAGTCTGCTGTAAGCACTCCATTTTTGTTTGCTTGGCAATCTCTGGCCCGACCAGATCCATTTTTCAAACGTCACAATACATAGGAGCCCAAGACGGGTCTTTTAAAACTCCAATCGAGTCAACTAGTTACTTCCCGGACCCATAAGGCCTAATTGAAGCTGTAAAGACCAATCATGCTCCTAGGCATTTTAGGAAGCTTTTCGAGACCAGACGGTCTTGGGAATTAACGCCATCTATGTAGTTTCCCGAGATTGGGCGATCTCGGGGACCAACACCTTATCAAATTTCAGACAGTTCACTTCTGGCGCTGTAAGCACCCCATTTTTGACCGCTCGGCAGTCTACACTCCATCCAGACTTGTTTTCAAGTCATTTTGGGCATATTCCTATCAAATCCAATCCTCTAGTCCAAATTTCGTTTTTCCATCGCTTCGCGGGCCTGTCAGGCCCAAATAGAGGCAAAATGACCAAAATGCCCTTAGGGGCATTGTCCATTCGTATTCCAATTCCAATCCCTCTCTCGAGACAGTTTATTCCTCGAGACGGTCCGAGTTGCGAAACTACTCACCAAATCATTAGAGTAGCGGAAGTACTCACCAAACCGTTAGAGTAGCGGAAGTACTCACCAAACCGTTAGAGTAGCGGAAATACTCACACCGTCAGAGTGGCGGAAACACTCAAAACCCAGGCACGTCTCTTCGGAGACGGTAAGACCCCTTTCCAATCCCTCTCTCGAGACAGTTTATTCCTCGAGACGGTTCCAATCCAGGCACGTCTCTTCGGAGACGGTAAGACTCCTTTCCAATCCCTCTCTCGAGACAGTTTATTCTTCGAGACGGTTCCAATCCAGGCACGTCTCTTTGGAGTTGGTAAGACTCCTTTCCAATCCCTCTCTCGAGACAGTTTATTCCTCGAGACGGTCTGAGTAGCAAAACTACTCACCGAACCGTTGGAGTAGCGAAAATACTCACAGAACCGTTAGAGTAGCGAAAATACTCACAAAACCGTTAGAGTAGCGGAAATACTCTCAAATCGTCAACCCCGTCCGAGTAGCGGAAATACTCAACCCCGTCCAAGTGGCGGAAACACTCAAAACTTAGGTCAACACCCGTGGCTGTTAGCCCACTTCGGTGGAAAATAACCAGACTACCCTTAGGGCCTTTTCCGAGACTTTTCGGTCAAGATGATCGTTTTGCCCCTAAGCATCCGAATGCCCCGGGAACCACACCGGCTCTGGGTATCAAACCGGTAATGCCCAGAGAATACTTTTTATAGTATTCTCGACCTTCCTTTACCTTTCTGGACCATTTCGAGTTAGTTCCGGCCAACCCGGTGCAAAATGATCGTTTTGCCCCTAGAGGGCCGGTCTCCTTTTCCGACCACCCCGGCTCTGGGTATCAAACCGGTAACCTCCCGAGAATGCTTTTTATAGTATTCTCAATCTTCCTTTACCTTTCCGGACCATTCCGAGTCAGTTCCGGCAAACCCGGTACAAAATTACCGTTTTGCCCCTAGTGGGCCGGTCTCCTTTTCTGACCACGCTGGCTCTGGGAATCAAACCGGCAACATCTGGGGACATTCTAAATAATGTTTCCAAATCCCAAGCTTTCTTCCTGGACAGTCCGAGTCTGTCCCGGTGGTTTCCCGGTCCGATTGACCGTTTTGCCCCTAAAGGCCCGGTTAACCTTTCCGACCCAACTTATCTTCACTTCTTAAGTCAAATACCTCCAGGACACTATTTCAAGTGTTCTTGCTCCTTTCCGGCCTTCCGGGTCACTCCCGGCTGCTTCAAATTATTCCCGGACTTTCCGGAGTCACTCCTAGTGAAGCCAGGCTAAAGTTTACATGGTAATCACTAGTACAGGCACCCAAATCTAGTCAAAGATACGTTGCTTGCCGACCTTAAATCTTTCCTAATTGGCTGGCGCCACTACTAGTGGCGCCAAGCCAAAAAATGGCCTGGCGCCACTCCTAGTGGCGCCAGTGTAAATTTTACCCTGGCGCCACTGCAACAGGTGCCAGGCTTGTCTTCCCTCTATAAATACAGAGCCTCGTTCAACGTGAAGGGGGTCTGCAAACTTAAACTAAGAATCTCATATTTCGATATACAGAGCTCGAGCACCTCCAAAACCCTAGCCTCCTATACACTCATACACTCTCCTATACACTCATACACTCCCCCATACACTCATACACTAGCCTTCAACCACTCTCTGAAGACTTGAAGAGCAACCATCCAAAGCTTGAAGACTGAAGGTGAAGATCAAAACCGAAGACCGAAGATCGAAGACTGCACGGCGCCCAAAATAAACAAGATACAAGGTTGGCTCCCTCTTTAATTTTCTGCACTTCCCCCTTCTCTCTTCTCTCTCCAACCCACTTGGGTTTTCTCTATTTTAATCCCCCATCTCTTTCCCCCCCTTTCTTTGCATGCTTGAAACAAGGGGATTCCCGGTCCATGTGTAGGATTGGACTATTGGAAAGTCACCGTGTCGGAGGCTTTCTTCTAGTCTAACCAAAGACCACGTGGGTCCGGCCCCCTCGATTATGTGGTGAAGCCTTAACCTTGTATGTTCACGACCCCAAATTGCATTGTGCATATCATAGTCTTGCATCTTCCAAAATTCGTTTTCAAACTCGTTTTCAAAACCGTTTTCAAACTTGTTTTCGAAATTTGCATCAAAATCTCTTTTTCAAAAACTTGTTTTCAAAACCACAATTCTAGGGTGATTCTAGCCTTTCCATTGCTAGGGTTGGTTTAGAAAAGTGTTATATTAAAAGTGGTCTTTTGGCCTATATTTTCAAACTTTGTTTTCAAAACCACTTTCTTAAAGTGGTTCTAGCCCTCTTATGGCTAGAATCGCTTTAGGAAAGTGAAATGTTTTTATACTTTCCAAAAACTCTCTCTCTCCAAGAATTTCCTCCTAAAAATCTCTTTTTCAACATACTTTCCTAAAACTCTCTTCTCCAAAAATTGTTTTCAAAAACTCCCTTCCAAAATCTATTTTTCAAAACTCCCTTTTTCGACTCCTTTCCAAAATCTTCTCCCTAGATTCACCTTCCTAAAAACGCTCCCTAAAAATCTTTCCAAAAACTCTCTTTTCCAAAATCTCCCTTCTAGAAATTTCCCCCTAGGATCTTCCTTCCAAAATCTACGTTTCCAAAAACATGCTTTCCAAAAAACTTCTTCTCTCTAAAATCTCTTTCCAAAAACTCTCTTTCCAAATTCACTTTCCAAAAATTCCTCCCTAGGATTCCCTTCTAGAAAATCTACGTTTCTAAAAACACACTTTCTAAAAACTCTTTTCTTAGAGCCCAAGTCAAGCCCTACAACTCGCAATTAGGAAACCCTAATTTTCTTCTCAAAAACATGGTTTTCAAACTTTGCCCCAAACCTAGGTTTCCAAAACCTCTAGTTTTCACATCCAAACTATACATGTTTTCAAAACCTCTTTTATACGTCTAAACTATAATTTTTCAAACCTAGGGTTTTTAGAGTCTCCCTTTCCAAATCATTGCCAAATCCTATCTTCCCTTTAGGAAACCGAATCAAATCACCCCATTTAGGAAACTGAATCAAATCACCCCATTTAGGAAACTAGATCCCGTCCTCCGTTTTTGGAAACAAAATCAAACCTTTACTTTTAGAAACCAAATCCAATCCCTTCCAAATCCAAATCTTTCCTAATTCAAATCCTTCCTACTCCTCTACTTTCCTAAATCTTAGGTTTCTAAAACTTGAACATAAAAATCTTTCCTAAATTTTAACACTCAACTTTTAAATCTTTTCTAATTCAACCCTTTCCTAATTCTACCCCTTTCCAAAATCTTTTTCAAATCCAAGCTTTCAAATCTTTCCTAAACTCAAACCTTTCCTAATCTTAAGATTTCCTAAAACTCTAAAACTTTCTAAATTTGAAACCTTCTTAAGTTAAATCTTTCTAAACCTAAAAACTTTCTAAATTCTAAACTTTCCAAAACTTCAAAATCTTTTCAAATCTAAGACTTTTCTAAACTCAAAACTTTTTAATTTAAGACTTTTTTAAGTTGAAACTTTCTTAATTCAAACATTTCCTAAATTGAAAACTTCCCTTTTTCAAACTTTTCCTAAAACGAAACTTTCCTACTTTCAAAACTTCCCTAATTCAAAACATTTCTAAATTCAAAACTTTCCAAATTTCAAAACTTTCCTAACTTCGAAACTCTCCTAATTTGAAAACTTTCCTAATTTTAAATCTTTCTTAATTCGAAAACTTTCCAAAAATGACACTTTCCTAATTCGAAACTTTCCTAAATCGGACCTTTCCTAATCCAAATCTTTCCTAAATTCCAAGTTTCCAAATCTTCCAAGTCTAACATTCAAATCTAATCTTTCTTAATCTCAAATCTTTCCTAGGTCTCCTACTTTCCTAAGTCTAGGTTTCCTAAACCTCCATCTTTCCAAAACCAAGTCTTTCCAAAATCTATCTTTTCAAATTAAAGTCCAATCTTCTTAATTTCAATTTCCAATCTCCTCTTCTAATTTCAAATTAAATCCAATTTTCAATTCAATCTCTTTCTTCCAATCCAATCTCTCTCTTCAAATCAATCTCTTTTCAATCGGACTCCGGTCCGAACTACGACTGACCTGATTCCCCCAAAGGGATACGTAGGCAACCTTTATAGGTGCGGTCACAACACTTTTCAAACTTTCAATTCCACCCTCATGGGTGTGGTTTTCAAAATCTATTTTCAAATCTCAAATTTCAATCAATTTTCAAAATTCCAATTTCAAATTTCTATTTCCAAATTTTCAAACTTTCCAATTTCAATTCTATCACTTCAAATCTTTTTCAAATCAAATCAATTTCTTTCCAAATCTATTTTTCAATTCTCTTATCTTGCACTTGCGTCTCATGCATCATATTTATTTCAAACATTATTTTTCAAAGTGAATAGAATTGAACCATTAGTTAGCTAAAGACTCTCATAGGTAAATCTAGGATAGATTGACATGTAGGTACCGAAAGGGCGGGGTAGGGTGATAGCTTAGTGCGTCTTCCCTACACGTAACCAACCTCCGAACCTAGGATCACTGTTTTCAAAGGCCAAAAGGAGTTATTTTTCTAAAAAGGGCTAAATGTTTTTCAAAGGTTGCCAAACAACCTGTTTTCCTAAAAACCCTCTCTCGAGGAGATATTTTCAAATTGTTTTCCAAAAACCCTAAGTGTAGTTTTCGGACTATGCTTAGTTTTTAGGTGACCTAACTCACCTTAATCCAGTTAGGTGGCGACTCCAAATCTTTTTCAAAAGCCCTTTATTCAAACCTGTTTTCAATTCAAACCTAGTCGCACTCATTCTTCTAGGAGGGTGAGTTCTAACGAGAGAGTACAACATTTTTCCTACTTGTGTGAGTATTCCTCGAGTGCGAAAAATCTGGGCGCGACAGGTGCCTGCTAGCCCGCCAATGTAGAACGTCCGTCATTTGGCAGTTTTTCAAGACTAGGCATTCTCGGAGACCAACACCACTCTCAAAGGTAGCTTTTTGAGACCAGGTGTTCTTAAAAACCAACACCACTCTACAGGTAGCTCTCTGAGACTGGGCAGTTTCAGGGACTAACGCCGCACAGGTAGCTTTCCTAGATCAGGCGGTCTAGCGAACCAACACCTAAGTTAATACTGGCACCTGCTAGCCCGACTCAGTGAAAAATGACCAAACCTGCCTCTTGGGCCTCGATGCGCATTTTGAGAAAGTTCAAAATCCCTCAAGATGGTAAGTCCACCTTTCTAAAGTGATCCTAAACAGTTAGGCGTACTCGACACGTCATCTTGTCCAATTTCGATACTATCCAGGTTAACTCTAGTCAAAATGACCGTTTTGCCCTTGAATGCCCCAACACAGTACAAATCCCACCAAACAATGAAAAGCTCTTCCAAGATCATCCCTGAACGACCCGACTTGCTTAGCACAACACTCCAACCCATTCTGGACCTTTTCAACCAAGCTCGGTCAAAATGACCAATTACACCTAGTGACCCAAACGCGCCCAGAAACTACACTGGCCTTAGGCATCGAATGGCGGGTCCCATCATGCACCCCTGTTTAACCCAAGGTAAATCTCACAACTCTAAACACCTTCGATCCAACAAAAGTCCCCCTGGAGCATCTCGTAGACGTTACACTAGCACCACCAAACGACTTGAGAAATTCATAAACTAGGGAATTCCCGAAAGTTCGTTCATAGGTCTTTCCATCGATATGGCTCGATTGGAGAGATCGCTTCTCGAAGCCCCTCATCGCGTGGCTCGAAAACTGCCACTTTCAGTAACCCTTGGAGCGTCTCACAAATGCTCAGCCAAGATTGACCTTTTCTCCAATTCCCTGATTATAACGCATCATCAAATGACTTGAGAAATGCGTAAATTAGGGAATTCCCAAAACTATTTCTAAAGCACTTTCCATCGGTACGGTCTGATCGAAGAGATCCTTTCTCGAAGGCCTTGATCATGCAGCACACAAACGACAACTTCTGAACCCCCACAAAGCGTATCAGAGACACTCTGCAATAATGTGATTTCATGCACACTTTTCGAGATAATATCTCACACTTTCAGACACCTTTCAAGCTTTCAAAAATTCATAAGTTCATGAGAAACCTTAGAAGAACACTATGAATGCAACCGATTTTCCCGAAACCTTCCCGGTTGGCAGAATTATCGAGGTAAAGTTTAAATGAACACCCCCGGTGATGGAGCATATGCTACATGCGCCCAGATTTTGATCAGATCAATCAAACTTCACTTAGCCCTTAAGATTTAGTCAGTACAATGAGTGCCACGTGGCATTCTACCAATGGAACAGTACCGGCGCATGTAGCACATGTGCCAGGGCAAATTTTGCCCAAGCGCATGTACTACTTGCGCCAGGTCTCTCCAAATTTGCCTATAAATATAGGCCTCCCCTTTCGCATATTCCAAAATAAAAAATTGTAACGAAACTCTGCAAAAACAGCTCTAGAAATCCGAAACCTTCCATGTATCTTACCATCTAAGCACTTAAGTTATATTCCACCTCCCTCTAGCCCATACACCTTACCTATATAGCCTTCAATGCCATAGAATACCTCATTCCAACCCCCTTTGAGCCTCTTCAAGGCTATTCAAGCTCAAGTCAAGGCATACATGAAGGTTTGAAAGTGTTTGAAGGCAAAAGGTAGTATTCTTTTTACATTTTTTCAATCCTCACTCCTCTCTTCTCTCTCCTAGCCTACTTGGGCTATTCTTTATTTTAATCCCCATCTTTTACCCCCTTTCTTGCATGCTTAAGACAAGAGAGCTCCTAATTCATGCTTAGAGGAAAGCTAGTTAGAGTCATCGGGTAAGGGGATCTCTCATTAGCCTATTTTAAGATGGTATGGCCTTGGAGCACCTTGATTATGTGGTGTGACTCTCTAGCCTTGTATGAATTCATGACTCCATTTGCATATGACTATCTTGTCTATGCTTTGTGTGCTTGGCTTTATTTTCATGTTTACCACTATGTTTTCCAAAACTTGCACTATCCCCCTTTCTATGTCATTTTTAAACTCCTTATTCAAATGTTCTCTTAAAAGTTGTTCTAAGAGTTGGCCCCTTGAAGTTTAGGATGAAACTCTAAGTAATCATGCCATAGAAAAGCTCCCCGCTAACCCCTAACTCACATTTTTGCATCCTTGCATTTATTCTTGCATGAAAATGATTTTCAAACTCTTTGATTTTTAAAGTTTCTATTCTCTCAAGCTTAGTGGTTGGAATGGCCCCATGGAACTCTCTCTTGAGTGATGTCCATTATTATTGGCCATAAGAAATCTAACTTATTAGAATGGTTCCCTTCTCTTTTTATTCTTGCATAAAAATGGTTTTCAAACTCTTTGATTTTTAAGATTTCTATTCTCTCAAGTTTAGGAGTTGGAATGGCCTAATGGAACCATCTCTTGAGTGGTCTCCCTTTACATTGGCCATGGAAACCCTAACTTATTAGAATGGTTCCGTCTTTTAAAAATGGTTTTCAAAACTTTTTTCTTAAACATGGTTTTCAAAAGTTCATTCTCTCCATCTTTGCATTGAAAATGGTTTTCTAATAGTTGTCATTATTATGCTGATTTTTAAAGTTCCTACTCTTTTCAAGATAAAAGGTTATAATGGTCCTAAGGAAACTTTCTTCGGAATGATTTTCAAACATTAACCATATAAACTATATAGTTTACTAGAGTCAATTTTCATGGAAATGATCTTAAAAAATGTTGTTTACAAAAGTCTTTTGCATAACATGATTTGTTTTCCAAAACCCATTTTAAAAATGCATAAAACCATCCCTCCAAAGCCACTAGGTTCAAATCTTAGCCCAAAATCATCTTTCAACCCTAGGTTAACTTGACCATAGGACAACCAAATCCTAGATTAACCTAACTTTAGTTAGTTAACCTTAGGTCATCCAGACCCTAGATTAACTTAACCTTAGTTAGTTAACCCTAGGTCATCTAGACCCTAGGTTAACCTAACCTTAGTTAGCTAACCTTAGTTCACCTTAACCCTAGGCTAACCTAACACAAGTTAGTTAACCATAGGTCACCCTAACCCTAGTTAGCCAACCCTAGGTTAACATAACCCGAGTTAGTTAACCTTAGGTTAACCCAACTTGGGCTAATAAGCTTCAAAGTTCTAATTTAAAGACCTATTTTCAAACAATCTTTCAACTTAAAAACCATTTTCATAACATATTTTCAAAACATCCGGGTCTCTCTTAAGATTTCAAAAATCAACTCTAAAACCTTTTCAAATATCCTCACACTCTATTTTCAAAAAAATATCTCCAAGAAGTTCTCTTAAACTTGTCTCGACTAAGATGGCTAGACACTTAACATTTTTTAAAAATCATTTTCAAAATGATTTCAAGAATTCACAACCCCAAGGTGTCTCTACCCATTTTATGGTTGGGGATTCCAAGGGAATGTGATACATTATGTATAACCTTCTAGGTTGTCCATATTAGGGTTCCAAAACTCTAGGTATTTTCAAAAGCCCTTTTCAAAAGAATGATTATCAAACATCATATTCTTGAAGCAACTCTAATCCATCTATGGTTAGGATTATTCAAGTGTAAGTGAGACATTCAAGAAGGTTTTCCATCCTTCGACAAAAAGAAATTGAAATTGAATAAATTGATGTTAGACTATTCTTAACATGCTTAATTAGAAGAAGTTTTTAAGAAATATGGGTAATGTAACCCTTTGCATACCCTAACATCAAGCCTGTATCCAATTAGAAGCCATACAAAACCGTTCCCATATTTATGTTTGACTATTCATCATATTTCACAAAATGTTTGACCATTACCCATGCATAATGGTTACCCATATTTCGTCGCTCTCTTGAGTTTTGTGGTTGAAGTTAAGGTGAGCTATTAGGCCTCCCCCTAACATCAGATTATCAACCCAATTTTCATAACCGTGTGAACCATTGCTTAGGATAAGTAACCATTTTGTATAATTTTCAATAAGTGAGGCGTGCTAGGGTTCCTGTGGTCAATAAGTGAGGAGACCACTCAAGAGAGAGTTCCATGAGGACTATTTCAACCACAAAACTCAAGAAAGCAAAACTTTGGAAATCAAAGTGAAATACAAGGTTTGAAAACCATTTTAATGTAACTTAAAGGTAGTGAAATGCAGTGATGCAAAATGAGGTCAAGGGACTTAAGGATGGTTCTCTAGGATGTGGAAATTGAGAGTTTGACCTAGACTTCAAAGAACCAACTCTTAGAACAATTTTTAGGAAAACACTTGAATACAAAATTTGAGATGATATAGAAATAAAAATAGTAAAGCGTTTTGAAAAATGATAATGAACATGAAGATGGAGCCAAGCATGTCAAACATGAACATGGTAACCATATACAAAGCCCTTCACATGCCCAAGTAATAATTTTTCCAATTCAGAAATCTTAGAAGAAGTCTCAACTCCCCCTGAGGCTGATTTCATGAATGCCATGAAATTTTCAGACTCATCATCACTCTCCGGCTCATCTTCCTTCTTGGAATCACTCTAAGTGACTGTGAAAACTCTACTTCCTTTATTTTTCTTTTTGTTAAGACAATCTGTAGCAATATGCCCAAGGCCATGACATTTGAAGCATTATTTTTTACCAAACTTTTCAGATGATTTCCTCACAAACTTCAGTTTGTCAAAAGGTTTCTTTAAAATTTTCAACTAATGAAGATTGATCATGTTGTCGTTTTTTGAAAAAAATTTTAAACTTTTTAACAAATAAGGCCATCTCCTCGATACCCAGTTTCGAATCAATATCATCAGCCTCATTAGATTTTTCTTTAATGGAACTTAAGGCAATGCCTTTATTCTTTCTAGGCTGAAGAAGGTTCGCCTCAAAAGTTTGCAAGGACACTACTAAGTCCTCTACCTTCATGGCATCAACATCTTTACTCTCCTCTATGGTAGTAACCTTGGCTTGGAATCTCTCGAGTAACGACCTTAGAATTTTTCAAAAAATTTTTGACGGAGAGATTTGTTTACCAAGGTTGAAACTTGAGTTGATGATGTCACTTAATTTAAAATAAAATTGATCAAACGTTTCATCATCTTCCATTCTCAGGGTTTCAAAAGCAGTTGTTAATCACTGGAGCTTAGCAATTTTTACAGTAGCTGTACCCTCATGGGTGATCTGTAAAATGTCCTAAGCCTCTTTAGCGAGTTCACAGTGAGATATTTTACAAAATTCCTCAGCTGTGACCTCGTTAAAGATGGCATTAATAGCTTTACTGTTCCATCCACAGTTCTCAAAATCAATCCTATCTCAAGCTGTAATAGCTTTAGAGGTAGTCACTTTACTGGTTGTGACTGTGGGTGGAGTCCAGCCATTAACAACAACCTGCCAAACACATTCATCTAAAGATTTAAGAAAAGCTCTCATTTTGGCTTTCCAATAGCGATAATTGGTCCCATTAAACAAGGGTGGTCGAGAGGTAGAACTACCTTCCTTTGGCCAATCCAAAGACATAGGCACTCAAGACCTCACTCTTTAGAAAATCAACAATGATTTTGAGTGTCCCGCTCTGATACCAATTGAAAAAACTAGCCTTTGTCTATGTTTTATCCGAGAGGCTAAACCCTACAATATTGATTCAATATGTTATGGCAATGAGCAATATTGTACTTACCAAGTCACAAGATAAAGCAAACCATTCAATTAGGAACACATCAGATTTTTGCCGTGGAAACCCTTAAATGGAAGAAAAACCACGTGTCCCCTTTGTCGGATAAAGATCATGCAGTTTATCTCATTGTTTAGATAGTTACAAGACTTTTTACAATAAAAAAACTATCAACTCCATGATCTAATGATTGTCTTGATCTTGCTCGTATCCATAATTCACCGTCTCCGTGCTTGACCACCGTTCAGATCCCTTTAGAACGGATTTCACGCCTTGAACTCCATCAAGATTCTTGATTTCTTCACTTGGATTGAAGAAGATTGTTGCTAAGATTTGTTTCTGAGCTTCTAGAAAAGTTAGGAATACTTCTCTCTAGGAGTTTTTAATGTAGCAGCTCAGATAACAGCTTGGGAAAGTGTGCTGGGCTTTAAATAGGAGCAAAAACCCTAACGGTGCGATTCCCGAGAAATTTGATTTTGCTCAGCTTGCTCTCGCGAGAGTCCCGCGAGCTTCCAGCGAGCTAAATCCTAGATTTGATGTGCTCACTGTTTTTACCCTCGAACTCTCGCGACATCCCGCGAACATCCTGCGAGCATCATGATGTGCAACCAACACACTGTTTTTACCATCGACATCCCTCGAAGTCCCTTACAATAGCTGAAAAGTATCATACAAGACTCTTTTAACCTGAACTTGCACAAATAGACATGAAATCTCTTCTGAATGCTCGTGATTGACAACTCAAGTCCCCAAAATACATCAAACAAGATGTGTTACGAAATTTAGCTAATTACATACACTTACAATAGCAATATGTTAAGAGAGTGAATGAAAAATTGTCATGTGATACACACATGTTCATAAAATTGTGGTTTTACACTTAAATTGATATTCTCTTTTCTAATAATTATCTAATGAGTGAAATGTCCCTTAAATTGTAACTGTATTTATCTATCATTTCAAGAGGTATTTTAATCATTAAACAATCATCATAGTAAAAGAAGGTTAATTTATATAGGGTTAATTACAAACACACCATTTGAAATGACTCAGTATTATTAAACTTTCTTAAACTCTAAAATGTAACACATTGGCCCTTTAAATTATCAATTTATATTAATCAACTCCTTATGTTGACAATCTATTAGCAATTTGTTAGAAGAATAGATAAAAAAAAGTATCATGTAACTTACACATAGTCATAAAAGTTCATGTTACACCTAAATTACCTTCTCTTTTTGTAATAATTGTCTAATGACTAAAATAACCCTTGTATTGCCTTATATTTACACGTTATTTCAGAAGACATTTAAGTTATTAGATAATTACTATAATAACAGAAAGTCAATTTATGTATAAAATCATACTGTTGTGAACATGTACAAGTCATATAGTAATTTTTCATTAATTTTCCTGACAGATCGCTAATAGGTGTTAATTGATACAAATTGATAGTTCATAGAGTTAATGTGTTACGTTTCAGAATCTAGGAAACTTAGTGATAGTAAGTCATAGTTTAAGAAATGTGTTTGTAATTAATCCATTTATATATAAAGCTATACTTTTGTAAATATTCACAAATCAAGTGACAATTTTTCATTCATTTTTTTGATGAATTATTAACAAAAAGTGTTAATTGACATAAATTAATAGTTTAAGAGCTCAGGGTGTTACGTTTTAAAGTTAAAATTTTTTTTATAATACTAAGTCATAGTTCAATAAACGATTTTGTAACTACCCCAATCCAATACAGACATTGCAAGAACAAAAGGGAAGCAAAAAAGAGATACAGCTATCCCATGCATAATGAGATCCCAGACACACATTGCAAATACATGCAAGGGCAAGCACAAAGAATGCTGTCCCCCACACACTAGTACAACTGGACTCGAGGCTGTGATAAGAAACACAAAAAAGCATTTTAAGCGTACTTATTAGCAATCTCTAAGAGACGATAACACAGTTTTTTAGGCTTAGAAAGCATTGCCATATGATCTGCTCCCTTGATTTCCTTCACCTCTTGGACTCCATTGTTTTCGATCATCCAGCGCTGTAAATCCTCTGTCACTAATTTATCATCCTTGCATACGACATAAACTCGCTTCACTGATCCATAACCTTCGTTTGATAACTTCTTGGCCTTTGCCAAATCTTCTACAAATAGTGATCCCGGCCTTACTAACGTTGATGCTAGCACAAAATCCTACAATGTAATTTCAATTGTGCATGCGTTAAGAATGTGTTAACTTGTACTTATGTGAGAGAGAGAGAGAGAGAGAGAGAGTTTACTTGGATGGGAGATTGCTGGTAGAGATAGGACGCCAAAAACTTGGGGCCAAAAGTCACTAACGTCCGGGGTCCTTCGGGAGTACCATAGGGTACAAACTTTATGTCAACCCGTGATTCTGGGCTCGTCCTCGCCAATATCTTCAGTTAAAAAAATAAAAAATTTACAGCTCAAACTAAAAAGAAACCTCAAGTAAACTAATAAGAGCTTTCTTGGAAAAATGCTTCGTGGTGGATTTATTCAGATAATGTTAGTCTCTTGTCATAGTAAGCGTAATTTGAAATTAACAAAAAAGATTAGATAATTTAATTTAAAATTAAAAAAAAACATTGTAATGATCCAATTGACGGGTGAGCAAATTAGACTATCTTTATATCTTCTAAAAATATTAATTTATTTGCCAAAGGTTATGAAGTGATCTTTGTTAAGGGTCCCTTTCAAAACCCCAACCAACATTAGCAATTACACTGACTTTCTCTACTTTAAAGATTTTGTAAAAGAATTTTTTTTGGTCAAATAACGTAATTTGACAAAAAAAAAAAAAAGGAAGAATGAAAACCTAACTTTATTTCAGAGGTTTGGAAGGGGTTTGAAAAAAGAAATGTTTTGTGCAATAGATTTATTCATCTAATGTTAATCTCCTGTCATATTAACAGTGGGATAAAGACTTCGCATTCCTTATATCTGGGCCGGTCCATTAGGAGTAGTATGGCCGACCTCCCAAAAATAAGGTTCAGAATAAATTACAAGCCGGCCCACATGAAAACAAACCTATTAAGAATGGCGATGCCGACCTGAAGAAGGCAAGCGCCCAGCAGTTGTTGAAGCACTCTCAAAGCACAAAAAGAGGTTCATTGGGCAGGAGATTCAGTCAGACCTAGAATAGGACTCTTAAGATAAGTCCAAATCTACTCATTAATCGACCCAAGAGAGGTATATCATTCATAGAATGAGCGGGGCCTTCAAAACCTACAAATACATCATGCCACTAAGAAGTAAGATACGTACAACTAAGAGTTAGAATAAATTTCTTTCTTTTAATACATTGAGATTAGGCTTGTCTGATTTAATTTTCAGAGTGTCATCGGCCTAAAGAAGTCAATGCATTCTCACCATATTAGTGGTTTACGGAGCAGATCGAGACTTACGAAAAATTCCTTCCACATTAACCATACTTTGAAATTAACAAAAAAGATTAATTAATTCAATTCCAAATGAAATAATGTTACAATGATCCAATTCACTGATGAACAATTCCGACCATTTTCTTCCTATCTTTAAAAAATGTCAGTTCATTTGCCTTTACTTGGCTTCGCTGTAGAGAAAGCCTTGTTGACTTCCAAGTGAATGAGTTGTTTCGACAACCACTACGGATATTTAACAATAATTATTTCTGCTTTTCTACTTCAGTTAAAATAAATATTTGCTAACCAAAAAAAATAAAAATTCTTAAAAGAATAGGAGAGAGTTTGAAATTCAATTTCTTGTTACCTAAATTGCAAACCAGTTATCTTCTCAACTATGTTCCAATGAAAGTTCTTATATTGTTTCATTAATGCCTAGTTTGGAACTTGAATTTTCAATTGAAAAATTAAAAAGGAAAAGAAAAATGTGATGAAAATAAAACAAAATTACTTTTTTATTTTGTTTAATTTTCTTTCATAATTTTTTCTTTTCTCACCAAAAACATAGGTTTCAAACGGAGCGTAAGTGTTAATATTTTCAAAACTTGTGTGTAAATCTACAAAGGGTAATGTTATATAAATAAAAAATTCATACAAAATTTTTATATAAAATAATGTGTCTTAATAAGAACATTTCACTTCAAAACAAACACTCATTATAATAACTTTTAATTATAAAACTATCACTATTACTATCACATCATTTTGTATGTAAATTTTGTACGAATTTTTTTATTTATTTATAAGAATAGCATTCTCCATCTACAAATAAATACATTAGTTACCTGTTCCGCAACGTAAGAGGGTTTGTGAACGGTATCGGGCATCAGCGCGGTCAGGAAGACTGCAACCAATATCTTCTTCGGGTACTTATCCATGGCAAAAGCTAGGTTCATGCCCCCAAGGCTGTGCCCCACTAGTATAACCTTTTCGCCTCGAGGAATCGATGCCATGAGGTCCAACAATGGCTCATTGTATTCGTAAAACGTGCGAAGTTTGTATATGGTTTTCGTGTCGACACCGGAAGCCGCAAGGTCGAGCACTGTGACCCTGTGGCCAGCGGACTCGAGCAGTGGTTTAAGCTTGTACCAGCACCAAGCTCCATGGCCTAGGCCATGAACTAGAACAAAATGCTTTTGGTCCAGTTCGATCTCTTGTGGCTGCTTTGCTTCTTTTAAGCTTTCAACCAAAAATAAAAGTGAAAATAAAACAAGAACAAAAAAATACTTTTGTTGCTGCTTGGAGACTTCCATCTTTTCTAGGCGACTCTCTCTCTCTCTCTGTTACATAGAGATTTTATAGAGAAGAACAAAGAAAATTCTTGACTAGTTACACCCAAAAAAAAAGAAAAAAGAAGAAAATTCTAGGTCTCCTAGTGAGTCAAATGCTATGCAAGCGATTTTGATTGGTCTATGAAAGAAACTGCGAGTCTAGACAACCCGATCTACACGGCACGACTAGGCTAGGCATTCGATTATTGACTTGCTTGGCCTAGATTTTATTTTTTCAAATATGCTTTCGATTTGTAATTGAAAATTTTCTGGTACTATAATTACCTCCACAGTTTTGAAAAATGGAAAAGGAACTTCAATTATATTATTAATTTTGTGCTTTCCTTAATTTGGTCGTAAGTGCTATATGGTTATCGAAGGGATAGGGTTATCACCTTGAGTGTGTCAAAATCACAACTTGCATGTGTGAGTTTTTTCTTCTTCTTCTTCTTCATCTTCTGTCAAAATATGAACGTTATTTCATTATCAGAATGCGACATTGCATGAGAGCATTACAAAATCAAAGAAAACGAACTTACTAGACTATATAACATCGCCTAACAGTGCATGAAAAGAACCATCCAACCTAAGAATAATTTTACTTTTCAATGGGAATTAAAATATGTTTTAGTCCTAATTTGTTAAGAGAGCTATGGACGGTTGATTAGACATTAGGTTTTCAGTTCTGAAGGACATTTAGTAATCCCAGCAAAGGTAGTATTATTATCTCTTTGTTAATTAAGTGAAAAGTTATTGCAAGAGAAGTATTTATAAAGAAATATCTCATCCCATGTACCTTTAAAATAAATTAACAAGAAATTCTTTTTATTTTTATTTTTATTTTTATTTTTGTTTTTGTTTTCTCATTGGGTCAAATATGCAGGAAGTCTTTATCCTTCAAACTAAATTATTTTTGGTATGAAAAACTCACATATTTGAGAGTGAATTTGAAATAGAAAATTGTTTCAAACACACTCACACGAAATAGATAAACAAATTTTATGTAATTCAATTTAAAGCGTACGTTTATAGGCAAAAATACTTATAAAAAAAAAAAAATTCACTAATGAACAAGAAAATGGTATTGCAGCCGCGGCTGCCCCAAAAGTCTCAATGTGTTTTTTTAAGCAGAAAGGATTCAGTGAGTTAGTAATTGTCATTTTTGTAGAAAATGAGATTTGGCCACTTCCCAAATGTACTATCAAATTGATTACTTTTAATAATACAATCTGTTACATTCTTAACAAGTGACACTGGCCGTCACATTTAGAGAGGATGACTAGCCGATGAAAGAAACTGTGAGTCTAGACAACCCGATCTACACGGTATGACTAGGCTAGACAATCGATTATTGACTTGCTTGGTCTAGATTTGATTTTTTCAAATATGCTTTCGATTTGTAATTGAAAATTTTCTGGTACTATAATTACCTCCGCAGTTTTGAAAATGAAAAAGGAACTTCAATTATATTATTAATTTTGTGCTTTCCCTAATTTGGTCATAAGTGCTTTATGGTTATCGAAGGGATAGGGTTATCACCTTGAGTGTGTCCAAATCACAACTTGCATGTGTGAGGTTTTTCTTCTTCTTCGTCATCTTTTGCCAAAATATGAATGTTATTTCATTATCAGAATGCGACATTGCATGAGAGCATTACAAAATCAAAGAAAACGAACTTACTAGACTATATAACATCGCCTAACAGTGCATAAAAAGAACCATCCAACCTAAGAATAATTTTATTTTTCAATGAGAGTTAAAATATGTTTTAGTCCTAATTTGTTAAGAGAGCTATGGATGGTTGATTAGACATTAGGTTTTCAGTTCTGAAGGACATTTAGTAATCCCAGCAAAGGTAGTATTATTATCTCTTTGTTAATTAAGTGAAAAGTTATTGCAAGAGAAGTATTTATAAAGAAATATCTCATCCCATGTACCTTTAAAATTAATTAACAAGAAATTCTTTTTATTTTTATTTTTATTTTCGTTTTTGTTTTTGTTTTCTCATTGGGTCAAGTATGCAGGAAGTCTTTATCCTTCAAACTAAATTATTTTTGGTATGAAAAATTCACATATTTGAGAGTGAATTTGAAATAGAAAATTGTTTCAAACACACTCACACAAAATAGATAAACAAATTTTATGTAATTCAATTTAAAGCGTACGTTTATAGGCAAAAATACTTAAAAAAAATTCACTAATGAACAAGAAAATGGCATGGCATTGCAGCCGCGGCTTCCCCAAAAGTCTCAATGTGTTTTTTAAGAAGAAAGGATTCAGTGAGTTAGTAATTGTCATTTTTGTAGAAAATGAGATTTGGCCACACTTCCCAAATGTACTATCAAATTTAGGGCTAATTACACTGGTAATCCTTGTATTTTTAGCCTAGTCTCAATTTGGTCCTTATAGTTTTAATTTCAACAAAGACACCCTTCAATTTTACAATTGGTGTCTAAGAAGTCCAATTAAAAATGGACATTGGTCAAGTAGATGAAAAGTGATCATGTACCATGTATGTAAGGGGTAAAATAGTAAAATTATACAATTACACTATTTTCTTGGTCTCTGGTCTCTCTCTCTTTCTCCTCCACAGCCTCCCTCACCCCAACATTGTCACCCACCCTCAACCTCGATTTGGTCCTTGTACTTGTAGCATATTCTTCTGTGAATGCAAGTTTAGTTCTAACTTGATAGATTCTCCAGGCATATACACGTATGCTTCGCAAATGTTTGTGAATTTAACTAAAAGAACCACACCCAGATCTAGTATGTATACATATAGGTATGCATATGTATATGCATAGGTATATGTATATCTCTGTGCATAGATGCTATTGCCTGGGATACTGCTTTTATCCAAGAAGCTTACTAATATGAGAGAAATAGAGCAGCGTATAGTATTATTCAAATGGACAAAAAAATTGTGAAATCTTGCAAAAAAAAATGTGATTTATGGCAGGGTTGGTGCGTGGAACTGTGGAGCAATAAACTTGTGAAATCTTGCAAAATTAATTAATTTGTTCTCTCTTCTTCTTCTTGTCTTTGAATGCTATGTGTGTGAGAGAAAAGCAAGGTGTTCATTGCTCGGCTAGGTTGAGTGGTTCGGTTGGGTTGTTTGGTGGACGGAGAGGAGAAGAAAGGTGGGTGATGATCATGGAGTGCGGGTATCTAGCCGTTGTTAGCCAGAGGTGGGGATTGGTTTAGAGAAAGGGAGGTGCAGAGGAATTGGTTTACAGAGGGTGAGTTTTAGATAGAGAAAAAGAGTGTGTGGAGCCTAGAGGTGGTGGAGCTTGGCCATGGTGGTCGGTTGTGATGAAGAAGAAGATGGATTTGTGGTCTTTGCACTGTGTGTGTGTGGGGAGAAAGGGTGGAGGCTCTTCGGACAGCCATGGTATGGAGTTTTTGGCTATGGTTCTAATATATATCATGGCCATGGGTGAGAGAGGAGGAAGAAAAAGTATGGGTGTTCGGCAATGGTGGCTACCCCTTGGCCATGGGTGACCCCAATTACATCCAAGAGAAAATGGTTTTTCGGTCTAATTAGACATTATATTAGTTCGGTATTGTATGGGACTCCCCCTTAGCTCAGCAAATTGATGTACACTGCTGCTGTATTTTTTTTATTAGCAATATTGAACAAAAATTGATGTACTTGACGGTTCCTTTAACCTTAATTTTCCCTTATTACCAAATCGGATCTAACATCGTACTTAGAGTTACCTAACTTGACTTTTAGGTTTATTCTCTAAGCCGATCCAGTTGAGGTCATTATGAATTTCACTGGCTTGTTTCTACAACCGTTGAGAACTAGGGTCATCACAATTTTCACAGGCTTATTCCCTAACTGCTAGAGTCACCCCACTTAAAAGACCTGTTCCTAGGCTTCACCTGATCCCAATATCCATAAACAAAAGAGTTTTCACCATTAAATAACTCTCAAATCATGCCCATGCATTTCCTCAAAATAACTGAAGAATAATTCTCAATGCAATATAGAAGAAAAAGATTTAACATTTCTCATAATTCAAACTAAGCTTTATTCTTCAAATAAAATATACCTCATGATTTATAAAATATGTTTTTGAAATCAATTACGCATAAGGGTTTGTAATTTTATACTAGCAAGACAAAACCACTCATCTAATATCTAAAGGATGTGAACTCGAAAATACAACACGAAAACTAACTAATGCAACCTAAATTACAAAAATTAAAGCCTAACATTAGTGAAAAATCTACAATAAAAAAAACTAAAAACAACCTCAATTTCGAAACTTACACGTCAAAGTACTTAGCGTAACACTGCTCTAATTTCTAAAAGTCTATTCTATGGGCCAAGGTCACTATTGAGCACCAAACACCATACAATTGACTACACTAGATAGTTTTTCCCAAGTCATCTTCCTTCTCACAAAACAGCACATTGGTTCATGAGTTCTCTTTCATTTTTTTTTTTTTTTTCGTACAACCCGTAGCCGCAATACTCCTCCCTTACTCCTCATTCCGAAACCATTATACTCCAAAACTCACACCATCTAACATTAATCAGATAATATATATATATATATATATTATTTCTCCAAATATGAATCCATATACCCAACTAATTGTTTAAACAAATTCTCTGTGATTAGTTTACCACAAATAACCCAAACTCTGAGAACAGGCAAAACACTAATACATACAAAATTTAGAGTTCCACATAATATAACCAGACTAATCTTACCTCCAAGAATGTGAAACACTTTCTTGATCACTAGTCTCAGGCACTACAGTAAAAGCTTCTTTCTTCAATTACATAGTACCTAAGTTTTGTTCTCTCCCTCTCTCTATATACGGTTTCCTCTTTCCTCTCTTTCTCTATAGCCGCAACGCAAGAACTCTATCTCTTTCTCTCAAACCCTACACGATCAGTTGTGAGAAGCACGAATAAATCACGTGACTGATCCCAAATCATTAGATTTAATTCTCAACACACTCACTCACATGCACCTAGTGATTACACCCAATGATAATCTCACTTAGGACACTTGGCACTCTCACCTGACATAGTCTATAGTAATTATTCCAAGCTTCAACACACCTAAACATAAATATATAACCAACAGTTTACACCATCACACACCCAAAATATTCTCAATCAAAGGCTATACATTAATATTCAATATCACACGGCTAAACTTTAAATAATTAAATATTAATTATCAAAACTCATTTGACTTAATATAAATTAATAACTTAAACCATGAAGATATCATGCAATTAAACTTAATTGACATTACAAGGATAACAAATAAACATATATACGGGATATTACACTCTCTCCCCCTTACATAAAGTTTCATCCTCAAAACTTACTTGATTGGATCATTTAAAAAGATGAGGGTACTTCTCTCGCATTTTTTCCTCCCGTTCCTATGTGGCCTCCTCAACCGTATGATTACGCCACAAAACCTTAACCAGTGAAACTATTTTATTACAGAGTGTCATATCCATTATATCCAGAATCTTAACAGGCTGCTCCTCATAAGTCATATCCTCTCAAACTCAAGAGGCTCATAATCTATAACATGCAATGGACTCTGCACATACTTCCTCAACATAGACACATAAAACACGTTATGTACCTCATCAAGTCTAGGCGGCAAAGCGAGTCGATAAGCTACCGCACCAACCCTTTATAGTACCTTAAATGGATCGATATAATGTGGACTTAATTTCCCCCTCTTACCAAACCAGAGAAACTCGCCCTGTATGGGACGAACAGTTGAAGGAGATGCAAGCCCAATTGGCTGGAGTGATTGCCGCCGTAAAAGACAAAGGCCTCAGCACAGTGGAAGAATTAGTAAACAGGATGGATACTCCATTCACACCAGTTGTAATGAAGGTACCATTACCCCCAAAATTCAAAATGCCCACTCTAGAGCCTTTTGATGGCACGAAAGACCCCTTGGACCACCTCGAGGCATATAAGGCCCTAGGACCTCCAGGCTGTCCCCGATGAGATCATGTGCAGAGCATTTCTTACCACCCTCAAAGGACCAATCTAGATTTGGTTC
Organism: Euryodendron excelsum; assembly: GCA_033060915.1. NCBI lineage: Eukaryota > Viridiplantae > Streptophyta > Magnoliopsida > Ericales > Pentaphylacaceae > Euryodendron > Euryodendron excelsum. The sequence goes on from CM065386.1 coordinate 14,710,796, forward strand.
CACAGACTTTCCCTCGGGACCATTAGCAAATTCGTAGATCTAAACAGGCTATTTGTCAACCATAATATTGGAGGACAGAGGCAGAGGAGACCCTCCACCTCTCTATTGTCGCGCCCAGATTTTCGCACTCGAGGAATACTCACACAAGCGAGAAAAATGCTGTACTCTCTCGTTAGAACTCACCCTCCTAGAAGAATGAGTGCGACTAGGTTTGAATTGAAAATTGATTTGAATCAAGGGCTTTTAGAAAAGATTTGGAGTCGCCACCTAACTTGATTAAGGTGAGTTAGGTCACCTAAAAATTAAGCATAATCCGCAAAACTACACTTAGGGTTTTTGGAAAACGATTTTGAAAATATCTCCTCAAGAAAGGGTTTTTAAGAAAACAGGTTATTTAGCAACCTTTGGAAAACATTTAAGCCCTTTTTGAAAAATAACTCCTTTTGGTCTTTGAAAACAGTGATTCTAGGTTCGGAGGTTGGTAACGTGTAGGGAAAACGCGCTAAGCCATCACCCTACCCCGCCCTTTCGGTACCTACATGTCAACCTACCCTAGATTCACCTATGAGAGTCTTCAACTAACTATTGTTCAATCCTATCCACTTTGAAAAATAATGTTTAGAAAAAACATGATACATAATATGCAAGTGCAAGAAAAGAGACTTGATTTGGAAACAAATTTAAAAAGAATTTGATTTGATTTGATTTGAAAAGAAAGAGATAAAAGTGTGAATTTGGAAAAAAGATTTTGGAAATTGAAATTAAAGATTGAAAATAGAAATTTGAAATTGGAAATTTGAAAATAGATTGGAGATTGGAAAGAAATTGTAAAAATAGAAATTTGAAAAATGTTGTGGAATTTGAAATTTGAAAAATGTTGTGACCGCACCCATGAGGGTTGCCTACGTATCCTTTTGGAGGAATCAGGTCAGTCATAGTTTGGACAAGAGTCCGATTGAAAATAGAAGAATTTATTTGGAAAAGAGATTGAATTGGAAAATTGAGAGATTGAACTTTGATTGGAAGATTTGAAAAGATTTGATTTTGAAAGACTTGGTTTTAGGAAACCTAGACTTAGGAAAGAGAGGATTTAGAAAGGACTTGAGATTAAGAAAGATTGGACTCAAATGTTGGACTTGGAAGATTGGAGAAAGATTGGAATTAGAAAAGTTTCATTTTTGGAAAGTTTCGAATTAAGAAAGTTTTGAATTAGGAAAGTTTTCAAATTAGGAAAGTCTTGAATTTGAAAAGTTTCAACTTAGGAAAGTTTTGACTTTGGAATGTTTTGAAAATTGAAAAGTTTAGAAAATAAGGAAGTTTTGAAAATAAGGAAGTTTTGAGAATAAGAAAGTTTTGAAATTTGGAAAGATTTGAAGTTTTAGGAAAGTTTAGAATTTAGAAAGTTTTAGATTTAGAAAGTCTTAACTTAAGAAAGTTTTGAACTTGGAAAGCTTTGAATTTGGAAAGATTTGAAATTTGGAAAGTTTAAGATTTAGAAAGTTTTAGAGTTTGAGTTTTAGAAAATCTTGAAATCAGTAAAGGTTTGAATTTAGGAAAGATTTGAAAACTTGAATTTGAAAAGTTATGATTTGGAAAGGGGTTGAATTAGGAAAGATGTGGAAGTTGAAAGTTTTAAGAAACTTACGGTTTAGGAAGGTAAGAAATTAGGAAAGATTTGAATTAGGAAAGATTTAGATTTTGAGTTTTAAAATTTAGGAAAGATTGTTATGTTCAAGTTAAGATTTAGGAAAGTAGAAGATTAGGAAGGAGTTGAGTTAAGAAAGAGTTGGATTAGGAAATGATTAGATTTTGTTCTAAAAAACGAAGGTTTAATTTTGCTTCAAAAAACAGAGGATATGATTTAGTTTCCTAAACGGGTAGATTGGATTTGATAAAGATTTGGAAAGGGAAGTTTCTAGAAACCCTAGATTTGGAAAACTATAGTTTTGACGTAGAAAATAGGAGGTTTTGGAAAGGTGTATCATTTGAATGTGAAAACAAGAGGTTTTGGAAACCTAGGTTTTAAGGCAAGTTTGAAAATCATATTTTTGGAAAGAAAATTAGGGTTTCCTAATTGTGAGTTCTAGGGCTTGACTTGGGCTCTAAGAAAGAATTTTTTGGAAAGTGCGTTTTTTTTTTTTTTGGAAACAAGTTTTTGGAAGGAAATCCTAGAGAGGAGTTTCTAGAGGGAAGATTTTGGAAAGAGAGTTTTTTAGAAAGATTTTTAGAAAGAGATTGTTGGAGGGAGTTTTTAGGAAAGTGAATTTAGGGAGTGTTTTTAGAAAGAGATTTTGGGGAGAGGATTTTGGAAAGGAGTTGAAAAAGGGAGTTTTGAAAAATAGATTTTGGGAGGGAGTTTTTGAAAACAACTTTGGAAAGAAGAGCTTTTGGAAAGCATGCTGGAAAAGAGATTTTTAGGAAGAGATTTTTAAAAAGAGAGTTTTTTGGAAAGTATAAAAACGTCTCACTTTCTTAAAACGATTCTAACAATAAGAAGGTTAAAACCACTTTAAGAAAGTAGTTTTGAAAACAATAAGATTTGAAAATATGGAGCATAAAAGCCACTTTTAATGTAACACTTTCCTAAAGCAACCCTAGCTATGGAAAGGCTAGAATCACCCTAGGATTGTGATTTTGAAAACAAGTTTTTGAAAAGGAGATTTTGATGCAATTTTGATGCAATTTTGAAAACAAGTTTGAAAACGATTTTGAAAACAACTTTGAAAATAATTTTTGGAAGATGCAAGATCATGATATGCACAATGCAATTTTAGGGTCGTGAACATACAAGGTTAAGACTTCACCACATAATCAAGGGGGCCAGACCCACGTGGTCTCCGGTTAGACTAGAAGAAAGCCCCTGACACGGTGACTCTCCAATAGCCCAATCCTACACATGGACCGGGAATCCCCTTGTTTCAAGCATGCAAAGAAAGGGGGGGAAAGAGATGGGGGATTAAAATAGAGAAAACTCAAGTGGGTTAGGAGAGAGAAGAGAGAGGGGAAAGTGTTGAAATTTAAAGAGAAAGCCTACCGTATGTCTTCTTTATTTTGCGCGCCTTGATTGTCTTCGGTCTTCGTCTTGATCTTTGTCTTCAATCTTCAAGAGTTGTCTTCAAACTTCAGATTGTAGCTCTTCAAGTCTTCAAAGGAGGGTTGAAGGCTAGTGTATAAACGTATGGAGGTGTGTATGAGTGTATAGAAGGCTAGGGCTTAGTGTATGATGGCTAAGGTTTGGAAAACCTAAAAAAACTAGGGTTTAGGGAGTGCACGAGCTCTGTATATCGAATTATATAATTTTTAGATTGAGTTTGCTGACCTCTTTCACGTTGAAAGAGGCTCTGTATTTATAGAGGTTGGACAACACTGGCACCTATTGTAGTGGCGCTCGACCAAACTTTACGTTGGCGCCACTAGGAGTGGCGCCAGGCCATTTTTGGCTTAGCGCCACTACTAGTGGCGCCAGCCATTTAGGAAATATTTAAGGTCGGCAAGAAACGTATCTTTGACTAGATTTGGGCAACTGTACTAGCGACTACCATGCAATTTTTAGTCTGGCTTCACTAAGAGTGACTCTGGAAATTCCAGGAATGATTTGAAGAGGCCGAGAATGACCCGGAAGGCCGGAAAAGAGCAGGAACACTTAGAATAGTGTCCCGGAGGTATTTGACTTGAAAAATGAGGACAGGATGTGTCGGAAGGGTTGACCGGGCCTTTAGGGGTAAAACAGTCAATCGGATCGGGAAGCTGCCGAGACAGACTTGGACTGTCCCAGAAGAAAACTTAAGATTTGGAAACATTATTCGGAATGTTCCTAAAGGTTTTCGGTTTGATACCCAGAGCCGGTGTGGTCAGAAAAGGCAACTGGCCCTTCAGGGGCAAAACGATCATTTCGCATCGGGTTTGCCGGAACTGACTCGGAACGATCCGGAAAGATAAAGAAAGGTTGAGAATACTATAAGAAGCACTCTTGGGAGGTTACCGGTTTGATACCTAGAGCCGGTGTGGTTGGAAAAGGAGACTGGCCCACCAGGGGCAAAACAGTCATTTTGTACCAGGTTGGCGGGAACTAACTCGGAATGATCCAGGAAGATAGAAGAAGGTTGAGAATACTATAAGAAGCAATCTTAAGAGGTTACCGGTTTGATACCCAGAGCCGGTGTGGTTCCCGGGGTGTTTGGATGCCTAGGGGCAAAATAGTCATCTTGACCGGAAAGTCTCGGAAAAGGCCCAAAGGGCAGTTTGGTCATTTTTCACCGAAGTGGGCTAGCAAGCACCGGTGTTGACCTGGGTTTTGAGTGTTTCCTCCACTCTGATGGCGGTCGTCGTGACACATGGGTTTATTGACAATTCCCTATGTTGACCTGTTTACGAGTATTTTTGCTACTCAGACTGTCTTGAGGAATAAACTGTCTCAAGAGAGGGATTGGAAAGGGGTCTTATCGTCTCTAAAAAGACGTGCCTGATTTGGAATCGTCTCGAGGAATAAACTGTCTCGAGAGAGGGATTGAAAAGGGGACTTACTGTCTTCAAAAAGACGTGCCTGATTTGGAACCGTCTCGAGGAATAAACTATGTTGAGAGAGGGATTGGAAAGGGGACTTATCGTCTCCGAAAAGACGTGCCTGATTTGGAACCGTCTCAAGGAATAAACTGTCTCGAGAGAGGGATTGGAGTTGGCATTGGAAGGAACAATGCCCCTAAGGACATTTTGGTCATTTTGCCTTTATTTGGGCCTGGCGGGCCTGCGAAGCGATGGACAAACGGGATTTGGACTTCAAAAGTTGGTTTCGATTAGAATATGCCCACAATGACTTGAACACAAGTCCGGACGAAGTGTAGACTGTCAAGCCGTCAAAAATGGGGTGCTTACATCTATTCAACACCAAACAACGCGAGAAGGAGACTCTGCGTGAATTTGTTCTTCCACAGCAAGAAATACAAGTGCTTGCATATATAATACTTCTCCTTTCCTATCCTTGGCGATGTGGGATCGTAGCATATAACCTTTCAACCAGCCACTGCCTTAACCTATTAGGTATCTCGTCTTGCCCATGTGCAGTTGCTTGGGTCTCACAAGTCAAACAGGTAACAGGTGACAAAAGGTAAACCTTTGCAGTTTTGTTGGCCATAATCAACTTGCCATTCTTATTAAAAAAAAATACTTTGATTCTCTTGCCAAGGGGCATTGCTTGGTGCATTGCTAAAAGCTCAAGCTGTCAAACATGAAAATGTGGATTAGAGTCTAAGAGCAGCCACTTTGCACATATATTGCAAAGAATAGGTCTTTCATGCGCCTCCTAGCATCTTGATTAATGGAGTCTGAAATTAGGTAATGTCCTCATGTTTTGTGCCTTTATAACAAAATAGAAATGCTTTTAAAAAGAGTTTTGGTAATCTCTATTGTTGGAAAGTTTTGTATATGGCAAATTGATTATCCACAACCTTTGAAAATTTTCAATAAAATGAGCATGGTTTTAGGTCATTTATTTTTCTAATGTGAGTTATAGTAATAAGCAACACTAATGCTTTTATAAATAGTCCACTTTTTTTTTATCATGATAATAGTCTAGCTGGGGTTAGCTGCATGGATGCTTTTCTTTCATCCACTCTTTAACCTTGGATTTATCTTTCTCTTATTGTAAATGCTTTAACAAAGAACTTGATTTACGTGTTTGTCTTGTGACTTCTTAATCTTCTCCTAGTTATTCTTCATATTGAGTATATAATTTCTTATAGAGGAGCTACCACCCGTTACCAAATATGGGTCATGACGTTAACGAGGACTGGTTGAATTGGTAAGAATCGAACACTTTATTTACAATACTCAAATTTGACTCTCTGCTAGTAATCTCTTTTAATAAGCAATTTTTGAGTATCACTGTAAATTCTTATTAAGACTGATAACATGCACTAGCTTTGAAATATGGTAGCCTCCCTTCGCCTTAATTTTTTCTTACCCAAATAAAATATTTGGGACATTACTTCATGTGGACAAATCAGAAAGAGAGCTCAATCAGGCTAACGTCATCACACAATTACTCTACAAATGATGGTGTCGCAATCTATTTCCCGCGAGACTTTCAACGCGGCATTAGTTTTGGCTTTTCGGCCTCCGATTGATTCTCTGTGTCCCTTCCTCCCGCCGTCCTTGTTTCTCATCCTCTGCTACCGAACACCACCGAAGTGTATCTACATACTCACACACACATATCTCCGTATGTATATCTATCTATATATATACATTCTGCAGATCCAAAGCATTAAAATCGCATTTACCTTAAAGAGAGAGCGTCACGAGTTGGTTCGATGGCTTGAATATATATATATATATATATATGCATAATTTTGCTAATTTTCAATTAATTTCCTGATTTCAATTTAATGCAGTCCGTCCGAGAAAGATCGAAGATCTTCGGAACTAAACTAATCAACCACTAAATTCCACGGCATTCGATCGAAAATCACCAGCTCAATCGAGCACATCTCTTACTCTCTCTTGCTCTTATTATCTCTCGGGGCTGAGATGAGACTCTTCTTCAAGAAGAAGAAGCGGAAATTCGAGCTCCAAATCGATATTACGGTCACAAAACGATCCGATTACCAAGAGAGAGGGAGATATGAAGTTGTACATATCCGCGACTGGAATTAAGCGATTGACGATATCCAGCGCCATAGCCGGCGGACGAAGTGGCGCAGTGGTGGTTGTTTTTGGGAGGTGATGAAAGGGAAGGAAACACCGGCAGGCCGACGATTGTCCCACCGAACACTGTTGCCAACGGTGTTGATGCTTGGGATCATTTTGCCCTTTCTTTCGTTCGGATTGCTTTCATTGTTCTCGAATCGGCCACCATTTGCTCTTTTATCGGTATTTACTTATTTTTATTGCCTTTCACACACACACACACACACATATATATATATATATTTGGTTATTCTTGACTAAAATTTTATCGGCATATAATTAATCCACTATGATGAGTGGCATATGCAATGTTCTAATTAGCAAATTAATGCTAAACCGCAATAAAGGAAACACTGGGAAATGATTTTTGCGAGGTAAAATTTGTGGTGACCTCAGCCGGATCAGCTTCCATGGCGATTTGAGCATTTTGCCGCTGTATTGTTTCATTATATATATGTATATACATATTTGATATTGTGATCAAAAGTTTTCGGACTAACTTAATAATTTTTGATTCTTATAAGCACATGAATTGAATCTTTGTTTACTTTTGATTTATGCCATTGACCCTCTGAAATTTCTACTATGTACAAACTCAAACAATTCACATTCACATACCTCTCATTTAGCCTTTTCTTTCTTCTTCCAAAAGAAAAGAAAGAATATCATTAAGGAAAATGTTGTGCTTTTAGCAAAATTAATATAGAAAATTCGATCATAATGATGTGATAGTAACATTTTTGTAATTAAGAGTTTCTATGATAAATATTTTGTTTTTAAGTGAATGTCTCTTATTTAACCAATGTATAAATTTCTTTTTGTATGCCATTACTATATCATTAATTCCATATGGTAACAAGTTTAATAACTGCTGGTGCAAATGCCAAAGCGAGTCAATTAATTTTCTTTAACTAGTTTATCTGTTTATAGCGTAGGTGGCGCAAATGCCAAGACCCAGAAGCAATTCATGCTTTTGAATCTTCACACACCTAACCTTGAATCTTCAAAGGCAATAGATCGACAGAGAAGGGCAGAGTCAAGAGTCATTTTCTTTAGTTTATATAAAGCAGGTGGAGCCAATTACCAAGACCTAAAAGCAAGTCTATCATTTAATGGGGAGAAAACGAGTCAAGTCGTTTTCCTTTGTTTATAAAAAGCCGGTGGAGGCAATTAGCAAGACCCAAAAGCAAGTCCATCATTTATTAATGTTTAATAAACAGGTGGAGCCACCAACACCAGCATACAAATTATTGCTGTGAAGGTACTCAACTTTTATGAACGTGAAATAAAAAAGAGTTTCATAGCAGAATGCAATGTAAGCACTGAAAAATCTTGTTAAGATAATCATATCTTGCTCAAACATTGATTTCAAAGACAATGATTTCAAGGTTGTGGTATTTTTTTTTTAAATAAATGTCTCTCATTTAATTATATTATTTTAATAATAATAAATTTGTCACATTATTTTAATAATAATAAATTATATATGAATTTCTCTTTGAATATCATTACTATATCATTAATTCAATATAGTAACAAGTTTAATAACTGCCGGAGCAAATGCCAATGCGAGTCAATTAATTTTCTTCAATTAGTTTATAGCGTAGGTGGAGCGAATGCCGAGACCCAGAAGCAATTCATGCTTTTGAATCTTCACACACCTAACCTTGAATCTTCAAAGGCAATAGATCGACAGGGGAAAAGCAGAGTCAAGAGTCATTTTCTTTAGTTTATATAAAGAAAGTGGAGCCAATTACCAAGACCTAAAAGCAAGCCTATCATTTGATGGGGAGAAAACGAGTCAAGTCCTATTCCTTTGTTTATAAAAAGCCGGTGGAGGCAATTAGCAAGACCCAAAAGCAAGTCCATCATTTGTTAATGTTTAATAAACAGGTGGAGCCACCAACTCCCGCGTACAAATTATTGCTGTGAAGGTACTCAACTTTCATGAACGTGGAATAAACGAGAGTTTCATAGCAGAATGCAATGTAAGCACTGAAAAAAATTCGTCATTGCAATCTTGTTAAGATAATCATATCTTGCTCAAGCATTTGATTTCAAAGACAATGATTTCAATTTTCAAGGCCCCGGTATTTGAGTTTATGACAAATGAGAGTTTAGAGAGCTGGTTACATCCTAGTCTTTCGGAGCAACAGGACCCTAGTTTTACCCACATACCGACATACAATCACTTGAAATACAACCTATTCCTTAGAACTTCTTTCGTATACCAACTACATAATCAAAGCCGGCCCTGTTAATTGGGTTGCTCTATCCCAAATTCAAATATGTTGCCCTCTTATTATTAATTTATTATAAAAAAAAGTCATACAAGTTAAAAAAAAAAAATTTCTATACCAAAAAAAAAAAAAATTTAATAGCGTCAAATAATTTTTTTCTTTACAAAAATATAAAATTTTTTTTTTTTTTTCAAACCTGGGGTTGCCCTGGCCCGGGGGTTGCCCAAGTCCAATGGCTTACTGGGCTTACCCCAGTGCCGGCCCTGTACATAACAAGGAGATCTACAGACATAAAGAATCGGTTGAAGCTGGAAATTTGCGGTCGCCTTGGGTCCTGTGGCAGGGGAACGATGAACGGCAATGGCACAGATAGTAAAATACAAACTCTACTACAAAGCAGACGAAGATCAATATCGACGACAGAATTTTGAACAACTTTTGCCATTGCCGAGTCAGTTTGGCCCAATATCAATCTGCCTTATGAGATTCAAAATAAACTCTTAGGTCCCTTATATTTTGAATGATGTGGGGTTGACAACTGATATGGGATAGCTTTCGGGATTTGTTTAAAAATTTGAATAGTTGGCTTTTTTTCGAGTCTAGTTTGAGCGAGTAACATAAAATGGAAAATTACTAAGAAGTTTGCTGTTCTAGTTTAAATTAAATGCGTTTTGAGAACGGTATGTAACCGTGGACAGTGCCATATACTACTACGGCTATATATATATATATATATTATTTTTCTTCTTAAAAGGATGTGAACGTCGTGGCCAATTCCATTTACTTTCCATCAGTGGATTTACAGTGAGAGCAGGGTTTGATTTAAAATATGAGAGTAGCTGACTGACTCGTTTAGTGCCATTAAAATATAAAGAGAGAGAGAGAGAAGAGAAGAATTTCCAATAAATACATATATATATGTAGAGACAATTTGCTGAAAGATGGTCTATCTTTATACTAGCATCTAGTTTTTGTAGAAAATGGGTGGAATCTTTGATTTGCACTAAAAGCATTGAACAAGCAAGACCATGCTTCCAATGTCAAGACCACGTTTCTACTATTGACAGATTCTTGCGTTGGTATTTGGGTTGGTTTAGGAGCACATGGGCATGCCTCAACTCGGATCCATGACTCATGAGTGGTGATTATTAGAACTACCCACTCATAGAGAAGTTAAGAGTCATTACTGTAGAGCATAACAACCCCTTTATTCTGTATATATTAATGATCAGAGACAATACAGGAATGAAGTTGTATCTCTCTCTTCTCTGTTGAAGAAACTCTCTCCCATAAACATTAATTATGTGTTGTGAGTGCTCTTGAATTGTAAAGAGTGTGAGTGTAATTAGCTCCTATGGAGTTTGATAACATTCCACGCGAGTACGTTACAGGACGAATAACAGGTTGCACGTGAAATATCTACGGATTTGAAACCCAATAAGATATGTCTGAAATAGCTTCCGCATTGTAAATATTCAACATCTTGAAATCATGAACTCACAAGTATAGACACTTCAAGTCCTCTTCCAATTGCAACAATAATAATTAGTTTAATAAACATGCATACAATGACAATCCAGAAATTTTGCAGAGCAGGAGCCAACATAAGATTTTTTTTTAATGATACGGATCACCTGCATTAAAGCTTTAAAGTAGAGAACCCATCGAACATACAAAAATAAAGATCATAATAAAATAATATCTAAAAATAAGAACGCTATTTTTCCTTTGGATTTTTCTACCTATTATAAATTCTAATTAGAATGAATAATTTATAATCATCCTATTTTATCAAAATATATAATAATTTTATTTTTAAAATATTTAATATCTATCACATATTTAATTGTGTAAGAGTCTTATAATATAAAATATTTGTTCATCAATGGAATCCTTACAATTGTTTCCAAAAGGATATAAAAAAGTGTGAAAAAATTAATATGAAAAATAAACAGGGTAATGAAATTCTTATGGAGAATTTTTTCAAGCAACCAATGGGTTCTCTTTAGCCAATTTAATTGGTGAGGGAAGATATGGTTTTGTTTTTAAAGGGATTCTCAACTCCGTCGTACAAATTATTGTTGTGAAGCTACTCAACCTTCACGAACGTGAGCGAACAAGAGTCTTATAGTAGAATGTGAAGCACTGGAAAAACATTCATCATTGGGATATTGTTAAGATAATCACTTCTTGCTCAAGCATTGATTTTAAAGGCAATGATTTTCAAGGCTTTGGTATTTGAGTTTATAGCAAATTGGAGTTTAGAGAGCTGGTAACACCCTAGTCTTTCGAGCAGCAAGACCCTAGCCTTCTAAAATAATAGCATTTTCCTTCTAGTATGGAAATATTACATACCCACATACCCACAAACTGATGCAGTAGCCGACGTGGCATTGGACAAAATAGAGTGCTTGGACCTATCCAAGAGCAAAGTAGGCAACCGCGGGAGGTGTCTGAGAATTGCATAAAATTTGGCACGTTGATAGGAAACATGATTCTAGGAATAACTCATCACTACATAGGTTATGAATGCTGGAATTTCGGCAAACTCCATCGTTTAGGGCATTAAATAGGCAATTTTGCCATTTATGGTAACTTTTACATTTTTAATATCTTTTTCCGTAGACATCATAATTTGACCCATGCCGATTTTGACATGATTCTGGTGTCCTAAATTAGCGGTTTTCAGTTTTAATTTGATTTTGTAATTTCCTAATTTTTGTACAATTAGAGTCTCATTAGAGTTTTGAGTCTTTTCCTATATAAATAGATGTATGAGCTTCATTCCAAGGAGCTTTTGATGAAGAAGAATTGAGAGATTATTCTTATTTTTTGACTTTTCGGTATTTTTTGTGAATCAACCAGTAATTGATACTTTTTTCTGGGTATTCTACGGAATCAACAGATTAGAGAAAAGTTCAGTATTTGGTATTCGTGCGCAAATCACGAATCCTAACTTGTTTATCACTTTTTTCGTACGCTTCCCTCATCACATACTGTCATGGGCTGGCAAGCCAAGCACCACACGATGATAATAATGTGACTCGCCATGATACGGATGAGACATAGCAATTGCGAATGTCACAATCCCATCCTCAACGCCAATGCCCAACATCTGCCCTACAAAACGTTGGGGTCACTAATGTTAGGATGACAATTAGAAGAGATCAAGTCAAGATTAAGCATAACCTAGGATAAAACATGCTTAATTAGACATATTTCAATAAGTGAAATATGGGTAATGTAATTGGGGGAGGCCCATAAATGGTTACAATGGGAACAGGTGAAAATCCATATCTAATTGAGTTTATAGGCTAACCATTTATCCTAACAATGGGAAGTATATAGTGAGAGAAGCCATACAATATCGTCAACCTCTTACCATCATGCAACAGATAAAAATGAATCATTCACTAACTCATATCTGAAAAAAAAAAACCTATGTATACAAGAGGTCGACATACACTAAAAGAAATACAATATATAAAACTCAAAACATGCATGTAATCATTTGAGACTTAAATGACTATATAAAAAAATGCCGTAAAGTTTTAGATACATCGATGAATGAAATGTATGCATGGGATGTATATGAGATGCTATACATGAGATGCTATCTAAACCCTAGCCTGTCGAAGTCCAAAATCATTGTCATCATGAAAATCATGCCTTCCTAAAGATACAGGATTTGAAGTACCAATAGCTAAGTCAGAAAAATCAGGCTCCTCATCCTCCTAAAGTCTGGCTAAGATGTCAGTCAACATCTAGCTCTGTCGTGTCTGCTCCTATCGTATCTCATCCTGAAATCTAGTCTGAGAGGCCTGAAGATCCGAAATCTGAGTGCCCAAAGATATCTGTAAAGTAGTGATCTGTGCTGCCTGGGTTGTCTCTAAAGTCGCACACCTCTGACCGAGCTTAGTATGGGCTGTCTGAAAACCTGCAACAGTTTGCTGCATCAACTGAATGGCCATCAGCGGGGAAGATCAATGGTCCTACCCGTCCCCAAGGCATAAAGTAACTGGCCTCTATGCCTACTCACCTCTCCCTAATGCCCTAACAGATAGATCGAACCGCAAGTGAAAATGAACATCGGGGTGTACTTAGGAGCAAGGCATTTCTTCTCAATCTGAGAATAAATCCACTAGGAACCAGGCTGACAAATCTCAGCGACCATCATCTAGTGATCAACCTCACCCTGTTGGGGCCAACTCAATGCTGGTTCAAAAACTCGGGGGAGACTAAAGAACTCTGCAAAAGTGGTTGGGGTGATGGTAATGGTCTTACCCCTAATTGTGGAAACTACGCGCTCATCCTCTGTAACATCCGAAAGTGATCGAATGTTGGCCATCAGCTCAGCAACCAGCCTAGTCTTATGTTGGCCACTGTATTGTGCCAACCGAAGCCAACTGCGAGCCTTAAACACCTCTCTCCAAAAGTATGGCTCACCCTCAAAGTGCTCGAGAGTCATCGTTCTCTCTTGCACTGGACCTCTCCGACTAAAAATCTAGTCATAATGCTGCTGAGCCTTCCTGTCAGCAAATCGAGAAGCATCAAAAGTGGCAGGGGTCCTGCGGACCTTCTTGGTCCGTGCAGCCATATATATTAAACTAACTAAACTAGAAAGAAACTAAAAAGAAAGACAAGGAAATGAACATGAAAGGCTTAAGGAATACCTAAAGGTGGACTAAAGAAGGGCACGAACAAGTAGAACCAAGGTTAGAAACTAACAGGGCTCCGCTGCCTGCTCAAAACACTCCCTTACTTACCTTCTCTGAGTTAGCTTTAAGTCGACTCAGTTTAGAAACGAGTTACCATTTGAAAATGAGGGTTTATATAAAAAATTAGGGGGCACTGTACGTACGGTAGATAAGTGCATACGTATAGTGTTGGCATGGTAGCGTACGTGCGCACTGGGGGTCAGGACCATACGTACGCACTTGCTACCGTATGTATGGTCAGGAGAACATATATGAACTGTTAGCCAATAGAAACCTGCCACGTCAACGTACGCACGGTAGCCCAACTGTACGTACGCTTCACCACAGTACATACAGTAGGCGAACCGTACGTACGGTAAAGAAGAAAAACACACAACTCACAAAATTGATCTACTTTGCACGAAAATGAAAAAAATTGTGCCCAAAATAGCAAGAACAGGGGAGAATGCTCTGCAATCGACCCTCACCACCCACTTAGAACAATGCATTGTCCTCAATGTATAATAATAAGCAACAAAAAGAAGAATCAAGGTAACACGAGAGTGATTACGCAACCCACCATTTCATTAAAACAACTAAACCGAACAATACAAGGCCAAAGATGGCATGAACGACAAGTAAACAAGAAACCAAGGACCCCTACAAAAGAAGTCCGGAACAAGCTAACCTATGTCTCTAACTACCACCCAGCGGGGCAAGCAAGCCTATTTATTAGAAGTGTTGGAACCGGAGGACGCAGCGGCATCCTTCGTGGTTGATCCGGAAGATGATTGAGACGATTCGTCAAGGAGATGAGAGGCCACCAAGCAAGCTACAGTGACAACATCATCTGCGGGAAGCTGGGACAATGAAGTGCAAGTGTAGGCTTGCAAGAACGCGGTGTAGTCCAAATCCTCCAACTCATCATAACCTATGGCTTGGGAAACACTCTTGTTTGCCTTAGAAGTCTCCTTGGCTGCCATGGAATGGCAAGAATGCCAAAGGGTAATCAATGCAACAATATGGCAATATAGGGAGGGAAGTGAAGCATGAAGACTATGGCCAGGAGCCCCGCACCCCCCCCCCCCCCTCCCCCTTTTTAAAACTTAAGGTATCACATGCAAGAGAATCAAAGGAGTGATATGAAATGACCAATTGGTTGGGACTCTCTGCACAAAATCAAGAGCATGTGACTCTCCCCAAGAAACAATTGTGTGGGCCCACAAAGACAAACTAACTACCCTAACTAAACCCAAAGAAGGAAAAGAACTAACTACAAGAGCAACCTCACTCAAAAGCTAAACTATAGTACTATAAACAACAAAAATTTACTTTTAGCTAAATGAAACTAAACAAAAACTAACTACAAGTATTCCTACTCTGAAAAGACTAAGTTAGCTAAGAAAGAAACTAACCAAAACTAAGAAAGAAAGAACAAAGCCAATCAAAAACTAAGAAAATAAAAAAGAAAGAAGAAACTAACCAAAACTATTCCTACTCCTAAAAGACTCAAACATAGGCTCTCATTAGTCAAAGGAAGGTGGATCAATAAAATCCACACAATCTAAGTAGCCCTGAAAAGTCTCAATATATGACTTCAATCTTTGGCCATTCACTTTCAAAGCCGACCCATTAGTAAGGTTCTTCATTTTGATTGTGTAAGCACCCTATTTTTGCCTGCTCAGCAGTCTCCAGTCTGTCCAGACTTAAGTTTAAGTTAAAATGGATATATTCCAATTCAAATCAGTTTTTCATACCTAATTCAGTCAATTAATCGCTTCACGGGCTCACTGGGCTCAAATAGAGGCAAAATGACCAAAATGCCCTTAGGGGCATTGTTTGGTCCAATTCCAGTGAGAATGTCTTTTCAAAGACGGTAAGTCCCTGTTTTAATCTCAAATCCAATTTCAAATTCAATTCCAATTCCAATTAAATCCGGCATGCCTTTCAAAAAGTTAATTCCTCAAGATGGTAAGTCCATCTTATTAGCACGCTTTTCGAGAAAGTTGATTCCTCAAGGTGGTAAGACCATCCAATCTGGCATATTTTTCGAGAAAAATCTTTAGAACGGTAAGTCCCTTCAAACCCGTTGACTGGAATGAGACCCCAAGTCCCCGAGATGGTAGAACGGTCTACCTTTGGCCCATGTTAGCCCGCCAATGAAGAAATATCTGTTATTCGGCACGCTTTTCGAGAAAGTTGATTCCTCAGGCTATAAGTCCACCTAGCAGCTTCCTGAGATAAGCCAGTCTCTAGAATGATCGCGAACCGTCAGAGTAACAGAAATACTCATAAACATCGCAATCGTTAAAGTGGCAGAAACACTCGTAAATAGATCGATATAGAGAATTGTCAACAAACCCCTATGTCATGGGACTTCTGCCAGAGTGACAGAAACACTCAAAACCCAAGTTAACACCAGTGCCTGCTAGCCTACTCTGGTGAAAAATGACCAAACTGCCCTTAGGGCCATTTTTCGGCATGTTTCTTAAGAAAGTACCTAAGTCCTCAGAACGGTAAGTCCACCCTTCCAAGATTGTCCTAAAGACATTCCGGCATGATTAGGTGCCTTCCAATCAGTTTCGGGCCAATTCCGAGACCCTCCGGTCAAAATGACTATTTTGCCCCTAGGCATCCGAGCATCCTCGGAACCACACTGGCTCTGGGTATCACCCGGTAACTTCCCGGGGATGCTTTTGATAGTATCCCTGGCCTTTCGATGCATTTCTGGATCTTTTCGAGTCAATTCTGACAAACCTGGTGCAAAATAATTGTTTTACCCCTAATGGGTCGGTCGTCTTTTCTAACCATACCGGCTCTAGGTATCAAACCAGTGGCCTCCTGGGACAATCTAAGTGATGTTTCCAAACCTCGAGCTTTCTTCCAGGACATTCCAAGTCCATCCCAGTAGTTTTTCGGTCCAATTGATCGTTTTGCCCCTAATAGCCTAGTCAACCCTTCCACACATCCTGACATTATTTTTTAAGTCTATTACCCCCGAGACACTATTCTAAGAGTTCCTATCCCTTTTTGGCCCTTTGGGCCATTCCCGGTCCTTTAAATCAGTCCTGAACTTTTCAGAATCACTCCTAGTGAAGCCATGCTAAAAATTGCATAGTAGTCACTAGTACAGGCGACCAAATCTTCTAAAGATATATTGCTTGACGACCTTAAAAATTTTCTAAGTGGCTGGCGCCACTAGTAGTGGCGCTAAGCCAAAATCTGGCCTGAGTGGTGCCAGAAGAAAATTTTGCCTGGCGCCAATGCAGTCCTCTATTTATAAATACAAAGCCTATTCCAACGTGAAAAGGGTCCACAAACACAGTCCAAAAACCCTCATCTTCGATATACAAAGTTCGAAGTCCTTCCAAACCCTAATTCCCTTTAGGTTCTTCAAACCCTAACCTCCATATACAAACCCTAGCCTTCATACACTAAACCCTAACATACATATACCCCTACACACTCATATACTACTCTCCAAAGCCTCCATTGAAGACTTGAAGTACTACAACTTCAAAGTTCTCAAAGAACAAAGCAAGATCTCGAAGACCGAAGCAAAGCAAAGATCGAAGTAAAGAAAGCGAGCATAATAAAGCAAATAAAGAAGATATAAGGCAGGCTTCCTATTTACGTTTACGCAATTCCCCTTCCTCTCTTCTCTCTCCTAACCCACTTGGGTTTTATTCTATTTTAATCCCCCATCTTTTTTTCCCCCTTTGTTGCATGGTTGAAACAAGGGACTCTCCGGTTCATGTGTAAGATTAAACTATTGAAGGTCACTGTGTAGGGGGCTTTCTCTTAGTCTAACCGGAGACCACGTGGGTCTGGCCCCCTTGATTATGTAGTGAAGCTTTTAACCTTGTATGTTCATGACCCCAACTTGCATTGTGCATATCATGATCATGTATCTCCCTAAAATTCGTTTTCAAACTTGTTTTCAAAACTTGCATTAAAACTCTTTTCAAAACTCGCATTAAATTTTCTTTTTCAAACTTATTTTCAAAATCACAATCCTAAGGTGATTCTAGCATTTCCATAGTTGGGATTACTTTAGGAAAGTGTTACATTTAAAGTGACTTTCATGGTTCATATTTTCAAATCCTTGTTGTTTTCAAAACCACAATTTTAGAATGGTTCTAATCTCCATGGTTAGAATCGATTTAGGAAAGTGAGATATTTTTAAAGACTTATACAAGTCCATATTCAAATCCTCTCCAAAATCTGTCTTCAAATTTGTTTTTCTAAAAACTCTTTCTAAAAATCCCTTTTCCAAAAACTCTCCTTTCAAGTCTACTTTCTAAAATCTTTTCTCCAATATAATTTCTAAAAAAACTCTCTCCAATCTCTCTTCCAAAATTGCTTTCTAAAAATGCCCTTCAAAAAACTTACTTTCTTAAAAACTCTTTTCAAACTCCTTCCCAAAAGCTCTCTTGAAAAATTCACTTTCTAAAAATTTTCTTCAAATTTCCTTCCTAAAAATTCCTTAAAAAAAGATCTATTTTCCAAAAATCTATTTTCTTGGAGTCCAAGTTAACCCCTAGAGTCATGGTTAGGAAACCCTAATTTTCTTTTCAAAAACATAACTTCCAATTTCCTATTTTGGTCTCAAATTTTTGGTTTCCTCATCCTATTTTCTACATCAAAGACATATATTTCAAAATCTTGTTTTTCTACCCCAAAATCTAGGATTTCCAAAACTTTATCTTTCCAATTTCATGTCAAATCAAATCCTCCATTTTAGGAAACCAAATCAAATCTCCCTATTTAGGAAACTAGATCTAATCCACCATTTTTAGAAACAAAATCAAATCATTTCTTTCTAGAAACAAAATCCAATCTTTTGTTTTAGGAAATAGAAATAAAATCTTTCCTAAATCCAAATCTTTCCTAATCTCCACCTTTCCAAATTTTAACTTTCCAAATTCCAAATTTTCAAATCTTTTTTAAACTCAAACCTTTCCTAATTTCAAGTATTTCTAAAACTCAAACTTCGAATTTTTCCAAATTCTAAACTTTCTAAATTCTAAATATTTCTTAAATCAAACTTTCCTAATTCAAATATTTTCAAAATCAACTTTTTCCTAAAAAGAAAACTTTTCAAATTTGAAACTTTCTTAAGTTAAAACATTCTAAATTCAAAACTTACCAATCACAAAACCTTTCCTAAAATGAAACTTTTCTAATTCACAACTTTTCTAAAATGAAACTTTCCTAACTTGAAATTTTTCAAAAATGGAACTTTTCTATTTTGAAACTTTATAAATTCAATCTTTCCTAGATTCCAGCTCTCCATGTTTTCTAAATCGAACTTTCCAATCAAATCCTTCTTAATTTCAAGTCCTTCTAAAATTCTATCTTTCCTAAGTCTAGGTTTCCTAAATCCCAATCTTTCCAAAATAAGTCCAAATTCTTCTTTCAAATTCTATCTTTCTAAATCAAAATCCAATCTTTTCAATTCCAAATTTCAATTTCAAATTTTCAATTCTAAGTTCAAGTCAAATCTCTTTTTAAAAAGAAACTCTTTTCAAATTAAATCTTATCAAATCAAACTTTTCAAAAATACCAAAGTCTCTATTTTCTATCGAACTCTTGTCCGACCTATGACTGACCTGATTCCCCAAAAAGGAATACGTAGGCAATCCTCATGGGTGTGGTCATAACCTTTTTCAAATTTCTAATTCTATTTCAAGCTTCTAATTCCAAAAATCTATTTTTAAATCTCTATTTTCAATTTCTAAAACCTTTTTCCAATTTCTAATCCAGTCTTTTCAAGTCCATTTCAAATCAAATCAAGCCTTTTCTCAAATCTCTTTTCAAAATCAAGTCTTATTCTCTCACTTGCATATCATGCATCATGTCAAATATCTTTTCAAAATTCTTTTCTAATAGTGGATAGTGTTGGACATTTATTAATCAAAGACTCTAATGAGTGAACCTAGGGTGAATAGACATGTAGGTACCGTAAGGGCGGGGTAGAGTGATGGCTTAGTACGCCTTCCCTACACGTAACCAACCTCCGAACTTAGATCACTATTTTCGAAAGACCAAATGGAGTTATTTTAAAAAAAAAAGGCTTGCGTTTTTTCAAAAGTTGCCAAACAACTTATTTTCTTAAAAACCCTCTCTTGAGGAATGTATTTTCGAAAACCTTTTCCAAAAAACCCCAAGTGTAATCTTCCGATTGTGCTTAGTTTTAAGTGACCTAACTCATTTTAATCAAGTTAGGTGGTGACTTCAAAATTTTTTCAAAAGCCCTTAATCAAATCAATTTTCAATTCATGCGTACAGACTTTTCAAATCCCTGGTACACCAAGAGAGGGTTCCATGAGGACCAGAATACCTTTAATAAGGTATACAAAAACATAAGGAAGGGGGCCAAGACTCTTAGGTAAGCCTGTAAGTGGTCAGGAACAATCTGTGGTTGAATTTTTTGACCCAGAATTTCAAAACCCTAGATATATCTCTACAAATCGAGTTAAGTTACGATCTTTACATCAAAACGTTCGTTGTTCCAAGAGGAATGAAAGCCCTCTAAAAGAATTTAAAAAGGATCATTGTATTGTCCGGATTAAATCACACAAGTTTCGCATTTAACAACTCATAATAGAGTTTAATAGCTTGAAATCACACAATGACTCCCTAATCCACATATTTTAGGCTCTGATACCACATGTAAGCATAAAATCAATCATAAAACATAACCATGAATTATATGTGAATATAAGAACATCAACATGGTTCAAGTTTCAAGAAGGATGCGAAACTTACCTGTTTGCTCCATGGTTGATTGACCTCAATGAAGCAGAGGTTGTAATCCTGAAGAACACGTGTTAGTGGCAAGTCTTCCTCTCTGTACCCACTCTCTGTATGACGGAATTTTATGAAAAACAGTCTGATGATGGGAAAAGAGGGGATTTAGCCTCTATATATGTTAAAACCCTAGTCATATTGAGCCCCTCCATAAATGGCTCAATTGACTAACCAGGCCCACACTAAATCCCGTTAAACTACATTAATTGAATAGGTGCACTCTAGCCCATACATGATAAATCACAACCTTATTGGGCTTACCATGTTTGTCTCATCCAGACTTGGGTTTAACTTGTGTTTAGAAAAATAACCATAATTAATGTTAACTCAATTTAGAATAGTCTAACATTTTCGTCCTTGGTCCTATGTGTAAACCTTGAATGTCTAATTAGATAACGAATTGAAAATCACAATGGGAAGGGCCTATAAATGGTTAGCCTATTTAACAAAATGGGCCCAATTACAATGGTTACCATTATGCATGGGTAATGGGCATGGCCGGTTGGAAGGGTGCCCAAAGGGGGAGGCCTGTATTTATAGGCAATCTGGGAGAGGCCTGGCACATGTGCTACATGCGCTTGGCCAAAATTGGCCAGGCGCATGTAGCACATGCGCCAGTACTATTCCATTGGCAGAATGCCACGTGGCACCTATTGTACTAGCTAAATCCTGACGATTGATTAAATTTTGGTCGATTTGATCAAAATTTGAGCGCATGTAACATACGCTCTGTCACCGGAAGTGTTCATTTAAACTTTGTCTCAATAATTAAGCCAACCGGGAAGGTTTCAGAGGAATCGGTTGCACCCGAGGTGTTCTCCTAGTGTTTCTCGTGAATTTTCGTGTTTTCGGGAAATTGGAATGGTGTTCGGAAGTGTGAGATATCGTCTTGCGAAATGTGCATAAAATTGCATCTTTGCAGAGCGTTTGTGATACGCTCTATGGGGGTTCGAAAGTAGCTGTTTTTGTGTCACATGATCAAGGCCTTCGAGAAGCGATCTCTCCGATCAGACCGTACTGATGGAAAGTACTTTGAAAATACTTTCGGAAATTTCTTAATTTACGCATTTCTTAAGTCGTTTGTCGGTGTGTTATAATTAGGGAATTAGGAAAAAGGTCAATCTCGGCAGAACATCTGTGAGACGCTCTAGGGGTTGCTGAAAGTTGTAATTTTTGAGCCATACAATGAGGAGCTTCAAGAAGCAATTTATCTGATGGAGCCGTATCGATGGAAAAACCTATGAACGAGCTTTTAGGAATTTCCTGGTTTACGTATTTCTCAAGTCATTTGACGGTGCGTTATAACCGAGGAATCGGAAGAAAAGGCAATTTTGGCGCAATGTCTGCGAGACGCTCCATGGAGCTTTTATTGAGTTAGGGGTGTTTAGCATTGTAAGGTCCTCTTTGGGTTAAACAGGGGTTGATGACAAGACCTGCTCTTCAAAATCATAGGACTGGTGTTGTTACGGGGCACATTTTGGTTGCTAGGGGCAAAATGGTTATTTTGATCGGGTTTGGTTAAAAGTGGTTAAGAATGGATTGGAGTGCTACGTTAAGTGCGTTGAGTCATTTAAGGATGATCTTGGGAGAGTCTTTCACTGTTCGGTGGGATTTGTGTGGTGTTGGGGTGTTTAGGGGCAAAACGGTTATTTTGACCAGGGTTAGCTAGGATGGTATCGGAATTTGTTTGAATGAAGTGCGGAGTATGCCTAAATGCTTAGTAATATTTTGGAAGGGTGGACTTACCATTTTAAGGGATTTTGAACTTTCTCAAAACCTGTCTGGAGGCTCAATGGGCAAGTTTGGTCATTTTTCACCGAGTCAAGCTAGCAGGCGCTGGTGTTGACCTAGGTGTTGGTTCCCGAGACCGCTCGGCCTCAAAAAACTACCTATGCGGTGTTGGTCCCTGAGACTACCAGGTCTCAGAGAGCTACTTGTAGGGTGGTGTTGGTTCCTGAGAACGCCTAGTCTTAGAAAGCTACCTGTGATGGTGGTGTTGGTCTCTGAGAACGCCTAGTCTCGGAGAACTATCGAATGACGAACATTATACATTAGCAGGCTAGCAGGTGCCAGAAGTGAATTGTCTAGAATTTGACAAGGTGTTGGTCCCCGGGATCACCCGATCTAGGGAAGCTACCTAGATGGTGTTGGTTCCCGAGATCGCCCGATCTCGAAAAGCTGCCTAGAATGATTTTTATGGCTTCATTTGGACTTTGTGAGCCCGAGAGGCGACTAGTTGACTAGATTGGAGTTAAAAAGACCCATCTTGGGTTGCATGTGTTGTGATGTTTGAAAACTCAGTCCGGTCGGGCCGGAGATTGCCGAGTGGGAAAAAATGAGGTGCTTATATTACGGGTTCAAAGGCTTGGTGAATAGACTAAATGCATCGAGGACTCCCACAAAAGCAGAGATTATCTTTTTGTACATATTTGTTTTATTCTTTGCATTTTGCTAGAGACTAACAAAAGCTAGGTGGGGGTGGTGATTACACTCCAAAAGTGTAAACTAAAGTCCCTAAATAGCTATTATTAGTCCAATTAGGTTGTACATATGCTCATTTTAGTATAATAATTGCTCTAATAAATGTTTGTGGGTATTTTCCAGGTTTTGAGTGAAGAAGGGGAGAATTAGAGCCAAAAGAAGCTGAAAAGTGCACAAATTCGCCTTGACCGTACGTATGGTTGGAGTTACTGTACGTATGGTAAGATCAACTGTACATACGCCTGCAGAAGTTTTTCGAGATTCAAAAAGCTTGAATCAACGTAGGAGGAACTGTACGTATGATATGTTCACCGTACGTATGGTGAATGGTACCATACCGGCATCCCCTGTGTGGGTTTCACTGCTATATCTTCGGAAAGTGATATTCGTACTAACTGCAAATCTAATGTAAAATTGTGATAGATCTAAAAAATCCCGTCACTTTCCGGAGATATAGCAGTGAAAACCACACAAGGGACGCTAGTACGGTACTATTCACTGTACGTACAGTGAACATATCGTACGTACAGTTTCTCTTACGTTGATTTAAGCTTTTTGAATCTCGAAAAACTTCTGCAAGCGTACGTACTGTTGATCTTACCATAAGAACGGTGAGACCACCGTACGTACGGTAACTCTAACCATACGTATGGTCAAGGCGAATTTGTGCACTTTTTAGCTTCTTTTGGCTCTAATTCTCCCCTTCTTCACTCAGAACCTGCAAAATACCTACAAACACTTATTAGAGCAATTATTATACTAAAATGAGGCATATGTACAACCTAATTGAACTAATAATAGCTATTTAGGGACTTTAGATTACACTTTTGAAGTGTAATCACCACCCCCACCTAGCTTTTGCTAGTACCTAGCAAAATGCAAAGAATAAAACAAATATGTACAAAAAGATAATATCTGCTTTTGTGGGAGTCCCCGATGCATTTAGCCTATCCACCAAGCCTTTGAACCCCTAGTGTAAGCACCCCATTTTTGCCCGCTCGGCAATCTTCGGCTCGACTAGACCGAGTTTTCAAACATCACAACACATGCAACCCAAGACGGGTCTTTCAAACTCCAATTTAGTCAACTAGTTGCCTCCTGGGCCCACAAAGCCCAAATGAAGCCATAAAAATCATTCTAGGCATCTTTCTGAGATCGAGCAGTCTCGGGAACCAACACCATCCAAGTAGCTTTCCAAGATCGGGCGATCTCGAGGACCAACACCTTGTCAAATTCCAGACAGTTGACTTCTGGCGCCTGCTAGCCCACCAATGTAGAATATCTGTCATTTGATAGTTCTCCGAGACTAGGCGTTCTCGGAGACCAACACCACCATCACAAGTAGCTTTCTGAGACCAAGCGTTCTCAGGAACCAACACCACCCTACAGGTAGCTCTCTGAGACTTGGCGGTCTCAGAGACCAACACCGCATAGGTAGTTTTCTGAGGTCGAGCGGTCTCGGGAACCAACACCTAGGTCAACACCGGCGCCTGCTAGCCTGACTCGGTAAAAAATGACCAAACTTGCCCCTTGGGCCTCCAGGCAGGCTTTGAGAAAGTTTAAAATCCCTCAAAACGGTAAGTCCACCCTTCCAAAATGTTACTAAGCATTTAGGCATACTCCGCACTTCATTTAGACAAATTTCGGTACCATCCTGGCTAACCTCAGTCAAAATGACCGTTTTGCCCCTAAACACCCCAACACCACACAAATCCCACCGAACAGTGAAAGACTCTCCCGGGATCATCCCTAAATGACTCAATGCGCTTAATGTAGCACTCCGATCCATTCCTAACCACTTCTAACCAAACTTGGTTAAAATAACCATTTTGTCCCTGGCAACCAGAATGCGCTCCGTAACAACACCGGTCCTAGGATTTTGAACAGCAAGTCTTGTCATAGATCCCTGTTTAACCCAAAGAGGACCTTACGATGCTAAACACCCCCGACTCAATAAAAGCTCCCTGAAGCGTCTCGCAGACGCTCCGCCAAAAGTGCCTTTTCTCCAGATTCCCCAGTTATAACGCACCGTCAAATGACTTAAGAAATATGTAAACCAGGGAATTCCCAAAAGCTTGTTTATAGGTCTTTCCATCGATACGGCTCGATCAAATAAATTGCTTCCTGAAGCTCCTCATCGTATAGCTTGAAAACTACAACTTTCAGCAACCCCTGAAGCGTCTCACAGACGCTCTGCCGAGATTGACCTTTTGTATTTTCCTTCATTTTCTCCTATTTTCCTTGTAAGCAAACATCAATTTCATCTCCAATTAATGCAAGATCTACATTTCTTCATGCTTTGTCTCATGAAATCAAGTAACTAAGCATCTCTTGGATGTAATTGTGGAGATCTACCAAAGATCTTCAAGGGGTTTCAATGGAGGTAAAAGAACTTCAATGATCTATCTTATATTTTTTTCTTCAAATTCATTTCAATTGAGTTGTAGATCCATAGAACACTTAGATTCATAACCTATGTATTGGTCCAATAGGCAACCCAAGAGGGGGGTGAATTGGGTTTTTCAAATATTAATGCAACTTAAGATTAATTAAAATTAATCTAAACAATATAGCAGTGGTTAATCTATGTGCAAAGCAATGTTATCAATAGAAGTAAGAAAAACATAGCAATAGAAGAGAGACACAGATTTACCGAGGTTCAACCACAAACCGTGGTCTACGTCCTTACCCCAATACCTCCTTGAAGTCTTCTTCCACTATGTAATCACCTATTACAAGATGAGCTGCTGATTGACAAAGTGCTCAGCTCACTCTACAAGAACTCCTCACCGAGCTCTTCAATTCTCAAGTGGTTTTGTCCAAGCTCCACTCAAACTTTACAAGAGTTTTGCTTTACACAAGAGAACTCTCAAACTCTCAGTTACAAGTGTATAGGAGTATATAACTCACAAACAAACTCTCTAGCAAGAGTAGATTTACAATCAAAACTCACTCAAGAATAAAACAGGAAGAATGTTCAGGAATATCAGGTTGATAAGTGATTCTTGTCTCTAGTTGTTTCTTCCTCTTAATTCTTGTATATAAATGCAGTTGGAGGCTAGTATATATACCCTTACATTCATTCCATCCGTTGAAGGTGGTTGGGTATCATTAATGTGCGTCCAGTCCGTTATAACGTTAAGAAAAATAGCCGTTATAACAGAGGGAGTCGACTCCATTTTTTGTGGTGTCGACCCTTCCTGCTTCTGCATTTACCAGACGATGTTCACTGAGTTCATGAGTCCCCTCTTCATGTTGATGAGGTGACTCATTGTTCATCTGTCTTCTTCATATTAGGCTTCTGCTGTCATGAGGTGACACTTCTGCTTCAAGTGTCCACTCATTGATCATTTGAACTTCAAACATTTTGCTTCTGCTATCAGGAGGTAACACTTCATCTTCATGTGTCCAATCATTGATCATCTTATCTTCAAGCCTTGGCGTTGTCGTGCCCAGATTTTTCACACTCGAGGAATACTCACACAAGTGGGAAAAACACTGTACTCTCTCATTAGAACTCACTCTCCTAGAAGAATGAGTGCGACTAAGTTTGAATTGAAAAATTAGTTTGATTAAAGGGCTTTTGAAAAAGATTCGGAGTCGCCACCTAACTTGATTAAGGTGAGTTAGGTCACCTAAAAACTAAGAATAGTCCGAAGACTACACTTAGGGTTTTTGAAAACAATTTTGAAAAACATCTCCTCAAAGGAGGGTTTTTAGGAAAACAGGTTGTTTAGCAACCTTTGGAAACCATTTAGCCCGTTTTGAAAAATAACTCCTTTTTGGTCTTTGAAATCAGTGATCTAGGTTCGGAGGTTGATTACGTGTAGGAAAGACACACTAAGCTATCACCCTACCCCGCCCTTTCGGTACCTACATGTCAATCTACCCTAGATTCACCTATGAGAGTCTTTAATTAACTAATGTTCAACCCTATTCACTT
The DNA here is from genome assembly GCA_033060915.1 of Euryodendron excelsum. NCBI lineage: Eukaryota > Viridiplantae > Streptophyta > Magnoliopsida > Ericales > Pentaphylacaceae > Euryodendron > Euryodendron excelsum. Next base: position 14,737,654 of record CM065386.1, read on the forward strand.
TAGAAAAACAATGTTTGAAAACTAACATGATGCATGATGTGCAAGTGCAAGTTAAGAGAATTGAAAAATAAATTTGAAAAGAGATTGATTTGCAATTGATTTGATTTGAAAATATACTTGAAGAGATGGAATTGAAATTGGAAAGTTTGAAAATTGAAAGTGGAAATTTGAAAATAGAAATTTTGAAATTGGAATTTTGAAAATAGATTGGAATTTGAGATTTGGAAAGATTTTGGAAACCACACCCATGAGGGTGGAATTGAAAGTTTGAAAAGTATTGTGACTGCACCTATGAAGGTTGCCTACGTATCTCTTTGGGGGAATCAGGTCAGTCGTAGTTCGGACCGGAGTCTGATTGAAAAGAAATTGATTTGAAGAAAGATATTGGATTGGAAGAAAGAGATTGAATTGAAAATTGGATTTGATTTGAGATTAGAAGAAGAGATTGGAAGTTGAAATTGAGAAGAAGATTGGACTTGCTTTGGAAAGATTGATTTTGGAAAGACTTGGTTTTAGGAAAAATGGAGATTTAGGAAACCTAGACTTAGGAAAGATAGGAGACCTAGGAAAGACTTGAGATTAAGAAAAATTGGATTGGAATGTTGGATTTCAAAGATTTGGAAAGATTTGAAAACTTGGAATTTAGGAAAAATTTGGATTAGGAAAGTTTCGAATTAGGAAAGTTTTCTAGAAAAGTTTCATCTTAGGAAAGTTTTGAAATTGGAAAGCTTCGAGTTTAGAAAGTTTTCGAAAAAGGAAAGGTTTTAAGATTAGGAAAGTTCCCAAATTAGGAAAGTTTTGAGAATCGGAAAGTTTTGTTTCAAGAAAGGTTTTGAAATAGGAAAGTGTTGAATTTAGAAATGCTTTAAATTAAGAAAGTTTAGTTTAAGAAAGACTTAGAATTTAGAAAGTTTCGAGTTTAGGAAAGTTTTAGATTTGAAAAGATTTGAAATTTAAGAAAGTTTAGAATTTAGAAAGATTTAACTTAAGAAAGTCTTGAATTAAGAAAGTTTTGAATTTAGAAAGATTTGAGATTTAGAAAGTTTAAGATTTAGAAAGTTTTAGGGTTTTAGAAAATCTTGAAATTAGGAAAAGTTTGAGTTTAAGAAAAGTTTGAAAACTTGAATTTGGAAAGTTAAGATTTGGAAAGAAAGTAGAATTAGGAAAGGGTTGAATTAGGAAAGATTTTTATGTTCAAGTTTTTGGAAACTTAAGGTTTAGGAAAGTGGAAGTTTAGGAAGGATTTGAATTAGGAAGAGTTTTATGTTCAAGTTTTTGGAAACTTAAGGTTTAGGAAAATAGAAGTTTAGGGAAGGATTTGAATTAAGAAAAAGTTGGATTAGGAAAGGATTGGATTTTGTTTTGAAAAGAGAAGGTTTGATTTTGTTTCAAAAAACGGAGGATAGGATCTAGTTTCCTAAACGGGGAGATAGGATTTGGCAAGGATTTTGGAAAGGGAGATTCTTGAAACCCTAGATTTGAAAGTGTGGAATTTTAACGTAGAAAAGAGGTTTTGGAAACATGTATAGTTTGGATGTGAAAACAAGAGGTTTTGGAAACCTAGGTTTGGGGCAAAGTTTGAAAACCATGTTTTTGGGAAAAAGATTAGGGTTTCCTAATTGTCGGCTCTAAGGCTTGACTTGGGCTCTAAGGAAAAAGTTTTTGGAAAGTGCATTTTTAAAAACGAAGGTTTTCTAGAAGGGAAATCCTAGGGAGGAGTTTTTGGAAAGTGAATTTGGAAAGAGAGTTTTTGGAAAGATTTTTGGAAAGAAGGAGTTTTTGGAAAGTATATTTTTAGAAACGAAGATTTTAGAAGGAAAATCCTAGAGAGAAAATTTCTAGAAGGAAGATTTTAGAAAGAAAGTTTTTTGGAAAGGTTTTTGGAGAAAGTTTTTAAGAAGGTGAATCTAGGGAGTGTTTTTAGAAAGAGATTTTAAAGAGAAGGAGTTTTGGAAAGGAGTTGAAAAAAGGAATTTTGAAAAATAGATTTTGGAAGGGAGTTTTTGAAAACAATTTTGAAGAGGAGAGTTTTAGAAAAGTATGTTGAAAAAGAGATTTTTAGGAAGAGATTTTTGAAGAGAGAGTTTTTGGAAAGTATGAAAACGTCTCACTTTCCTAAAGCGATTCTAACCATAAGAGAGCTAGAACCACTTTAAGAAAGTGGTTTTGGAAAACAATAAGATTTGAAAATATAGACCAAAAAAGTCACTTTTAATGTAACACTTTCCTAAAGCAACCCTAGCCATAGAAAGGCTAGAATCACCCTAGAATTGTGGTTTTGAAAACATGTTTTTGAAAAGAGATTTTGATGCAATTTTGAAAACAAGTTTGAAAACGTTTTGAAACACAACTTTGAAAACGGTTTTTGGAAGATGCAAGACTATGATATGCACAATGCAATTTGGGGTCATGAACATACAAGGTTAAGGCTTCACCACATAATCAAGGGGGCCGGACTCACGTGGTCTTTGGTTAGACTAGAAGAAAGCCCCCGACACGGTGACTCTTTAATAGTCTAATCCTACACATGGACCGGGAGTCCCCTTGTTTCAAGCATGCAAAGAAAGGGGGGGAAAGAGATGGGGGATTAAAATAGAGAAAACCCAAGTGGGTTGGAGAGAGAAGAGAGATGGGGGAAATGCAGAAAATTAAAAAGAAAGCCTACCATATGTCTTCTTTATTTTGCGCGCCACGCTGTCTTCGGTCTTCGGTCTTTGTCTTAATCTTCACCTTCAGTCTTCAAAAGTTGTCTTCAAGCTTTGGATGGCAGCTCTTCAAGTCTTCAAAGAATGGTTGAAAGCTAGTGTATGGGTGTATAGGAGTGTATAGGAGGCTAGGGTTTGTGTATAGTGGCTAGGGTTTGGAAAACATAGGGAGGCTAGGTTTTGAAGGTGCTCGAGCTCTGTATATCAAAATATGAGATTTTTAGGTTAAGTTTGCAGACCCTTTTTGCGTTGAATAAGGCTTTGTATTTATAGAAGTTGGACAAACCTGGCGCCTGCTGCAGTGGCGCCAGGGCAAACTTTACACTAGCGCCACTAGGAGTGGCGCCATGCCATTTTTTGGTTTAGCGCCACTAGTAGTGGCGCCAGCCAAGTAGGAAAGGTTTAAGGGCAGCAAAAAACGTATCTTTGACTAGATTTGGGCGCCTGTACTAGTGACTACCATGCAATTTTTAGCCTGGCTTCACTAGGAGTAACTCCGGAAGGTCCGGGAATGATTTGAAGGAGTCGGGAATGACCCGGAAGGCCGGAAAGGAGCAGGAATACTTAAAATAGTGTCCTGGAGGTATTTGACTTGAGAAATGAGGATAAGATGGGTCGGAAGGGTTGACCGGGCCTTTAGGGACAAAACGGTCAATCGGACCGGGAAACTGCCGAGACAAACTCAGTCTGTCCCGGAAGAAGACTGGGGATCTAGAAACATTATTTAGAATGTTCCCAGAGGTTTCCGGTTTGATTTCCAAAGCCGGCGTGGTCGGAAAAGGAGACCGGCCCACTAGGGGCAAAATGGTTATTTTGCACCGGGTTGGCCGGAACTGACTCGAAAAAATCCGGAAAGGTAAGGGGAGGTTGAGAACACTATAAAAAGTAGTCTCAGAAGGTTACCGGTTTGATACCCAGAGCCGGTGTGGTTCCCGAGGCGTTCGGGTGCCTAGGGGCAAAATGGTCATCTTGACCGGAAAGTCTCGGAAAAGGTCCAAAGGACAGTTTGGTCATTTTTCACCAAAGTGGGTTAACAGACACTGGTGTTGACCTGGGTTTTGAGTGTTTCTGCCACTCTAACGGCGGTCGTCGTGACACAGGGATTTGTTACCAATTCCCTATATCGACCTATTTGTGAGTATTTCCGCTACTCTAACGGTTTTTGTGAGTATTTCCTCTACTCTAACGGCTTTGTGAGTATTTCCACTACTCTAACGGTTTTGTGAGTAGTTTCGCTACTCGAACCGTCTCGAGGAATAAACTGTCTCGAGAGAGGGATTGGAAAGGGGTCTTACCGTCTCCGAGGAGACGTGCCTGGATTGGAACTGTCTCGAGGAATAAACTGTCTCGAGAGTAGGATTGGAAAGGGGTCTAATCGTCTCCGAAGAAACGTGCCTGGATTGGAACCGTCTCGAGGAATAAACTATCTCGAGAGTGGGATTGGAAAGGGGTCTTACCGTCTCCGAAGAGGCGTGCCTAGATTGGAACCGTCTCGAGGAATAAACTGTCTCGAGAGTGGGATTGGAAAGGGGTCTTACTGTCTCCGAGCAGACGTGCTTGGATTGGAACTGTCTCGAGGAATAAACTATCTCGAGAGTGGGATTGGAAAGGGGTCTTATCGTCTCCGAAGAAACGTGCTTAGATTGGAACCGTGTCGAGGAATAAACTATCTCGAGAGTGGGATTGGAAAGGGGTCTTACCGTCTCCGAAGAGGCGTGCCTAGATTGGAATCGTCTCGAGAGTGGGATTGGAAAGGGGTCTTACCGTCTCCGAAGAGGCGTGCCTAGATTGGAACCGTCTCGAGGAATAAACTGTCTCGAGAGTGGGATTGGAAAGGGGTCTTACCGTCTCCAAGGAGACGTGCCTAGATTGTGAGTGTTTCCGCCACTCTAACGGCGGTCATCGTGACACAAGGGTTTATTGCCAATTTCCTATATCGACCTATTTATGAGTATTTCCGCTACTCTAACGGTTTTGTGAGTATTTCCACTACTCTAATGGTTTTGTGAGTATTTCCGCTACTCTAACGGTTTTGTGAATCGTTTCGCTACTCAGACCGTCTCGAGGAATAAACTGTCTCGAGAGAGGGATTGGAATTGGAAAGGAAAGGTCAATGCCCCCTAAGGGCATTTTGGTCATTTTGCCTCTATTTGGGCCTGACAGGCCCGCGAGGCGATGGAAAGACGGAATTTGGACCTAGAGAATTGGTTTCGATTGGAATATGCCCACTATGACTTGAAACAAGTCTGGACGGAGTGTAGACTACCGAGCGGTCAAAATTGGGGTGCCTACAGGCGTCTGTCTCCATGAGGCGACACTTCATTACAATGTGTCAACTCATCGCGTCCAGTCCATTATAACGTTAAGAAAAATAGCCATTATAACAGAGGGAGTCGACTCCATTTTTTGTGGTGTCGACACATCCTGCTTCTGCATTTACCAGACGATGTTCACTGAGTTCATGAGTCCCCTCTTCATGTTGATGAGGTGACTCCTTGTTTATCTGTCTTCTTCATATTAGGCTTCTGCTGTCATGAGGCGACACTTCTACTTCAGGTGTCCACTCATTGATCATTTGAACTTCAAGCCTTTTGCTTCTGCTATCAGGAGGCGACACTTCATCTTCATGTGTCCGATCATTGATTATCTTATCTTCAAGCCTTGGCGTCTATCTCTATAAGGCGACACTTCATTACAATGTGTCCACTCATCGCGTCCAGTCCGTTATAACGTTAAGAAAAATAGCGGTTATAATAGAGGGAGTTGACTCCATTTTTTGTGGTGTCGACACATCCTGTTTCTGCATTTACCAGACGATGTTCACTGAGTTCATGAGTCCCCTCTTCATGTTGATGAGGTGACTCCTTGTTTATTTGTCTTCTTCATATTAGGCTTCTACTGTCACGAGGCGACACTTCTGCTTCAGGTGTCCACTCATTGATCATTTGAACTTCAAGCCTTTTGCTTCTGCTATCAGGAGGCGACACTTTATCTTTATGTGTCCGCTCATTGATAATCTTATCTTCAAGCCTTGGCGTCTGTCTCCATGAGGCGACACTTCGTTACAATGTGTCCACTCATTGCCTACTTGGTCTCCAAGCTTTTTGCTTCTATGTGCAAGAGGCGACACCTCATTTCCATGAGTCCCCTCTTTGTTCAATTTGTCTCCAGGCCTTTTTGCATCTGTGATCAGAAGGCGACTCCTCATTTCCATGAGTCCCCTCATTGCCCAGAATTCAGCTTTCAGATTTCTATTGATCAAGCTTATCAAAGCATTGGTATAAGAACTTCAAGGAGTATGTCTTTGGGGTATGATGATCAATCAAATCTTCCTAACTCATCAGAATTAACGTCTATTCAACTTTGGATTGAATCAATCATTGGATGTTGATCTTCTTCTTGAATCTCAAACTATCAAAGCTTTATTTGATCAAAGCTGAACTTTTCTTCTTCATTTGCAAAGCTCCTTCTATCATTGTAGGATATCTTCTTCAATGCCAATCCACCTCAATTGTGTGAAGCTTCACAATGCTTCAATTCTGATTTCCTCTCTTTGATAGAAATTCTTCATTCTACATTAAACTCACTTTACTGAGACCATTGCAGACTTGATGAAATCTATTCACACATCTAATCTTCATTGATTCTTTACATTGTAGAAGAATACCTTCACTTAGATTCTATGTAGAGATCAAATATTCATTGTGAGCCATCTTCTCAGCAACTTCAATCACATTGTCTTGAATTGGTCTTTAGTATACCAGATGAAATCATTTCTAGAGCATTTTCCAAATTCTTCAACAACCAATACATCTTCAACTGAGCATTGCACCTCTTCAACTGATCTTCGCAAATTCTATTGAAGTCTTTAGTCTGGTGCAAATCAGTCTTCGTTGAAACTATGCACACTTGAAAGAAGCTTTAATTGAACACCTTCAATCTCTTCGAATGTAAGACATTTGCTTGAAGTAGATATAGGCATCTTTTTTCAGTTTGGTTCATTGCATAGCCCTTTGAATTCATTGCTTGCATCTTGAACTTGTTGTGTATTCTCTTTGACATGTATTAGACTTAAGATTCAATATTTAAGTCTTAGTTATGAGCTTTGTTAATCTGCACACTAAGTAGATTCATTAGTAGCATAATACAAGGTTTAGTTATCATCAAAATCAACATGGGAATTAACCTTGACTCAACAATCTCCCCCTATTTGATGATGACAAAACCTTTGCAAAATAAGTTCATATAAGATTAAATGAAATGAAAAATTTAAATAATATCAATGAGAAAACTCCCCCTTTGTTTTGTAATTAAGCAAATGATGCTTAAAGAATAAAGGCATTTCAAAAACAGTTTCAGAGAGTTTTTGTCAGTTAAATCAAAGACATTTTGAGATAAGAGATTCATGTTACTCCCTTGAGAACATGCTCTATATATGTCAAAAGGTACTCATTTTATGTCATTTTCATTTAATGTCTATGCAATAAGCAATTCATGTTTATTTTAGTAAAACCCATTTCTTATCCAATTCAGGTTTTCCAATGAAAAAGTATTTCTCCCCATAAGTCATGTTATTCCAATTCAAAGAGATGTTTTACTTATTTTTCGACAAACATGTATTGTATTCTTTTTCCCCTTTTTGATTTTACACTCAATTTATCTTGTTTAATACAAGTTTGCATTAATTTTGCCACCATACTTACAATAAGTTTGCTTTAATTTTGCCACCACACTTCTCCCCCTTTTTGTCAATTCATCAAAAAGAGAAATAGAATGAGTATGATACCAAATAAGGTAGAATAATAGACAGGTACAATAGCAAAAAAAAATTTTAAAGATCAGAATATATTGTTGAAACAGAGAATCAATCAATCAAGCTATCAGAGCAATCAAATGTGATACCAAAAGAAAAGGATATTTCATTGATTAAACTGGTGAGATTACAAAAGATTGAACAATTAAAGTTCACAAAAAAAAATTATGCAACAAAAGAGATGTTATAACAGGGCCATGAGGAAAACAGATGTGATGAAGTGAGAGGAAGTATGAGGTGAGGAAAGGTGATTGGTGAGGATAAATAGGATTAAGGAAGGGTGGTCTAGTGAGCTTCAGATTCAGTGGCCGAAGAGTCCTGTTCCCTGGCTTCTTCCCCTTCCTGTGCTTGCTCTTCTTCCTCTTCTTCTTCTTCTGTAAATATGCCCTTCTTATTTCTCAAACTTTGAATCTCCTTTTTGAGTTATCTCATTTTTCTTTCAAAAATCATCATTCTTGTGTTTGCAATATCAGCTTTGTGATGTAATTTATTCAAAGATTCCATAACTTGAGTCATAAAAGAATTCAGATCCCATGTGCTTTCGTGTGATTTGAGACTTAATAATCTTCTTGTGCTTCTCTGCCTTGAGGTGCTTCTAGATGGGGCTTTTCCTTTTAAAGTACTGTCTCCTTCAGTTTTCTTGGGAATCCATTTGTCATTCTTTAGCATGTACCCCATTCTTTTGAGTGTTCTCTCATTATACTCATCACTAATGGCTTTGGGGATTATATTCTTCTCATTTTTCAGATCAATACCAAAATGCTTGAAAACCTTTGTCAAGAAGATTCCATACGGCAGAGTGATTTTGGAGATAGTGGCCTTATATATGTGATCCAAAATAAACAGAGGAAAATCTATTCTTGTATCAATTATGTAAGCCCATAGAAAGAACAACTCCTTTTCTGAAACATAATTATATTTCCCTGTTTTAGGAGTGAATATAGTGCAGATAAAGTGATGGACAAGCCTTAATTCAAGAGGTAGATCAATAGCAAGAGGCTGTACATTTTCATCCATGTCTTTTCCATAAAGGACTTTTAATTAGTCTTTTCTGGAGACACTATCTCTACAGACTTCTCCACCAATTCTGATTCCAAGAATATTTCTAATTGCTTCTCTATCCAAATTGATGGTAATTCCTTTAACATAACTTCTGACAGATGCTTCTCCAGATTCCCTTTCAGCATTTGAATAGAAATGAGTTACCAAATCAGGGTAAACACCATCCTTGAGTGTTGTCATATACTTCCACCCTAGGTTTTCAAATTTTGTACCAAATTCGAACTTATGAAGATCAAAGAATTTATAGTCTATCCATCTTCCATTGAATACTTTTCGAAGAAAGAAGGTCAAGTTATACCTTTCCTAGGCCTTGCCCTCACTAAAATATAGTTCATTCCATTCCAGAACTGCTGAGGATGAAGCTTCTCCAGTTCTACTCTTCTTGCGTTTATCCTTGTCTTTGCTAGGCCCTCCTTTGGATTTTCTCTTTGGCTTGGTTAAAGTAGGGGCAAGTACTACCACTAGGGCTTTGGACATCTTTTTCGGGTTAGAGGTTTTAGGAGCCATTATAGGAGAAGTGAAGGTTGAGAGAGAGAGAGAGAGAGAGAGAGAGAATCAACTAGGGTTTATAGAAATATAGAGATGAAGAGCTGTGATGGTTGAGAGTGACGGTTGGTTTTGGTGCGAACAGGGGAACGGGAGAGAAAAAGAGTGAGAGTAAATGAATGAGAGGGAAATTTCGAATGTTTGTAAAGTGGGCTTCGTCAAAGTATATAGGCCCGCAGCATGAGGCGACTCATGAGCTAAATGAGGTGACACATGCTTTGTTAATAAAATGATTTAAGTCCACTGATGTGATGAGACGACTCTATGAAATAAAGTGTCGACTTTTTCACACAGACTGAGCATATGAATCATAAGAATTTCATGAAATGATCTTTTTCAACATATGTGATAAAAGACATCTTAATATGATCATATAATGCATCACGAATTCAAGAAAAGTATTTCATATGAATGACAAACATATTTAGACATTCAAAATACAAGTTTCACTCGAATCAAACATAAGTTTAACATATAGGATCACTCATCCCTAATTCTCTTCTAATCATACAAAAACGATCTTCGCTAAATGGTTTAGTAAAAATATCGGCTAATTGCATATCAGTGCACACAAAGTCAAGTTCTATATCACCTTTTTGCACATGATCACGTATAAAGTGATATCTGATTTCAATGTGTTTGTGCGAGAGTGTTGAATAGGATTTTTAGTCAAGTTTATTGCATTAGTATTATCACACTTGATAGGAATATGATCAAACAAGATTCTATAATCTTCTAATTGTTGTTTGATTCATAACACTTGTGCACAGCAACTTCCAGCTGCTACATATTCAGCCTCAGCTGTGGAGAGAGCAACTGAATTTTGTTTCTTGCTATACCAAGATACAATCATATTGTCTAGGAGTTAACAAGATTCACTTGTACTCTTCCTATCAACTCTACTCCCCGCATAGTCAGCGTTAGTGTAAGCAATTAGATTAAAACAAGTATTTCTTGAATACCATAATCCAAGATTTGGTGTGTGCTTTGGATAACGAAAAATCCTTTTTATAGCAATCACATGAGATTCTTTAGGATTAGATTGAAAGCAAGCACATAAGCAAACACTAAACATTATGTCAGGTCTACTAGCAGTTAGATACAATAGAGAGTTTATCATGCTTCTATAAAGCTTAGTATCTACTGACTTACCTTTCTCATCACTATCCAATTTTGTTGTAGTACTCATTGGAGTACTTATAGGTTTTGCATCTTCCATGTCAAACTTTTTGACTAAGTCCTTGATGTACTTGGCTTGGTTGATGAAGATGTCCTCCTTCGATTGCTTGATTTGAAGTCCGAGAAAGTAGTTGAGTTCTCCCATCATGCTCATCTTGGATTCTCCCTGCATACACTTAGCAAATTCTTCGCAAAGCGATTCATTAGTAGCACCGAATATAATATCATTAACATAAATTTGTACTACAAGCATGTCACTGTTTTTTATTTTGATAAAAAGAGTTGTGTCTATTTTTCCTCTAGAAAAACCTTTTTCAATCAAAAACTTACTTAATCTTTCATACCAAGCCCTCGGGGCTTGCTTTAAACCATATAGAGCTTTTGTTAGTTTAAAAACATGATCAGGAAGTTTTGGATCTTCAAAACTAGGTGGTTGTTCAACAAAAACTTCTTTAGTGATAAAGTCATTTAGAAAAGCACTTTTAACATCCATTTGATATAATTTAAAGTCTTTAAAACAAGCAAATGCAAGTAACAATCTAATGGCTTCTAGTCTAGCTACAGGAGCATAAGTTTCATCAAAATCAATATCTTCCTCCTGACTATAGCCTTGAGCAACAAGTCTAGTCTTGTTCCTCACAACAATTCCAAATTCATCCATTTTGTTTCTAAATACCCATTTAGTTCCAATAATTGGATAATCACTAGGTCTAGAAACAAGGTGCCATACCTCATTCCTTTCAAATTGATTTAATTCCTCTTGCATTGCATTTATCCAAAATTCATCATGTTCAGCATCATTAAAACACTTAGGCTCAATTTGAGATAAGAATGCAAGACGATTACATATATTTTTGATAGAGGATCGAGTTCTTACGCCTTGTGAAGGATCACTTAGGATTTGTTCCGTAGGATGGTTATGCACAAACTTTCATTCCTTAGGTAGTCCTTCATTAATTTCTTGTTGGCTGGTAGGAACGCCTTGTACATCTCTTTTTTTTTTAGGTTCCTCATTTGAGCTTGGTTAGATGTCTGTCTTTTCCATTCCAGATTCTAGTTCATCTGCATCATCACTTGCAACATTCTTTGAAGAAGGATTAAGTTCATCAAAAGTGATGTGGACAGATTCTTCAATAACTAGAGTCCTCTTATTAAAGACTCTATTAGCCTTGCTATGTGTTAAATAGCCAAGAAATACACCCTCATCTGATTTAGCATCAAACTTACCGAGGTTGTCTTTATTGTTATTCAATACAAAGCATTTACATCCAAAAGCTTTAAAGTATGAGACATTTGGTTTCTTTTCTTTCCAAAGTTCATAGGGGGTTTTGTTTAAAAACTTTCTAAATAAAATTCGATTTAAAATATAACAAGCTGTGTTAATAGCTTCAACCCAAAAGTATTTTGGTAAACCATTTTCACAAAACATGGTTCTACCCATTTCTTCTAAAACTCTGTTTTTCCTTTCAACAACCCCATTTTGTTGACGTGTTCTAGGAGCTGAGAAATTATGATCAAAACCATTTTCATCACAAAACATTTTAAAAGGTTTACAATCGAATTCCCCTCCATGATTAGTCCTAATAAAAGTAATTGAAATCCCTTTTTCATTTTGGACTCTTCTACAAAATTTTGTAAAGAAAACAATTGTCTCATCCTTATGAGCTAAGAAGAATGTCCATGTAAATCTAGAATAATCATCAACAATAACAAGTGCATATTGTTTACCGCCAAGACTTAGAGTCCTAGTAGGTCTAAATAAATCCATATGCAATAGTTGAAGTGGCCTAGAGAAAGTGAGCATATTTAAATATTTGAAAGAGATTCTAGTTTGCTTACCTAATTGACAGGCATCACAAACTCTATTTTTGTCAAATTTTATCTTTGGAAGACCTTTGACTAAATCATGTGTAGAAACTTTTGAAAGTATGCTCATACTAATATGACTAAGTCTTCTATGCCACAACCAACTTCCATCACTATTCATAGCAGCAAGACATTCTATTTTGCATGAAGATAAATCATTAAGATTGAAACCATAAATATTACCTTGTCTATGTCCAGTGAGAATTATCTTGTTATCATTAATGTCAATTACATCACATTTAGTGGATTCAAATACAACCTTCCACCCTTTGTCACACAATTGACTAATGCTCAAAAGATTGTGTTTGAGTCCCTTAATAAGTAGTACATTTTCGATAGAGGTAGATGAATTCTTACCAATACTACCTATACCGATGATCTTCCCTTTGCTATTGTCACCAAATGTGACAAGACCTCCATCCTTTGGTGAGAGAGAAGTGAATTGAGCTTCATCTCCCGTCATGTGCCTTGAGCATCCACTATCCAAGTACCAATGATCTTTCTTGGATTTGGCTTGAAGGCAAACCTACAGCAGAGTTTATCTGACCTTAGGTACCCAAATCATCTTGGGTCCTTGGGGGTTAGTCCTCATTGGTCTTCTAGAGACCCATGCATTGCTAGGAACATTTGATCTCTGTAAGGCAAAGCATCTACTAGCAATGTGTCCCTTTTTGTGATAGTAAAAATATGAAACCTGTGTTTTTCCAGTTGAAGTTCCAAATCTGCCTTTTGAAAAATGTTTCCTTTTAAATGGATCAAAACCAAGGCCAGCTTTGTCAAGTGAACAATTTTGTTTTCCTAAAATTGCATCCAGTTTTTCTTTTTCATTTACATATCTATGAAGGCTTGTTTCCAAGCTTTTGACATTTTCAAGCAAGAAGTGATTGTCTTTTGGAAGGTCCTTTTGAAAAGAATCTTTCTGAGCCTTATCCTTTAAGATGCAGACTTCATTTTTCAAAACTTTATTTTCCTTTTGCAAATTCTCATTTTCAACAGTAAGAGTAGAAATCATCTTCTTAAGAAGTCCATTTTTTATTCCCAATTTTCTGAATTCACAAATTAAATCATCAAAGGCATCTTGTAATTCAGTAAAAGTAAATTGGGATGAATCAGATACCTCACTATCATCATTATGAGCCATGAGACATAAGTTAGCCACTTCCTGTGGTTCAGTTTCTTCCTCAGAGCTTGATTCTTCATCATCACTCCATGTTATGACTGCCATGGCCTTCTTTTCTTGATATTTCTTTCCTCTCTTTCTGAGCAAAGGATATTCTGCCTTCATGTGGCCAGGTTTCTTGCATTCATAGCAGATTATGTTGGAGTCTTTGTTAAATTCTCCCTTGGCTTCATGCTTCTTTCCACCTCTCCATTTCTTCTTTATGAATCTCCTGAATTTCCTAGTGATGAGAGCAATTTCATCTTCATTCTCTTCACTTGCTGATTCATCATCTTGACAGGTGGATTGGAATGCAACTACTCTTTTCTTCTTTTCTTCATCCTCTTGGGCATGTTGCTTTTGTGTGAACTCATGTGTCATTAGAGAGCCCAAGAGTTCTTTCAGTGGTAGAGTATTAAGGTCCTTTGCTTCTTAAATTGCTGTGACCTTGGCTTCCCAAGCCTTTGGCAAAGACCTTAGAATCTTCCTTACCTATTCACTGTTAGGATACACTTTTCTAAGAGATTTTAAACCATTAATAATATCAGTGAACCTAGTGAACATTTTAGTGATAGATTCTTCATGTTTCATTTTGAACAATTCATAGTTATGTACCAATATATTGATCTTAGATTCTTTAACTTGATTAGTACCTTCATGTGTGACTTCTAGTCTATCTCATATTTCCTTAGCAGATTCACAAGTGGAAATACGATTGAATTCATTGGGATCAAGTGCACAATATAGGATATTCATAGCTTTTGCATTAGATTGTAGCATTTTCAGATCATCTTCATCCCATTCAGATTCTGGTTTAGGGACAACCATTTGTTCTATTCTGGAAGTAGGAGTTTTAGGGCCATTTACAATAAGTCTCCAAAGTTCATAGTCTACAGATTGGATATAGATTCTCATTCTATTTTTCCAATAATTGTAATTGGTGCCATTAAACATAGGTGGTCTATTTGTGGATTGACCCTCATCAAGAGAGCTTCCTAAATTGGTTGCCATGGATCTATTCCTACGATTTAAGCCTTAAAACAGGAATACTATCTCTGATACCAATTGTTGGTCCAATAGGCAACCCAAGAGGGGGGGTGAATTGGGTTTTTCAAATATTAATGCAACTTAAGATTAATTAAAATTAATCTAAACAATATAGCAGTGTTTAATCTATGTGCAAAGCAATGTTATCAATAGAAGTAAGGAAAACAGAGCAATAGAAGAGAGACACAGATTTACCGAGGTTCAACCACAAACCGTGGTCTACGTCCTCACTCCAAGACCTCCTTGAAGTCTTCTTCCACTATGTAATCACCTATTACAAGATGAGCTACTGATTGACAAAGTGCTCAGCTCACTCTACAAGAACTCCTCACCGAGCTCTTTAATTCCCAAGTGGTTTTGTCCAAGCTCCACTCAAACTTTACAAGAGTTTTGCTTTACACAAGAGAACTCTCAAACTCTCAGTTACAAGTGTATAGGAGTATATAACTCACAAACAAACTCTCTAGCAAGAGTAGATTTACAATCAAAACTCACTCAAGAATAAAACAGGAAGAATGTTCAGGAATATCAAGTTGATAAGTGATTCTTGTCTCTAGTTGTTTCTTCCTCTTAATTCTTGTATATAAATGCAGTTGGAGGCTAGTATATATATCCTTGCATTCATTCCATCCGTTGGAGGTGGTTGGGTATTATTAATGCGCGTCCAGTCCGTTATAACATTAAGAAAAATAGCCGTTATAACAGAGGGAGTCGACTCCTTTTTTTGTGGTGTCGACACTTCCTGCTTCTGCATTTACTAGACGATGTTCACTGAGTTCATGAGTCCCCTCTTCATGTTGATGAGGTGACTCATTGTTCATCTGTCTTCTTCATATTAGGCTTCTGCTGTCATGAGGCGACACTTCTGTTTCAGGTGTCCACTCATTGATCATTTGAACTTCAAACCTTTTGCTTCTACTATCAGGGGGTGACACTTCATCTTCATGTGTCTGCTCATTGATCATCTTATCCTCAAGCCTTGGCATCTGTCTCCATGAGGCGACACTTCATTACAATGTGTCCACTCATCGCGTCCAGTCCGTTATAACGTTAAGAAAAATAGCCGTTATAACAGAGGGAGTCGACTCCATTTTTTGTGGTGTTGACACTTCCTGCTTCTGCATTTACCAGACGATGTTCACTAAGTTCATGAGTCCTCTCTTCATGTTGATGAGGTGACTCATTGTTTATTTATCTTCTTCATATTAGGCTTCTGCTGTCATGAGGCGACATTTCTGCTTCAGGTGTCCACTCATTGATTATTTGAACTTCAAGCCTTTTGCTTCTGCTATCAGGAGGCGACACTTCATCTTCATGTGTCCGCTCATTGATCATCTTATCTTCAAGCCTTGGCGTCTGTCTCCATGAGGCAAGACTTCGTTACAATGTGTCCACTCATTGCCTACTTGGTCTCCAGGCTTTTTGCTTCTGTGTGCAAGAGGCGACACCTCATTTCCATGAGTCCCCTCTTTGTTCAATTTGTCTCCAGGCCTTTTTGCGTCTGTGATCAGAAGGCAACTCCTCATTTCCATGAGTCCCCTCATTGCCCAGAACTCAGCTTTCAGATTTCTATTGATCATGCTTATCAAAGCACTGGTATAAGAACTTCAAGGAGTATGTCTTTGGGGTATGATGATCAATCAAATCTTCCTAACTCATCAGAGTTAACGTCTATTCAACTTTGGATTGAATCAATCATTGGATGTTGATCTTCTTCTTGAATCTCAAACTGTCAAAGCTTCATTTGATCAAAGCTGAACTTTTCTTCTTCATTTGCAAAGCTCCTTCTATCATTGTAGGATATCTTCTTCAATGCCAATCCACCTCAATTGTGTGAAGCTTCACAATGCTTCAATTCTGATTTCCTCTCTTTGATAGAAATTCTTCATTCTACATTAAACTCACTTTACTGAGACCATTGCAGGCTTGATGGAATCTATTCACACATCTAATCTTCATTGATCCTTTACATTGTAGAAGAATACCTTCACTTAGATTCCATATAGAGATCAGATATTCATTGTGAGCCATCTTCTCAGCAACTTTAATCACATTGTCTTGAATTGGTTTTTAGCATACCAGATGAAATCATTTCTAGAGCATTTTCCAAATTCTTCAACAACCAATACATCTTCAACTGAGCATTGCACCTCTTCAACTGATCTTTGCAAATTCTGATAAAGTTTTTAGTCTGGTGCAAATTAGTCTTCATTGAAACTATGCACTCTTGAAAGAAGCTTTAACTGAACACCTTCAATCTCTTTGAATGTAAGACATTTGCTTGAAGTAGAGATAGGTATCTTTTTCCAGTTTGTTTCATTGTATAGCCCTTTGAATTCATTGCTTGCATCTTGAACTTGTTGTGCATTCTCTTTGACATGTATTAGACTTAAGATTCAATCTTTAAGTCTTAGTTATGAGCTTTGTTAATCTGCACACTAAGTAGATTCATTAGTAGCATAACATAAGGTTGAGTTATCATCAAAACCAACATGGGAATTAACCTTGAGTCAACAAGGATCAACCTTGACTCAACACTATGTTGGTAATTGCTATGCATAATTATCTTATTGGTATAGGAATTGCACAATTGATGGTTTGTCTCTATGATTTCTACAATTGAACATCAATCTACGCTCAATTGAACATGAATTCAAGTTTCTATGGTCGAAATCCTCCGAGTCAATGATCCATGGAGTGAGCATTGACTTGAGTTATACAAATCTTCACTGAAGACCTCGTAAAGAATTGGTGGATTGAAACAATTGCATCCAATCTTTTCATTATTTGTCTTTAAATCTAGTTAGAATTACTCTTAATATTTAGTTTAATTAGTAGTCAAAATAGTCTCACCATCAACATATTTTTGGTTTTCTTTGTAGATAGCTTTAATTTACTTAAGTGACTTTCTAATTCAAATCAATTGTTGGTTGTTTGCCTATGTGACGTCTATATTTGGCTTGGTCCCTTGGGAGAGAACGATACCGGACACTGCCGGCTTATACTTCAATCACGACACCCATACCTTTGTAGGGAAGCTCAATTTTACATCATCTTTGGGAGCGATTCAGTACTCTGGGTACAATCAAATTGAAATTGCCCTAGAAAATCAGGATAAAATGACTTTTACATATCCTTTTGGTACTTATGCTTACAAAACAATGTCTTTTAACTTGTGCAATGCACCGGCCACCTTTCAAAGGTGCATAATGAGTATCTTTAGTGACATGGTTGAAAGATTTTTGGAGGTTTTTATGAATGATTTTTCTATATATGTAGATACCTATGAGATTTATTTGGAACACCTCGAAAAGGTGTTAAAAAGTTATGAGGAAAGTAATCTTGTCCTAAACTAGAAAAACTGTCACTTCATGGTGACATAAGGTATAATGCTTCGGCACATTGTGTCTAGCAAGAGGATTGAGGTAAATAAAACCAAAGTTGAACTGATCTAGAAACTACCTACCCCTAGAACTGTAAAAGACATTCAATCTTTCCTTGGGCATGCTGGTTTGTACTGGCGATTCATAGCAAGATTTAGTACCATCTCTCGTCCAATGTGTCATCTATTCTCAAAAGACGTTTCATTTGAATAGACATCTAAAATCCAAGAAGTTTTCAACAAGCTTAAAGAGTTGTTGACAACTGCACCTACCATTCGGGTTAACGTATTACTAGGTTTGAGATAATTTTCAAGTGACCTGGATTAACAAGTGAGCTATCTGGCGCAGACCATTATAAGAAGACTCCTCACTTGTTGCTAACAGGTGATCCGTAAGGGTATGCAAAGGGTATAACCTAGGCTAACCATTTATGGATATCATGACCATTGCTATGAATGTCTAATTGGATTAACCATTTTGTGGTTGGTAATCTTGATTCATATGGGTAATGTAAACCTTGATACAAAATTCATATTGATATTCAAGCCATAACCCGAAATTATCAATATGAATAGGGTTTAGGGTCTTTGGAAAGGTCCATCATCTACAATTGGGGAACCCTATAGGCAAGAGAGAGAGACAGTCAAAGGCGTGGCCTTGTAGTCAGTTGGGTCTCAAGTTTGATATCTTAGTATGTCTTTCTGTGATCAATTTTTATTTATGCAATAGTTGAAGTTTACACGATTACCAAAGAAGTTTGTGAGTGAGTTTGAGAGAGAGAGAGAGAGAGAGAGAGAGAGAGAGAGAGTTTGAATTACCTACCTTTAAATAAATAAGCTTTGATTGTGGGTCGAGAAGATAAGCTCTTATCAATATGCCTCCAAGTAGTTGGGTAGGAGGAATCATTCATGCCCAGCTACTTTTAGCTACAACAATTTAAAAGGGGTGGTTGTCTGGTTCTTTAGAGAACCAGTTTTATTTAGGCTCCGTTTGTTTTGAAGTAAAATTTGACAAAAATGATAGCAATCGAACCGATTCTCAGCCTTGGCTACGGTCCCTGCTACGGCTTCATCTGTTGAAGCATCGGCCGAAATTGACTGTCTCTGCCTCTCTCAGCCACTGTTGGTGGGTGCAGCAACAACGAGGGTAGTTTTTATTTTTTATTTTTTTTATCTTGAGATTTTAATTATATTTAAGATTGGAGCCTAACACTTGAAAATAAAAGTTTGGTAATTATTTTACTATAAAAGATTTACACAAAAATATTTTTCAAATATAAAATGTTTTACGTCAAAACAAACAGAGCATTAATGTATTCTGTATTGTTGGTGTTTGTCTTAACACTACAACAAATATGAGATTTACCGGCGCTTCGACAATGCCGGGGAAAGTTCTTAAAAGCGCCGGTAAAGGATTTACCGGCGCTTTGCCCGGCGTTGCACTGAAATGCCGACGAATGTCATGTCGGCATAAATCCCTGGCGTTTTTGAAATGCCGGTTATTTTTACTGGCGCTTTTTCCGGCATTTTTAAAGTGCCGTTACAATTTGTCATTGCCGGTGATTTATTCTGTCCGGTAATGTTATCCCGGCGGTCAAATCGCCGATATAGACTTCAATCAAGCGCCGGTAGATAATGTTATCCCGACGCTAAAAGCACCGGTATAGACTTCAAACAAGCGCCGATAAATACTATATACCAACATTGCAAAGTGTCAAAAAATTATGAGTTTTGTCTCGGCATTTTTGTGAAGCGCCGGTAAAATGGTCGTTTATTTTTTATTATTAAACAGTGTTTCATGAAACACCAAAAAAGGCGTTCTGCCCAATTTTTTTTTTGTATGATTTGAATAAAATAATTTACCAACCTGTTCATATTCAAAATAAAATATAGAACCTACTACTTTTCTCATCCATTTAATTTAATCGAAAGCTAGCTATCCCCATTACGTAAAGTAAAACATTGAAAATGTAGCCAATGCCAAGTGCGTACATCCAAAAAATCCAAAATGGATATCCCAAGCACAAATTCAAAATAAATAAGAGCATGTAATATCTCCAAAAAAAAAAAAAAAACACTAATGTCAATTGTCCATGCCAAATGCCCCCAAAACTATTATTCTAGCCGCGACAATTACTTCTTGCAAATCTGAAATTGAAAAAATCAAGTTCATATATTAGTATAATGGAAGAACTTGTAAAAAAAAAAATGGCAAAATAGTAGATAAATAATTAAACAAGTAATACATCATCAGTTAACCAAATAATCTTTCGACCGATAGCATCTCCAATTGTCTTGAGATGTCCACTAGGCCTCATCAAAGGTTCACAAGGCTTGAACACTTCCTTAACATATATTTCGCAAAATCTTGACCCCAATTGCATGCCTTCCACAACTTTAGTAGGGTCCACACTAATTATACTGCCTCATGCCACCACTACTTTTGGTATATTAATACTAAGAATATCCACAGGATAGTCAACCTACACATGTATGCATTTATTTTAATAAAAACAAAATCTGAATAAATTTACAAACTATTGGGTTTTGACAAATTTAAGACGAAATTAATAATTAAAACTTACAGTAGGAGAATGCTTTTAAAGACAAAGTAAAATGAGAAAAAATTTGGCCTTACCTAAGAACCTTTGCTAGCTTTTTGCAAACTCTTTCTCTTCTTCTTTGGAGGTGCCTAAATTTAACAACAAAAGTAATGCTTAAGAAAATAAATGGTGCTAACCAAATCATCCATAACACTCACACACACATATATATATATACACACACTAGTGTTAACCCGTGCGATGCACAGGATGAACATATAAAATTAAAAGTTTAAAACAAAGGGTCTTATTTCAAGTAAATTCTTCTACTCAGACACTAC
This sequence comes from Euryodendron excelsum, assembly GCA_033060915.1. Lineage (NCBI taxonomy): Eukaryota > Viridiplantae > Streptophyta > Magnoliopsida > Ericales > Pentaphylacaceae > Euryodendron > Euryodendron excelsum. The sequence goes on from CM065386.1 coordinate 14,758,297, forward strand.
GTTTTGACATACTTTTGAATTTTTATTAATTTTGTAATAACCAACTGCAAACATATATTATAATAAAAACCATCACATTTCATTAATCAAAACTGATATCAAATTGCACCCACACCCAAACAACACACATTAATGAAATTGGAAAATTGATCTAAAAATAGTTGTGCTTCCTCCACGAATATGAATTTACTCGCAAAGGTTTATCATCCTCCTACAACTCAAATAATCCATATATCGGATGTCAAACCAACAAACCAAAGCATAGATACTGAAAGTAGCTAGTCAGATAATTAAGACCCAAAAACAGAAGACTAAAGAATAAGAAACCTCCTGAAATCATGAAACTATCCACCCCTCCCTCCATGCAAGTACAACCTCTCACTCCCACCTGTCGCGTTCCATATGTCCAAGACCAAAACCAAGTATTTTGTATTTCTTTGTATTTTGAAAAATACTATATAACATTTTATTACTACCTGCAAATGCATCATGCAGACATGCACATATACACACAAAAATGCCTACCCTCATTCCCAACCCCTTCTCCTGGCAGAAAAATCCGTACAAACTAAAAATGAGTTTCTTTTTTGGAATTAAAAAAACACTAAAATTGCCCAGCACATTTTACTACCTGCACACATAGGCGTGTAGATGAATTTACTGAAGATATGAGACATTATATATATAAAAAAAATGTGAAAAAGAATCATGGAGAGAATTGAACTCACATGGTTGCTGGTCGACCTAATTGCTCTGTTTCTTGAAAAAGTTGATTGAAGGATGAATTTAAAAAAAAAAAAACCCTATTGAAGCAAGGTTAGTTAATATTGAGAGAGAAGAACCTTCCTTTTCTAATTAATTAAAGATATATTTTAAGAATTAGATAATATTTCTTGATTAATAAAAGAGAGATTTTAGAATTTAGAGAGATTCTCTGATTATAATCTCTTATTTACAGTTTGATATTTAGGTGCATATAGGACTTTTTGTTCTGGCTCTAGGACTTAAAGATAACTTATCCATATGAGTAAAAAATAAAAAATAAAAAAATGACAAGAACATAGGTGGAAGATTACCTCCTCCGCCGATATGTAAGGCCTAGAAGAATGGGTCAGTTTGTGTGCTTGTGATTGTTGTTGTGGCTGTGGTATTGATTACAGCTTCGATTGTGATAGTGATTGCGATTGTTGTTGTGCTTGTGGCTGTTGCTGTAGCTGTGACTTTAGCTTCGATTGTGACAATGATTGTGACTGTTGCTGTGGTAGTGGCTGCTGTTTTTCCTGTGGTTGTGGCTGTGTATGTGGATGTGGTCGTTGTTGTGGTTGCATTTGCTCTTGTGGGTGCCGCTACCTTTGCTGATGTGCTTCTAGCTCTGAGTCACTATCATGAAGACTTCTAGCAGCCATGTTCTGGTGCGTGTTGGATGCATCTGAAGGCTATGACACAAAAAAGATAAGCCACCCCAATGACATGCAATGCTAAATCAATAAAATGGAAATGTGTTCTTTACCGCCCTGTAAATAGGGCTTCCAAATCAATTGTAAGCCCGCAATCCTGCATCATCCTTCCCATGTACTTAATTGTTTCATTTTGCCTTACAATAAAAGCTTCCATTGCTGCTAGCCGCTGCTCTACTTCGGGAGATGTGGTGGGCTGACTGGAGGATTGTGACTGGCCATTTTTGTGTCCTCCAAATATTTGACTTGGAGTGGGTCCCAACTCATACCCTCGGACGCGTCCAGGACGTTCAGGTCGCATCACCCGTGTGAAAATTTCCTCATCTTCAGCAGTAGATGCCTTTATGGTTCCCGTATTACATCCCCTCAACTCTGCCAACTTTGCCTACAAATTACAGTAAGTGTTAGAATTAATGCTTTTTTTTTATTTGGCAAGTATCATTAATGCAAATTTTCTATACTGTGATATAAAAAACAAGTATGAGAATACAATACGAAAAAATATAACTAATTCTACATACCATAACCTCACCGGCTTCTTCATTAACTGGTGTCCCGTCTTTTTTTGTACGTGTAGTGATGAACATTTCCATGCGAGATGGCGATGCACCCCTCTTTTGTTTCTCCTACCATTATCATTAATTAATGCACAAGTGAACATGTTTATATGCAAATAAATATTTTTAAGCTAAGATAATGAAGTAAATAGTTGACATCATTTAAACCTTCTTCTTAATCACAGCATGTGGTGTGCGGCCTGTTGTGTGTAGCAGTTTTTGTTTCTTCCGAATCCCCTTGTTCTTTTCACTCAAGTCCTATTCAAGTAATTATATTGAATAAAATAGTTAAAATATGATTTATATCTCCTACCATAAATTGCAATATAGCACATATTTTTACATACCTGTGCTGAGCGAGAGCCCCAATAGTAAACTAGACACCGCCAATGCTGCTCGATAACTCTAGAAGGCTTGTGAGCTAGTCTATCTGCATCGTTATTAAATGGCCTATACCCCTCTTTCTTGGCTTCACACTTCCACTCTCTCCACTTTTTACCAGTAGACTTCATGAAAAAATTCTCCATTGACTCGTTTGCATTTGTCTTTGCCTAGAATGTACACAATTAAAAAAATTAGACAAAGGCACAAGTATTAAAAGTTCAGCGGATACATTATGATGTACCATTGATAAAAGAATTGAACAATATTTTTTACCTGTATTTCATCCCATATCCTTTTCTTGTAGTAATCTGGGACCCGACGCCAATTCATGTAATTTAAAGGTGCAAGCGTACCATTTCAAACCAACACCCCTATATAAGAGGCAACCTTGGAGTGCTCATCCATGATGGGTTGTCCTTCCTTATTGGTGATGATTTTTATTTTTTCACCTTCCTTGGCCCAAGGTCTATGCATATAAGTAGGACCTCTCACTTGCGTCTCCACCAAGCTGCTGCTTGTACAATGCTTATGTAAGGCAAGTTATCAATCAAGTACAATGGAACATAATGTCGTAATAAGATACTAGTGGTTTCAAATACAATAACAAAATTAATTACCATCATGGCTGGAACTTGACCCATGTGAAACCCGAGTGCGTGGACCGCTGCTAGTTGCCCCATGGATGGATGCACTAGTAGTACTTCCAAGTGGATACCATGATGAAGGCGGGTCTGGTATCCTCCCTTTCTCAAGTGGGACATGCTCGATACTATCGTCTAGAGCAATAGACCGTTGTGACATTGCAACCTAAAGAAGAAAACAGGTAATATATGCATGCCACATTATGTTAAACATCATTTCCAACAAAATATTCCAATCAGTCATCACCATAAAGAAATTTACATTTGATAACAATAAATTTTATTCATATAAGTATTGGGCACAAATCTCATACCATAAAGAAAAATCAATGAAAAATAATACTTCAATTGTTACATTTCATCATCATCACCACCATCGTCATCATCATCGCCATCGTCATCATCATCAACTGTTATGCCAGGTAAGTCCTCCCTAACCCAATTCATGTCCTCATCTTGGGTATCAGCTATCCCATCTAATTGTTGCTCACCAATTCCATCTACTTCAATGTCTTCTATTCTTCCATCCGCATGAGATAATGGTTGACAACTTTCATACAAATCTCTAGGTTTCATTTTAAGTACAACATTCCAATCTTCTTGAATAGGATCTTGCACATAAAACACTTGTGGGCTTGAGTTGCTAATATAAACGGCTCATTGGATGCATGTTCTTTTCTGTATAGCAAATGTTTGAAATTGACAAGTGTGAAGCCAAATTCGTCTTCCTCTATCAGTCCACAATTGTTATCAATCCAATCACAATCGAATAACACATATATACGATTAGGTGAGTAATATAATTCCACTATATCTCTCACCTTTCCGTAATATATGACATCTCCTTCACAAGGATTCACATCTCTAGCACTTGCATAACTACTAGTCTTTGCCTTTAGCATAATGCCACTATTCTGCGTTTTAATTCTCCTTTCACGTTTTTGGGTATGATATCTAACTCCATTGATGACGTAACAACTATATCTAGTTGCCGTTTCACGAGGACCCAATGCAAACTCTAAAATCTCATCAGATAACTGCACATTTCCCATATCCAATAACTTCTGGACCTATATTAGCAAAGTCATAAAGAGTAAGAAAACTAAAAAGTGTGTGTAACACTATGCCTCATGACAAGTATGACTTACGTGGATTTGAAACCAAATGACAAATGTTTCATGGTGAATGCGATCAAGTTCATGATCTCTAAGACGAGGATTACTCTGTTTGATGAAATCTCGGTGCTCCCTATTTATTTATACAAATCATCAATTTTTTATAAGTTAAATAAGTACATAAAAAAGAAATTAAAATCAAAGTAATGCATCTTACTTTCGATACGGGCCAACCGCATCCGTGTTAAACAAGATATATCGATGAGCCTGGTTCTTTTTTATATCCTTAAGCACAAACCCAACTTCTTTCCCTAAAGGACGGCCCCTTATTTTACGAGAATTATCATCGCCATCATAATTTCTTATAGGTCGTCTTAGCTTGGACTCAACATCATCCAAGTACCTGGAACAAAATGTCATACATTCTTCAACCATGTACCCTTCTGCAATGGAGCCTTCCGGTCGAGATCGATTACGTACATATGACTTCAATGTCTTAAGGTATCTAAGATGATAAAATATGAAGAAACAAATAGTTCTCGTTGTTAAAGTGTGTGCATAAAATGAAATAAGAAGAATCAAAATTCAATTTGAAACAGACTTTATCAATATAACTCTCAATATAATACATCCACCGATATTGTACAGGACCACCAAGTTTAGCCTCCTCTGTTAAATGAATAGGTAAGTGTTCCATGATGTCAAAAAAGGCTGGTGGAAATATTTTCTCCAGATGGCAAAGACTGAGGACAATTCGAGATTGAAGTTGATCTAAGTCATGAACATTTAGCACTTTGGAGCATAACTACCTAAAAAAATTGCACAACTCTATCAGTGGTTTGGTCACTTTTTTAGGTAGTAATCTGCATATTGCTATCGGAAGTAATTGTTCCATCAATATATGACTATCATGACTTTTCATCCCAAATATAGTCCGCTGCTTTACATTGACACAATGTGAAATATTGGAAGCATAACCATCAGGAACTTTGACATTTTTTAGTAGGTTGCAAAACATAGTTTTCTCCATATTACCCATTGCGAAGCAAGCAGCTGGCAATTCAAATTTGTTGTTGGCTCGTTTTTGGGGGTGTAATGCCTTTCGAATCCCCATATTTTTTAGGTCAATACGAGCATTTAAGTTGTCCTTCCCTTTCCCATCAACATTTAATATCGTGTATAGCACATTATCGCATACATTTTTCTTAATATGCATCACATCGAGATTGTGCCGAATTAGATTATCCTTCCAATATGGCAACTCAAAGAAAATACTCTTCTTCTTCCAGTTATACATTGAACTGGTATCCTCATTGTTGTCTTCTTCCTCTGTCCTTCTCCTCTTTCTAGCCTTTGAACTTGTTGTATCTTGTTTTCCAAACTTATTCTCATAGTTGGCCGGAAACATTGCTAACACTTCAGACCCAGTTAATCTAGTGGGCGGAGGGTCAATTTCAATTGTTTTATCAAATGACATTTGATCATGTCGAAATTTATGATCATTATCCAACCAGCGGCGATGCCCCAAATAACAAGTCTTTCTTCCTTTAGCCAAGTAGCAAGAACGAGTCTTTACATGACAACAAGGACAAGCAAGTTTACCCTTTGTGCTCCAGCCTGACAAGTATGCATATCCAGGAAAATCATGGATCATCCACAATAATGATGCACGCATTCGAAACATTTCATTGGTTGATGAATCATACGTGTCAACACCCTTACCCCATAACTCCTTTAACTCTTCCACAATGAGGCTCGAGTATATATCAATATCATTTCCAGGTGCCTGGGGTCCATCAATAAGTAGTGACAACATCAAGTAAGGCTGTTTCATACACAACCAAGGAGGTAAATTGTATGTCATCATAACAACGGGCCAAGTGCTGTGGGAAATGCTCATTGTTCGGAATGGGTTAAAACCATCAGATGCTAACCCAAGCCTAACATTACGAGGCTCTTGAGCAAAATCAGGATGAAGTTGGTCGAAATGTTTCCATGCATTAGAGTCAACTGGATGCCTCATAATCCCATTAGGAGCTGGGTTCTGTGCATGCCATCTCATTAAAGAAGCAGTTTTAGATGACATGTATAATCTTTTAAGCCTAGGTATCAAAGGAAAGTACCTCACAACTTTTTGTGGAATTTTATCCCTTTCTTTACTAGTTTCATTTGCTTCCCCTTCAAATTGCTTGTATCTAGACTGGTGACAAACTCTACAATCAAGACGTTCAGAATTCTCCCCCCAATATAGCATACAATCTTTAGGGCATGCATGAACTTTATGGTAATTAAGACCCAAGCCCCCCAATAGTTTCCTACTCGCATTAAAAGAATTTGGCAATGTCTCACCCTCAGGAAGGACATCCTTCAACAACTTAAGCAACATGGTGAATGATTTATTACTCCACCCACTTAGGCACTTAATGTGCATCAATCGTACAACAAATGAGAGCAACGAGAACTTCTGGCACCCCGGGTACAACTCTCACTCAGCTTCCTTCAAAAGCATAAAAAAGTTCTCAGTTTCTTCATTCGGACCCGATAAATTACACCTCGGTAGATCATTAGCACCCATATCCCGGTTAGGGCTTGGCGGAAAAATGCCAAATGCCTCATGTAACATTTCCTGCATCTCATCACGCCCGCCCAAATTAGCATGCGCACTATTTTCATTACTAAAATGTACAGATGTTGACTTCTCCCCATGAAAAATCCAACGAGTGTAACTTGGCATAAACCCATTTTCAATAAGATGATCTGCCACCAAATCTATCTCCACCAATGGGACATTTCGACACTTTGTACACGGGCACACGATTTCATTTGAATCCTTGGGCTACCTGTTCTTTTTTGCAAAATCCATAAAATCTATAACTCCTTGTATGTATCTTACATCCAGCTTTGGTAAATCTATCCAAGTCTTATCCATGATTGTGTTTCTCAACCCAAGATCTACACAAAACTTATCACATTAAGTATTAAACCATATTGTACTAATTCATCCCACCAATGTGTACTTGAAACAATAATGGGTTCAAAAGGGAAGAAAAAGCAAGAAAAGATGTAAAACTTAAAAATTGAACAAACATTACATATAGACGGTAAAAGAATTAATTAAAGGTACTCACAAAAGTTAGTTCAGTGCAATCATATCAAAATGTAACTTCTAGGCAGAACATATATAATATTTGGAGCTACTAATTAAATTGAAGAGAAAAATTTCCAGCTCTAAAAAGCCAAGCAATGGAGACAAGAAATAAATATGGCTTTGTAAAGGAACGACTCTAACCAATTTGAGCCCTAAATCGATAGTTTTCAATGGGCTTTTTACATTTTCTAACATTATTATTGGACTCCCTTTCTCTAATATATGATTTTTTTAATCTAAACTGAGGGGGTTTTTTTAAATGAAAAATGTCAAAACAATAGGACATTTAGAATAGATGTAAGGTTTTAAAAAATGTGGATACTGGAGGCCTTAAGTGAATGCAGGCCTTAAGTGAATGGGCTTTTTACATTTTCTAACATTATTATTGGACTCCCTTTCTCTAATATATGATTTTTTTTAATCTAAACTGAGGGGGTTTTTTTAAATGAAAAATGTCAAAACAATAGGACATTTAGAATAGATGTAAGGTTTCAAAAAATTTGGATATTAGAGAACTTAAGTGAATGCTTTGTTCATGAATCATATCAAAGTGTAACTTCTAGGCAGAACATATGTAATATTTGGATATACTAATTAAACTGAAGAGGAAAATTTCCAGCTCTAAAAAGCCAAGCAGTGGAGACAAGAAATAAATATGGCTTTGTGAAGGAATGACTCTAACCAATTTGAGGCCTAAATCGATAGTTTTCAATGGGCTTTTTACATTTTCTAACATTATTATTGGACTCCCTTTCTCTAATATATGATTTTTTTTAATCTAAACTGAGGGGGTTTTTTTAAATGAAAAATGTCAAAACAATAGGACATTTAGAATAGATGTAAGGTTTCAAAAAATTTGGATACTAGAGACCTTAAGTGAATGCTTTGTTCATGGATCATATCAAAGTGTAACTTCTAGGTAGAACATATATAATATTTGGATATACTAATTAAACTGAAGAGGAAAATTTCCAGCTCTAAAAAGCCAAGCAATGGAGACAAGAAATAAATATGGCTTTGTGAAGGAACGACTCTAACCAATTTGAGCCCTAAATCGATAGTTTTCAATGGGCTTTTTACATTTTCTAACATTATTATTGGACTCCCTTTCTCTAATATATGATTTTTTTAATCTAAACTGAGGGGGTTTTTTTAAATGAAAAATGTCAAAACAATAGGACATTTAGAATAGATGTAAGGTTTCAAAAAATGTGGATACTGGAGGCCTTAAATGAATGGGCTTTTTACATTTTCTAACATTATTATTGGACTCCCTTTCTCTAATATATGATTTTTTTTAATCTAAACTGAGGGGATTTTTTAAAATGAAAAATGTCAAAACAATAGGACATTTAGAATAGATGTAAGGTTTCAAAAAATGTGGATACCGGAGGCCTTAAGTGAATGCTTTGTTCATGGATCATGTAATTAGAATAGATGTAAGGTTTTTTTAAAATTTTTTATTCCAGCAATAAAATTTTTCTTTTCTTCTAGCAATTGGACCGATTGTACTATTAGCAAATATTCCTTTTTTTTGGTCTTCTAATTCTCTCCATTTGGTATATCTATGTTTAATACATGAATACAGGACAAAAAAAAAAGAAAAGAAAAAAGCATGAATAGAATATTTTCTAAACTATTGTAAATAAATCAAATAACAATAAATCAAGTTGACTACACATTTTGAAATATGAGGTCCTGCTATATAGAGATGTATATGTATGTGCATGTATATGCCTATGAACATAAAGCATAGAACACTTAAAATCAAAGTAGCAACCACTGCATACGTTTGGTTTGCAATTTTATGCATGCAGACATACACATGCATATTGACAAAGGGTAAGGGATTCTTCAGGGAAAAAAAAATTGAAATTCAACATCGACAGAAAATAATTGAAATTCTTTATTTCCATTTATCAATCAACTAAAACAAAGACGAAGCATTAACCAGGTAGACAAAAAGCAACGAGAAGAAACCCAAAATCCCAGGAAACAATATTAAGAAATTAATTTGAAAGAAGCAAAAATTACAAAATAAACAATGTAAGCGGTCTTTAAAACCCAAGAAAGAAACAGCCAAAAAAAAAGGAGTATAATTTTTTATACCCTCAAAAAATTGTTAAAAAACTATCAGAGGAAGAAGAAGAGAGGAAGACCCATTACCCAATAAGCCATAAACATAATTTATCAAAGCAATTAACAATGTATTTTTTTTTTCATCATCATCCAATCCAATACCCAATAATCAGATGGAGGAAGACCCATTAAATTAAGACTCTGTTTTGCACTTGCTCTTCCTACAACTAAAATAACCAGTAATTCGATGGAGGAAGCTCACCTTAATTCCAATTTCAAGTCGGCTTGTACAGAGGGGGCCAAAGGTGCAAGGACTTTCCGGCAATGGTCCAATCTCCTCTGTGCGATTTCAACATCACAAATGGGTCATTCACCTTTGAGTGAGAGAGAGAGAGAGAGAGAGCACGAATGAGAGAGGGGAATATGGAAGGGCGCATACCTGGATGTGGTCTACGGGGTCGGCAGCTGTTGTATGGCTATGGACACCAGCGGCAAACCGCTGAACTCAGGAAAAGTATGATTGGTGCTCTCCTCTAGGGTTTTAGATTAAAGTTTCCCTCCAAATCAAAACGACGTCATTTTGAGGTTATTTTAATTTTACTTTCCAGCTCTCGTTAAGGAGACTTAAAACAAAATGTTATCTTAAAAACGATTCCTAGCTTTTTACCAAACGTTGGCAAGGAAACCAGCAATATACCCTTAAAACCACGTCGCACGTTTGACCGGAGATGTGAATAGAGTCCTATCTAGTGACCTTTAACAATATTTTTTGTAAAAGCGCCGGTATTATTTATAGTATGACGGCGTTTTTAAAAAACGCCGGAAAACATGTGCCGGCTTAGGCCAAATTTGTTGTAGTGTAATTTGTCTCATTAAATTATTTGATTCAATTTTAGGGGAATTCATTTTGCTGGATTTTAGAACTGGGAAGTATCCATTAGCCTATAATTCAAGAATACTGTGAGTTTATGCCCATTCAGTGTATAATTTGTGAAGATGAGTTTTGCAATCATATTCCGTCACTTTTTTGTTAGTAATGCGGTATAATATTTTTATTATTATTATTACTTATTTTTTGCACCCTCAAGAGCTCTTCAATTCCCTTTAAAAAAAAATCCATAATAATGACGTGATGAGAGAGCATTTCAAGATTTTCATGTTACTTCACAACATTAAAAAAAATAAATAAATAAGAAGAGAAACGAAGAAACTAAGAAGTATATTTATCTTCTATACAACAAACTTATTTGGTGAAGCTCATATTTACGTGCAGACCAAGTTGTCTCCGAAAAACAAACAAATTACGTATTACGTTGTGCGTATATTATTGACTCACAAGGATAAAATAGAAAAATACTAATTTAGACTTTATGCCCTTCCACTACTTACCCCCTGTGTTCTAGTCTATACATACATACATACATATATATAAGGTTATTTGCATCAACAAAATCTTTACCAGCTTTATAATCCACACACTCTTCTTTTGTTTCCTGGGAAGTTACGTATGGTTTTTGAAGAGTCGAAGCAGAGAAAGAATTAAGAAGCAGCAAATCGCCCAACAAAGTTAATGCGTATTGCACAGGCAGGCACGGTGATCCGCAGTACAGGCGCAACCACGGCCTATTGTTTCATCTTTTACTTTGGTTATACACAATGCTTTGCAATCTTCTAGGATGATTTGAAGATGGATGCATCAAGATCTTAGTGGATAAAACACAAAGATGTTGATGATCTGCATCAGAGAGATCTCCTCAAGTTTGTCTTTGAAATTGTTCATGTTTGTATCCTCCTTAATAGACGAAATCATTGCCAAGCAGTGTTGTCTCATATTCGAAGGAATGCTTAGGCATGCTCGCGTATTTTGAGGGTACTACTGAGGGGATTGCTTCAGCACAAGGCTCCAGTAAGCTCTTCCCAATGCAATATTCTATTGGTTTTTTCCCCCCAAATCTTCCCTAGATTTCTAACTGCTCGGTGATGATGGTACTTATCAATCCTTTACATATCCAAAAGTCAGTATGTAAATATTCTGAAGGATGCCAGAAAAGAAGCCTAACTTATATTTTGCAAGCAATTATAAAAAGCCAAAGTGATGTAGAATAACTTCTGGAAACTTAGTATGAAGCTGTAATAGGCTAGAAGGACGCTGTAGGGATTGTAAACCAAAAAAAGCCTGAAATTCATTCAATGTTAAAAGTGACAAGTTGCAAGGTTTGCGAGGAAAATAGGTTGGACTTGTTTGGACAATTCTTTTTTGGAATTCTTGTGAACTCATGCTTTTTAATTGCAGATTCCCACCTATTGTCCATTTTGTAAACCACAAATTCAACACGTACACTTGTTGCTCAGGTTAAAGCTGAATTCGTGGCAGTATGCTGCAAAGTGTAGCTTTGCATATCAAGAATTAAGCAACGAAGTACAGTTAGATAAGGGGATAGGTGTACAATATCCTTGCCTTTCTCATAGTCCGTAGTATTCTTGATTTCCACTCTGCATCATCTCATCTCATTCTGTATAGTTAAAATGATAAGCTCAGAATACTCCCTAATAGTTCCATTCATCAAGCTTTACTTGTTTGGCCAATTACATATAACATGATTGGAATGGTATTAGCCGCCACCGAACCACACATACATGCACCAAAAACGTATATGCTATATCTTACACTTGTACATACACCTTATATATGTATATAAAGCACCTATATTCATATACACATTTTTTGGTAGGGGTGTATAGATTTTCACCTGCATGGAGGGCTAAATGAGGCAAAATCCAAAACCTTCACTTTCAAGTTTGTCTCGGAACAACGACAACTGCTCTAACAATGGGGGTATTAGGGGCCCCCATATAACAAATTCACCCATGCAAGGCCCGTAAGTGCATGCTTATTTTAAGTAGCTAATATAGAAGTGCTTAGGCATGCCCTATGTTACTTAGAACGCGGATCGTTTCGGTACGTAAAACGAAAACGGGAACGTAGTACATCACTTATTCTAAAATATGGTATGTTAGAGATAGACTTCTATAAAGTATACTATTAGAATTAAAGTATTTCTGAAACAATTTTCTTTAATAATCATACATTTTATAAAACATGATTCATGTTTTTTTCAAATTAATGATCTAAAAACACATTTTACGAATATTATGGCTCATTTTCTTGCATATTGTTATACCAAAATTTTATTCTTTTTATATTTTTGTTCATTATAATTGATTTTTTTTTCTCTGTTAGTTAACTTTTTAAGATGTAAATAGAAAAAAATTTTGGAATCGCTTGGGACAGCTAGATTCACCGTTTTGAAACGCTAGAGTACCATATTTCGAAACGCCATTCTAAAAACATAATTTGCTAGAGTAATAGAGTATTATAATAACATAGGGCATGCCCGAGTACTGGTAGGGAATTTGCATGTGTTGGTTTTATTAACCGTACTTAAAAACTATTAAAGGGTATTGTATAGGGATTTCTTTAGTCCTTTCTTCAGGGCAAGGCTCCAGTAAGCTCTTCCCAATGTAGAATAGAAGTCTAGGCTAGAGGGGACGCTCTGGGGCTTGTAAACAAAAGAAGCCTAAAATTCAAAGTTAGAAGTGACAAGTTGCAAGATTTCTAAAGAAAATAGGTTGGAATTCCTTGGACAATTCTTATTTTGTTGTATTTGTGGAATTAAAGGTCACATGGTGGGGGAAAGAGTTGGGGATTATCTAGGCCTCATAGGTATAGTTTTGTGGCTAAAATCGAGGTTCTAGGGGTGTGAAGAGTAACCCGGGAATACTGTTTTGTGAAGAAGAAGAAGGAAAAAGACTAGGAGTTCCATCTATAGCTCTTTCTGAATTCCCCCCTTAGGATAACCTGCATAATACATTACAAAAGGTTCAAAAGCTTGACATAGATTCTCAGAATCCAACTCAATGGATTGAAGAATTATATGTATGACTTGTTATACTTCCTACTTCCTAGACTTCCTATTCTACAAGGACTATGACTTACAAATAAAGTTTTTGACCGCTAGAACATTCTAGTAAATGAAATCACATGTAATGAACGGATAACATATTTGATCGATAAGAAGCCCCTACAGGCCAGGTTCAAAAATTTTGAAATTACCAAAATACCCTAGATTACCAAAGCCTAATAAAACACAACAAAATTTTCCAGCAGCATGCTAACCTATGAAATCTTGAAATCAAGATTCAAAAATTAATTCTATACATGATTATATAATGTCCAAGGCGTGCATGTGAAATTTCATATGTACTTTTTTGCTTTTCGTGTCATGCATTACAGTTGTCTCTAGGCTTTCTGGTTTTTCTTTCAATAATGGAGATACAAGTTCTGGTATTTTATATATGTAAAGCAGAGTGATCAACCTTCTCTTTACAGCCTGTGCTAAATAGTATGTAGGCAAAATAAAGATGATTTTTACAATTTTATTGGGTCATTTGACTAAAATACCTTGTTGAAAATCAAATATGCAATTTAAACAGATGTGGGGATTGTTCTTTCCAATCATTTTGAACGATTTAGCCTTAATTGGATGGTGCTTCCCTTTACAATCTTGTGACTGTAAGCTTTTGGAAGAATAGCAGTATGTTCTTCAAAGTACCCACGTCCCTTGATATATATTCTTCTGTTGCCATGATTCTCTGGTTGCCATATTTATTGAGTTGGAATTTTGACCTGTCATGTCACCCAAACTATGTAGGTTCTTCATTACTTGGAAACATTGCGTCCACATCAACTGCTGGAACAGATGGTTTGCACTGCCTTCAGAGCTTCAGCTGACACTCTGAACCGGACAACTTTTGGTGCCTTAAAGTAGATGGGAACCAAAATAGGTCAACTTTATCTTACTGTGTCTTCTACACTGAAACTTTCACAAGGTATCCTTGTCTTTATGCTTTCTTATCATTTAATTTTATTCTTTTCCCTGACTCTTAGTTGCCGTTTTACAGAATTTACCGGATTTTTTATTTTCCACCTTGCAGCAAATCATCTCTCTGTCGACAGTGAGATCACTGAAGACCTGAGACGGCTGTGTGTTGTTTTTGAACATGTTGGGAAGTTACTAACTGTTGCAGCCTCTCTTCATCGCAAATTTTTGCAAGCACCACGCCCGTCGGAAACATTTTTCAGTGACTACTACAACTTTTACCTACCTAAAATGGGGACAGGCTCAGTGGGAGCCAATGGTGATACGGTAAATTCCCAATGTCCTGTTTTTGTTCTAGCAGTTTCGTAGTTAACATCCTCATCTGTAAGAGGTGTGAAAGTACTGCTCTACTATTTGATTGTTATGTGGGAGTTAGCTTAAGCCGTTGGTTAGGCATTTACTTCATCGTGGGTCAGGGTTTTAGATAATAGCATGAATTTAGCAATGGAATTACTCCGATTGACCATAATTTCCAATTTCCAATTTGGCTTCAAATCCAGGCAAAGGCACACATTCCTTCAAAATTTTAGAATCTTTGTTTTGATAGGCTTTTGAAACCATTTGAACACACCAGCCTTTGTGCTGGGGTCATCCTTCTGGTGTAAACCCCATCAGCAATGGTATCTTTAGCTAACACAGCATGCTCTTATATTTACTATTTTTAAAATTATTTTTTCAGGAGTTTGATAAGAAGCAGCAAGTAAGGACACACGAGAGAGAGGTGGTTGCGAATATGTTTACTCCACCCACTGCCAACCAGTCTTGGAGGAAAGTTTTAAACACGGGCAATCTTCTGAATGGCCATGAACCAGTCCTAAGGGAGATCATATTTTGGACGCGTGATAGAGTGAGAGGCAGTTATTGTGCAGCCTCTACCCCTAGAGGTTATCAAAAAGAAATAGAAACATACCGAATGCATATTTGCGGGACCTCAAATGATCTCCGAGTAGCTCTCTCTGTTGCCTCTTGTGATTAATCTCCTCTGGATCTATGTGAATACATTTCTTTTTGTTTGATAGAATGCGAATACATTTATTCTCCTTTTTGTGTGGATTTGTTTTGTGTCATTCCCCCACTGATGAAATATCATTGGTTGTTGAATTGAGCATCCCATTCAACTGTTTACAGTACGTACGGAGCCCGTTTTGTCTTGCATGCAGGTCAGTTGTGATGACTCTCTTAACATGAGTTAAGAGCCATGGAATTCTTACTGGTTTTAAGGACATATCTGGCCCTCAAAAACCTTCTTTCACCGGGATGAGAATGGATTTAATCTCAAGTCTCTTGTACGATTGCCAAGCTATTTTTACCTAGTAGTTATTGAAGTCTTGTCTTTAGTTCATAAAACATCAGCCCGCTTGGCTCAGAGGTTAGAGCATCGCATTGCTGTGTGATATTGAGGTAGGATAGGCCTGGGGGTCATCTGTCTGGACCAGATGCATATCCGCTTAAGGTCATGTCAACTAGATGTCTCTCTCTCTCTCTCTCTCTCTCTCTCTCTCTCTCTCTCTCTCTCTCTCTCTCTCTCTCTCTCTCTCTGTGGGTGTGTGTGTGGGTTTTGTACGAGCAGATGTTGATGTTTCTAACCATTCAACCAATGGGACATCCTTGAGATTTCGTCATTAGATGCTTAGATGTGGATGGCTCATCTCATTCTTTATCGTCAAAATGGTGAGCTCCAAAAACTTCTTAATAGTTGCATTCACCAAGCTTTTATAATGTTTATTTTTTTTTCACTATAAGGTATTAGTCGCTACGAGTTTGTGCTAGATAATTATATACAAAAGTTATGTAAATTTTATATATTGTACCACAAGAAAAGTGAGAGAAGTCAAATTTGAGATATCGTACTTACAGTCGGTCATTGGACCAGCCTCTTTGGTTGCATTCATCCACTCCATGTGGCCGCTCACTCTACTTGTGCCGCTACTGGTGTAGAAAAATTACTCAATTCTCTTGAAGAGTCTTATTATTCTTGCTATTTTTACAATATAATGAATTCCTCTTAAGTGGATTTCAGACACATTTATCTGATCTACTTTATAAAAAATAATCCACAATATTGTAAAAAGAGAGTAAAATAACTTGGTGTTTTAAAATTACTGAATAATTTCTCAGGGTGTAGCCAATGCCCAAGGCTCATGAGCATCTGTTGATTGAGATTAGACTGCTTTCTACATGCTTAAGCAGACAAAAGAAAAAGTGAGACTGCCACGTAGAAACTTTTGCCCTACTTAGGCAATATGTTCTACGTAGCACTAGGACTTTGAAATCAAATCATATATATAAATATACAATCCCAAAAGCAAAAAAGCAACAGTAAAAACAAAGATATTCTGAAACAAACTTTCAGCTTTTTTATTTTAAGGTTACAGAAGTATGTTTTCTCTTTTCATATGAAAGCATTGATATGACCGTTTGATAATCAGCCTCCACACCAAGTCAGTCTTGAATTCAGAGATTGTAATTAAGTAGTTCATTTTTTTTTTTTTTTTGTTTTGTTTTAAGAGATTGTAAGTAGTTGATGAATAATTCAATTCAAATGGCATGGCTATCAAGCTTATTTTGAACGGAGACCCAAAAATCTATCCTGCCGGAAATCTAATTACAGACTGCAGAGTACTTTAGTATCGTTCTTGGCAATGGAAATTAAATTACACATTTCAAGAGGAAAATAAGTGTGTTGATTGGTTCAGGAAGCCCATAATCAAACTAGAGTTGTATTCTCTTTTATAGGCTGATAGGAGGGAAGTCTATTAGCAACGCTTTTGTTATCTTTTCTACACAAAGAGAAAAGTATAATGTTACAAATTTTTTTAATATGATTGAATAAAAATTATTTTATTAAAATTTTTTTTATAATTTTTTTAAAGAATAATATTTTTTTTAAAAAAATCACATCATACGGCTTTTGATTTTTGTGAAAAAAGGATGTGACCCTTTGTTGTGGAACCCATCCAAAATTGAGGTATTATTGGTGGGATCAAAACTTTGGATAGTAAATTGAGCAGAGTAGCTTCTGGTACGCTGCTGTTATCTCAATTATTTGACAAATTCTTTGTATCTCCTAGTTTTTCTTTCTTTTCTTTTGTCATAGTCAACAGTCGTACTAAGCTTTCATTACATTTGGGTCACCATCAGTAGGAAATAGACCCAACATAACAATGGGAACACAAGACACTGAATGGTGGGTGGGGGGTAATAAATAGAAAAATGACATGGGTACTACATGTGGGTGTGTGTATATATATATGTATGGCATTACCCATTTTACCATCAATGCTATCAACAAATATCATGAACGACCAATGGGTTCCATGAATGGATTGTATATTGCTTTACATTTAGCTTGTACGACCGTTCACGGTTCGGTTAAAATTTGGTAGTTACCGTCATTCAATCAGAAATTATTGGGTTAAAAAAATTTGAAATGGGTTTCCGCCCAATAGATTATCTCATTGGGTTCGGGTTGAATCAAATTTGGTCAGGTTGGTTGAAAAATTAAATTCTAATTATAAAATGATTGGGTTAGATTGGGTCGAATTAATGAAATAAAGATTTATCACTCAAATTGAATATGCTTGAATTTTAAAATTTTTAGCCGATATCCACCCAACATAGAATCGATGAGGATCGGGTTAGGATCGGCTGAGTTTATCGAATCGAATGTCTTTTCAAACAACCCTATTAGCTTGGATTGAAGGCTTTTAACACCACTAAGAATATATAGAATCTTGTCCCTTTGGTCCTGAATTTGAAACTCTATAACCATGCGTTGGGGTCATTTCCTAACTGGTCGTCGCATTCAGCTGCGGTTTCGGGACGAAAGACCTTTGGTGTACCACGCCCAATGAGATCAGATGGTTGGCGGGGGTACCGGTGCCGTTGCCCTGACCGGGCCCACCCTGCAATGGGAAACGGTAAAGGCATAAGTTAAGAAAGAGAAGTCATCTAGAAATAAACCCAAGATAGTAGCCAAAGTTATAAAACGCTAATCTATAACATAAGAGAGTGAGGAGAGTGGAAAAGAGTTGTTATGGCCAACCACCAAGGTAACTCCTTCAAGGGAATCCTTTCATCAATTCTTGTTTAATATTATGACATTAATGCTTGATATCGCACCTAATAAAATTGCCGTTCAAATCAGTTGATCTACCCAATCCATTCCCAAAAAGATCGAGATATTTTAAGGATGAGAGCCCACTAAAGGAGGATAGCAAGCTACTATTGAAGTGATTATCCCCCAAATCAAGGACTTTAAGATTGCTCAATCTCAAGAGCTTTTCAAAACCTGTAAACGAAAAGTCGAATACTCTGATATATCAATCAACACCGAGAAAATATGAAAAAGCTACGTACCAAATATAACTCAGCAATGCTACTAAAATTACATAAGCAACATATACCTTCATTTTTAACCCAACCAACCAAACGATTGCTAGTTAAGTGAAGAGCTGTGAGCTTTTCAAAGGGAAGAAACGAAGAGGCATTGAAATACCAATCCCCTAAGCTCCAATAGTGCCTATCGCGCCCAGATTTTTCGCACTCGAGGAATACACACACAAGCCAGAAAAACACTGTACTTTCTCGTTAGAACTCACCCTCCTAGAAAAATGAATGCGACTATGTTTGAATTGAAAATTGGTTTGAATAAAAGGGCTTTTAGAAAAGATTTGGAGTCGCCACCTAACTTGATTAAGGTGAGTTAGGTCACCTAAAAACTAAGCATAATCCGAAGACTACACTTAGACTTTTTGAAAAACGATTTTGGAAAACATCCTCAAGAGAGGGTTTTTAAGAAAACGGGTTGTTTAGCAACCTTTGAAAAACATTTAAACCCTTTTTGAAAATAAACTCCATTTTGGTCTTTGAAAACAATGCTTCTAGGTTCGGAGGTTGGTTACGTGTAAGAAAGACGCGCTAAGCCATCACCCTACCCCGCCCTTGTGGTACCTACATGTCTATTTACCCTAGATTCACCTATGAGAGTCTTCAACTAACAAATGTTCAATCCTATCCATTTTAGAAAATAATGTTTAAAAAGACATGATGCATGATATGCAAATGCAAGAAAAGGAAGTTGAAAAATAGATTTAGAAATAGATTTGAAAAGAAATTGATTTGATTTAAAAAGAGAATTGAAAAGATAGATTTGAAATTGAAACTGAAAAGCGATTTGAAAAGAGTTAAAGAATTGAAAACTTGAAAAATGTTGTGGAAATAGAAATTTGAAAAAGGTTGTGACCGCACATATGAAGGTTGCCTACGTATCCTTTTGGAGGAATCAGGCCAGTCGTAGTTCAGACAAGAGTCTGACAGAAAATAGAAGGTTAGATTCGAAAAAAAGATTGAATTGGAATTTAGAATAGAAGATTGGAATTTGGAAATTGGAATTTGGAAAGATTGGACTTTGATTTGGAAAGATTGAGGTTTAGGAAAC
This sequence comes from Euryodendron excelsum, assembly GCA_033060915.1. NCBI lineage: Eukaryota > Viridiplantae > Streptophyta > Magnoliopsida > Ericales > Pentaphylacaceae > Euryodendron > Euryodendron excelsum. The sequence goes on from CM065386.1 coordinate 14,778,058, forward strand.
CTAGACTTAAAAAAGATGAGACTTTAGGAAAGACTCGAGAGTTTAAGAAAGATTGAATTTAAGAAAGGTTCGAATTAGGAAAGTTTCATTTTAGGAACATTTCAAAATAAGAAAGATCCCATTTTAGGAAAGTTTTGGTTTAAGAAAGTTTCGAATTAGGAAAGTTTCATTTTAGGAAAGGTTTCGAATTTGGAAAGTTTTCGTTTTAGGAAATTTTTCGAAATAGGAAAGATTTCGAATTAGGAAAGTGTTGGATTAAGAAAGTTTTGAAATAGAAAACGTTTCATTTTAAGAAAATTTTAAAATTAGAAAGTTTTGAATTTGGAATGTTTTGAAATACGGAAGTTTTGAAAGTTGGAAAGTTTAGAATTTAGAAAGTTTTGAATTTAGAAAGTTTGAGATTTTAGAAAGTTTTAGATTTGGAAAGATTTAAAGTTTAGGGAAGTTTAGAATTTTAGAAAGGTTTAAAATTTAGGAAGTTTAGAGTTTTGGAAAGATTTGAAGTTTAGGGAAGATTTGAAGATTTAGATTTGGAAAGGTATGGAATTTAGGAAAGATTGGAATTAGGGAAGGTTTAGATTAAGAAGGATTTGGAAATTTAAAGTTGAAGGAAAGATTTAAAAGTGTAAGTTTTGGAAACTTAAATTTTAGGAAAGTAGGAGATTATGAAGGATTTGAATTAGGAAAGGTTTAGACTAGGAAGGGTTAAGATTCCTATTTCCTAAAACAAAGGATTGGATTTTGTTCCTAAAAAGAGAAGGTTTGATTTTATTTCCAAAAATGGAAGATAGGATCTAATTTCCTAAATGGGAAGATTGGGTTGGTTTCCTAAAGGGAAGATTGGATATGGCATGAATTTGGGAAAGATGGAGTTTTTAGAAATCCTAGTTTTGGAAGGCTATAGTTTTGGCGTAGAAAATAAGTTTTGGAAATGTGTATAGTTTTGATGTAGAAAACAAGAGGTTTTGGAAACCTAGGATTTTGGTATAGAAAACAAGAGGTTTTGGAAACCTAGATTTTGAGGCCAAAATAAGGGATTGAAAATCATGTTTTTGGGAAGAAAAATTAGGGTTTTCTAATTATTGACTCTAAGGATTCAACTTGGACTCTAAGGAAAGAATTTTTGGAAAGTGGGTTTTTTAGAAAGAGGGACTTTTAGAAAGAAATCCTAGAGAGGAGTTTCTAAAAAGTGAATTTTGAAACAGAGTTTTTGGAAAGACATCCTAGATAGCAGTTTTTAGAAAGAGATTTTTGGAAAGTGACGTTTAGGAAGGAAACTTAAGGAACGTTTTTGGAAGAAAGCTTATAGGAAAAACATTTTTAGAAAGAGATTGTTGGAAAGGAGTTTTCTAAGAAGGAAACCTAGAGAGTGTTTTTAGGAAAGAAATTTTGAAGAGGGTGTTTTGGAAAGGAATTAAAAAAGAAGTTTTGAAAATAGATTTTTGGAGAGAGTTTTTGAAAACAACTTTGGAAAGGAATTTGAATAAAGAGATTGAAGAGCGTTTTTAGAAAGTATGTTGAAAAAGAAGTTTTTAGAAGGAGGGATTTGAGAAGAGAGTTTTTAGAAAGTATAAAAATATCTCAATTTCCTAAAATGATCCTAACCGTAAGAAGGCTGGAACCACTTCAAGATAGTGGTTTTGCAAACAACAAGGATTTGAAAATATGGACTATATTGGCCACTTTAAATGTAACATTTTTCTAAAGCAACCCTAGCCATGGAAAGGCTAGAATTACTTTAGGATTGTGATTTTTGAAAAACAAGTTTTGCAAAAGAAGATTTTGATGCAATTTGAAAGCAATTTTGATGCAAGCTTTGAAAACGAGTTTGAAAACGAGTTTTTAAGGAATACAAGATAATGATATGCACAATGCAAGGGGGGTCGTGAACATACAAGATTAAAGGCTTCACCACATAATCAAGAGAGGCCGAACCCACGTGGTCTCTGGTTAGACTAAAAGAAAGGCCCCGACACAGTAACTCTCTAAAAGCCTAATCTTACATATAGACTAGGAACTCCCTTGCTTTAAGCATGCAAGAAAAGAGGGGAGAAGATGGGGGATTAAAATAAAAGAAAACCTAAGTGGGTTAGTAGAGAGAAGAGAGATGGGGAAATGCAGAAACGTAAAAAGAAAGCCTACCTTGTATTTTCTTTATTTTGCTTAGCTTTGCACGCTTTGCTTTGATTGTCTTGCTTCGGTCTTCACTTCAATCTTCAAGAGCTTCAAATTCCAGCACTTCAAGTCTTCAATGGAAGGTTGGAGGCTAGTGTATAAGTATATGAGAGTGTATGTGAGTGTATGAGGGTGTATATGAGCGTATAGGAGGCTAGGGTTTAGGAAACCTAAAGAAGCTAGGGTTTAGGGAGGCTACAAGCTCTGTATATCGAAAAGTAGGGTTTTTAGACTGAGTTTGCAGACCTTTTTCAAGCTGGAGGAGGCTTTACATTTATAAAGAAGGGAATGACCTGGCGCTTGTTGCAGTGGCACTAGGCCAAAATTGCTCTTGGCGCCAGGCCAATATTTGGCCTGGCGCCACTCCTAGTGGTGCCAGCCAGCTAGGAAAGTTTTAAGGTCGGCAAGCAATGTATCTTTGATAGATTTGAGTGCCTGTACTAATGACTACCATGCAATTTTTAGCTTGGCTTCACTAGGAGTGACTCCGAAAGGTCCGGGAAAGATTTAAGGAGCTGAGAAAGGTCCGAAAAGCTGAAAAAGGATAGGAACACTTAAAACAATGTTTCGAAGGTAATAGACTTGAAAAAGGATGACAAGATTTGTCGGAAGGGTTGACCGGGACATCAGGGGTAAAACGGTCAATCGAGTCGAGAAGCTGCTGGGACAGACTCGGAATGTCCCGAAAAAAGACTCAAGACTTGGAAACATTATTTAGAATGTTCCTAAGAGGCTACCGATTTGATATCCAGAGGCGGTGTGGTCGGAAAAGGCGACCGGCCCACAAGGGGCAAAACGGTCATTTTGCACTAGATTTGTCGGAACTGACTCGGAATGATCCGGAAAGAGAATAGAAGATTGAGAACACTATAAGACGCATTCTTGGGGGATTACCGGTTTGATACCCAGAGCTGGTGTGGTTGGAAAAGACGATCAGCCCACTAGGGGCAAAATGGTCATTTCGCACCAAGTTTACCGGAACTGACTTGAAATGATCCGAAAAGAGAATAGAAGGTTGAGAACACTATAAGAAGCATTCTTGGGAGATTACCGGTTTGATACCTAGAGCCGATGTGGTCCCCGGGGCGTTCGAATACCTAGGGTCAAAATGATTATCTTGACCGAAAAGTCTCGGGACTGGCCCGAAACTAACTAGAAGACACCTAATCATGTCGGATTGACTTTAAGACAATCTTGGAAGGATGGACTTACCATTCTAAGGACTTAAGTGTGTTCTCAAGAATCGTGCCGAAAAAGGCCCAAGGGGCAGTTTGGTCATTTTTTACTGAAGTAGGCTAGCAGGCACCGGTGTTGACCTGGGTTTTGAGTATTTCTGCCACTCTGATGGCGGTTGCGTGATACAGGGGTTTTTTGGCAATTCCCTATATCGACCTGCTTGTGAGTATTTCTGCTACTCTAACGGTTGCGATGTTTGTGAGTATTTTTGCTACTCTGACGATTCGCGATCATTCCCGAGACTTCCTGATCTCGGGAAGCTGCTAAAGGGACTTAGCGCCTGAGAAGTCAACTTTCTTGGAAGGCGTGCCTGAAATGAACATTTCTGTATTGGCGGGCTAGCAGACGCCAAAGGTAGACCGTTCTACCATCTAGGGGACTTGGGGTCTCGTCCCGGTCAATAGGTTAAAAGAGGACTTACCGTCCCCGGAAAGACGTGCCTGATGGAATAAATTTACCGTCTCGAGGAATCAACTGTCTCGAGAGAGGGATTAGAATTGGAGTTGGAAAAGGGGACTTACCGTCTTCGAAAAGACATGCTTGATTTGGAATTGGAAAGGGGACTTACTATCTCTAGAAAGACATGCCTAATGGGGAATTAGAAAGGGGACTTACTGTCTTCGGAAAGACTTGCCTAATTTGGAATTGGAAAGGACAATGCCCCTAAGGGCATTTTGGTCACTTTGCCTCTATTTGGGCTTGATGGGCCCGCGAAGCGATAGATAGATGGGATTAGGCTTAGAGAGTTGATTTCGATTGGCAAACATTCATATTGACTTGAGTACAAGTCTGAACGGATCGTAGACTGCCGATTGGTTAAAAATGGGGTGCTTATAGCTGCCCCTCTTTTTCTGTCTTTTCTTGTCAAAGACAGAAAACGATAAAGTAAGAGTCCCATGTTGACCGTGAGGCAGTCGGAGGGAGGGACTTTGAAAATTTTTCGACAACGGGGGTTCGAAAATGGATACTGGGCCTAAAAGGCCTTCGAAAATGAGTTTTGGAGAGAAAAAGGGCAAAGAGCCCAGAATTTGGAAACTGGCGTCACTAACAGTGGCGCCAGGTTTAGGATCAAAACCAGCAAATTGCTGGTTCGACACTGCTGCGGGTTTTGAATAGTTTTGGAGAATCTTAAACCTGATTGGAAAAGAAAGTTTCTTAAAGAACTAAATCAGAAAAGCTTAGAGATGGATTGAAAATTTGAGATTTGATTTTGAAAATGATTTTTGACCTTGATATTTGAAGTAGATTTAGGAAGGAAACATTTAGCAATCTTAGAATTTGATTTTAACAAGTGATTTTGAAGATGAACTTTTAGAAAAGAGAATTAAAAAACCTTTTGAAAATCGATTTTGGAAAGGAACTTTTAGAAGAAAGATGTTTTGAAAACTTTTGGAGGAAAATAATAGGAAACCTCTGGGAAACTGATTTTGAAAAAGAAACTTTTGAAGGGAAGAAGTTAAGAAAATTTTCGAGAATTATTTTTGGAAAAATAACTTTTTAAGAAACCGTTGAGAGTTGATTTTAGAAAAGAACCTTTGAATGAAAAGTTTAAGAAAACCCTTTAAGTTGGTTTGAGTAGAATTTATATGAAAGTTGTGTCATTCATTTTAATTTATATTTTATCTTTGGTTATTATCATTATTATTTATTTTTTTGTTCTTTCTTTTATTTCTTATCTTTTGAACTGCATATACCATGAATTAATACTTCTTACCTTGACTCACCTTTCAGGACGGCATACGCGGGCAATTACTGTTCTGAGGGGAGACACGACTTCAGGAAGGTGGCCCATACAGATTCTGTCGGCAACTCCAGCCGCTCTAGGGGTAGTCAGCATTCTGCCAATCGGGCATCTTCTTGCCATAATGGGAGTGGGGAGTAGGCCTCCAGTCAACCCCTTCCTTCTAGTTGAGCCAGCCTTCGAGGATGAGATGGACATCGAGGTTTCTCACTTTTGACTTTTGGGATGGCTGATGCTATTTTGAGCTGACTACGGGTTTGGTATGACGGGTATCCTCCAGATGAGCAAGACATTTTTTCACTAGTCCTTTGGTTGCATGGCTTCTCTCCTATTGGTGGAGCTTGTTTTCTGGCAGTGGTTCCCTTTTGGCCACCTGACCCATCTTTCTTGGGGAATGTGAGCTTGCCCCTACTCCCCATGAGTATGGCTTCCTTCTAGGTCTTCGGGATGGTTCAGCTGACATTATGGGACCTATTTCTTTTGATGGCTGCGTCACGATTGTTTCTTCTCAGCTTGGGCTCCGTTGTGCGGCATTTTCTTCTGATTTGTTGCCCCAGCTTCCTTACGTCCCAGTGAAGTTTTTGTTTCTCTTATTTTGAGCTTGCGACAGATAGGGGATTGACATACTTCTCAAGATTGGTCCATTTCTCCATGGTAGCCCTAGCTTTGCGTCTCCTAAACTTGTTGATGTTTTGGCCGGAGGGGATGACTTGGTTGACTGTCGGTTATGTGCCTTGCTTGTTAAGATTCGTGAGGGGCAATCCCATGCTCCTATGGTTGTGGGAGAGACCTTCGTGAGCCTTACCAGACTCCAGCCGGGGGTCAATGCTCATTTTCAGGGATACACTTCATTATTCTAGCTTTGAGCGATCAAACACTTATTATTACTCCCCTTTTTCAGCATACATGGTATCTTGAGTCAGGAGTCTTTTGAATGGGGAGGTCGAGGGTGGGTCACTGCCCCATTCACTGTTTCTTGTCGGTCATGGAAATTTGAGCTTTTAAAGGTGTGTAACGGTGCTATAGATGTCTGAGTGGTGGCTTTAGCTCCTTTTTGCGTTTTACCTTGTTCCATTTTTCTTATTTGAGAGAGAAGAAAAGACATAGAGTTAGTTTTTGTACAAAAACACTTTACTTATGCTAGTTCTAAAGATGCACAGGTAAAGGGGTGAATGCATGTTATACCCCTTTTTTTTTATTTTTACGAATGCACATGGAATTAGATGTATAACTTATTTTGCATGTCCTACTTTTTTAATATACATATTTTATGAATGCATAGGTTCATACAGAAATGGAGTTTAATGTATGTTATACTTTTTGGATGAATCTACATATAGGAATGGAATGCCATTCTTTCAATGAATGCATGAATATATACAAACTAATTAGGAATTTAAATGGATGTACAGGTTATACATGTCATGGATACATTAGTACTACATGTATATAAGCTATTTACAAAGAATATCCCAGGATTGCCCCAGAGCCCATACTCCCAGGATTCTGTTTCCCTTCCAAGATTCTGCCCCATTCGATTTTATCCCATTCTCATCGAGGTGTGATAGCATGTGCACCATTCTTCAGGGATCTTGACCTTTTAGGTTTGCTATCCTATCCTTATTTTCTATAGGGTTGCTGTTTGGGGTTTTCTTACCTCACTTGGGTTTTTTTTTGATTTTTTTTCTCTCAGATTTCCAAAATGCCACCGTGGCTAGAGCGACAACTCGCATGCCCTTTGCAGAGCGATAAACAACTAAGCCCTCAATCCAAGAAGACTTCTTTTAGGATCGTAATGCAGGCCAGGTTTAGGGGTTGTAAGAAACAAAAGGATATTTAGGCTCAAAGATCTTCGTTTAGTGGGTTGTTTAAACCAAAACCATCTAAGCACACTTTGAAACATGAGATTGCCCCTGTATTTCTCCTCAGTTCTCCTTTTTTATCCTACTTGTCTGGGTAGGGTATTGTTAGGCTTATTTAGACTAAGCAATTTTTTCTGATCAGAGAGGACTTTAATTTGGACCATAACATAGACTAGGTTAAGGGGTTTATGAATGAAAAGGATGTGCAGGCTCAAATTTGATGTTGTTTCTAGTAGGGTTTAGATCCACACCATCCTTAGTCGATCTTCCAGCGGGGTTTCATCCCCTGATATCCTCCTCTAGTTTCAGCAACACGTCTGGCTCATTTAGATCAAGCAATCCTTTTCAATTGGAGAGGACTTTAATAGGGTCGTAATGTAGGCCACGGTTTCGGGTTTTTACAAGAAAGGGTAAAGGCTCAAACCTATTACTTCTACTTGGTGGCTTTGTTACCTAGGATCACTTTTGAATTTTCTCTTGCACAAGAGAAGTTAACCTTTCTTGTAACTTTTGACCTTCTTAGTCTGACTTTTGCCCCTTTTCTTTCTTCTTTTTTTTTTTTTTTTTTTAACTTCCGTCTTTCCTATATGCTTTTCAAGATAGCACAAATATGATTCTTTTTCGGTCTTTTCTCTGATATGCCCCTTTTTTTTTTGAACATTTCTACAACTTCTTTTTTTCAAATCCTTTCCTTAGCATTTCGATTTAACCCATTGTGGACGATGATCCCTAGGTTGGGGTGTTTTCTAAAAAGGAAAGGTAACCGGCTCAATAGGTTTGACGAAGATTGCTTTCAACTGTATGGGAAATGAAATGAGGGCCTTTCTTTATTTTGAACAAGATTACTTGATCCATAGAGCCTTCATGTTACTTCAGCTTGATGGTCGATGACGTTCTCTGTTAGATTTTTTGCTGCCTGTCTGCCCCAGTGTGGGGGGATGGTTTCGGATCGAGGTGGACAAAAAAACTTCCGCTTTCTGCGAGGCACTAGTGGGTTAAGCAAAGGGGATATTTTTGTGCATAATAATAGAATGGAGGGCCTCTAATCATTTCAAATTGAATTGTTTAGTCCATAAAGCCTTTGTACAAAATTTAGACAATATTTCTATGGATGATGCGTTTCGGCCAGTAAACCCCTACATATTCTATAGAATCAACTACTCTGTGCTTACCCCAGTGTGGGGGATGGTTATTGGTTTGGGGACATCTGAACAAAATCAGTTACGGCTCTAGTGGGCTGAGTAAGGGGTAGTGTTTATTTAGGATAAATAGAACAATGACTTCTCATCATTTCGAGGACTCGGCTGCCCATCGCTTAGCCAGGATATCACGCAAGAGTCTCCTCTTCAATAAAATTTGCACTTCTTTGCTGAGATTGCCTTCCTCCTATCTCTCACTCTCTCTCTCAGTTTCTCAAAGGTTTTAACCCTCTTTGAGTGGGTTGCCCATGCTATCCCATCCTTCAAGTCAAGTCATTTAGCAAATGGGGAAGAATCCCTAAATGTGAAAATCGTCCACAAGAGTATGAAACAAAGGGGATAAACTAGGAACTACCTACTTTCATTTAAGAACATGATTACATGGCATGCAATGTTTATTTAAAGAAGATATACGAGAAATAAAAAGACGAAAAGAAAATAGACGAATTTTGTGAAAATCTCCCTTTTCTTGTGGATCTCGTGATGAGAACCCCTGACAGGGTTTTGAAACTGTCAGCTTCTTTGGCATTTCATTCTTCAGGTGTATCACCAAACGATGGAGGGCCGATTGACAGATCTCTTGCACTGTTTGGCATGTATTCAGAAGTTAGGAGATTCTTTTGTAGTAATGTACGTGTCTAACAGAACTTTGCAAATGATGAAGCCTCCTTTTGCATGGATGGTGGTTGTCGCGGCATGGTGTGGAGGTAACGTCTTGTTGATGGATGGTTAGTTCTTCTTGCCCCTTGATGTAGGTTTGGCCTTTTCTAACAACTAGGCTCATCCTTCCATGAGTTTGAATTTGGTGGGGTACTAAAAGGATTCCATGAATTCAGTTGCACTCTCTGACCTACAAAAAGGAAAAGAAAAATAGAATGCAGTCAGTATGTGGAGTTAGAGGTTCTATGCGATGCATATCCTATGAAGGTCCCTTCTTTGAGGGGATCTAGGCATGATGACAAGTCCATTTTGGAGGTAGGATTTTGCCCCTATTATGCAATGCAATACCTCTTCGACGTGGGCCGGTTAATGTTTTCTTACTTGGGCAATCCCACCTCCATAGACTGAGAAAGATTTAGGCCTCTCTCGAGATGGGGTTCTATACATGCCATGAATCCTTAGGGTTTAAGAACCTGTAGGAGTTTTGGTAGGTTCGATTAACATGAGATTGGATTGCTCCTTTCTCTCTATGGTTGATTAGATGCATGAGAATGACAGGACTTGAGTTTCTTGAAACTTTTGTCTTGGAATGGATATGGGTGCATGAGCATAAAAGAAGTGAACAGGTAAGCAATATGATGATAATAAGTGAGTGATTTAGAAAAACCCCTTTTTGTCTTGCTTTCGCCTTCGATTCTCTTGGTATTTGGAGATGAAGAGGGGGAGGACAGAAGACAAGAAACAACAGAGAAGTTAGTGCCTTGATTTGAAAATTTTTATGCAATGCATGTCCCAGGGGTGCTTCTACTTGAGAGAGAAACTAAACATGATGTTTTGCTCACTTTTGGAGATAGGGGGTTCTAAGCACTCCATTTTTGACCGCTCAGCAGTCTACACTCCGTCCAGACTTGTTTTCAAGTCATTTTGGGCATATTCCAATCGAAACCAATTCTCAAGGTCCAAATTCCGTCTTTCCATCTCTTCGCGGGCCTGTTAGGCCCAAATAGAGGCAAAATGACCAAAATGCCCTTAGGGGCATTGTCCTTTCTTATTATAATTCCAATCCCTCTCTCGAGACAATTTATTCCTAGAGATGGTCCGAGTAGCAAAACTACTCACAAAACCGTTAGAGTAGCGAAAATACTCACAAAAACAGTTAGAGTAGCGGAAGTACTCACAAAACCGTTAGAGTGGCGGAAGCACTCACAATTCAGGCACGTCTCTTCGGAGACGGTAAGACCCCTTTCCAATCCCTCTCTCGAGACAGTTTATTCCTCGAGACAGTCCGAGTAGCAAAACTACTCACCAAACAATTAGAGTAGCGGAAATACTTACAAAGCCGTTAGAGTAGCGAAAATACTCACAAATCATCAACCCCGTCCGAGTAGCGGAAATATTCCCAAATCATCAACCCCGTCCGAGTAGCGGAAATACTCAACCGTTAGAGTAGCGGAAATACTCACAAAACCGTTAGAGTAGCGAAAATACTCACAAAACCATTAGAGTAGTGAAAATACTCACAAAACCGTTAGAGTAGCGGAAATACTTACAAAATCGTTAAAGTAGCGGAAATACTCAATTATAGGTCGATATAGGGAATTGGCAAAAAATCCTTGTGTCACGACGACTGCCGTTAGAGTGGCGGAAACACTCAAAACCTAGGTCAATACCCGTGTCTGTTAGCTCACTTCAGTGAAAAATGACCAAACTACCCTTAGGACCTTTTCCGAGACTCTTCGGTCAAGATGACCATTTTGCCCCTAGGCATCCGAACGCCCTGGGAACCACACCGGCTCTGGGTATCAAACCGGTAATGTCTCGAGAATACTTTTTATAGTATTCTCAACCTTCCTTTACCTTTCCGGATCATTCCAAGTCAGTTCCAGCCTATCTGGTGCAAAATGACCGTTTTGCCCCTGGAGGGCCGGTCTCCTTTTCCGACCACACCGGCTCTGGGTATCAAACTGGTAACCTCCTGAGATTACTTTTATAGTGTTCTCAACCTCCTTTTACTTTTTCGGATCATTCCGAGTCAGTTCCGGCCTATCCGGTGCGAAATGACTATTTTGCCCCTGGTGGGCTGGTCTCTTTTTCCGACCACACCAGCTCTGGGAATCAAACCGGCAACCTCTAGGAACATTCTAAATAATGTTTCCAGATCCCAAGTCTTCTTCCGGGACAATCCGAGTTTGTCCTGACAGTTTCCCAGTCCGATTGACCGTTTTGCCCCTAAAAGCCCAGTCAACTTTTCCGACACATTTTATCTTCACTTTTCAAGTCAAATGCCTCTAGGACACTATTTTAAGTGTTCCTGCTCCTTTCCGGCCTTCCGGGTCATTCCCGGCTCCTTCAAATCATTCCTGAACTTTCCGGAGTCACTCCCAGTGAAGCCAGGCTAAAGATTACATGGTAGTCACTAGTACAGGCGCCCAAATCTAGTCAAAGATACGTTGCTTGCCGACCTTAATAGTTTTCTAATTGGCTGGCGCCACTAGTAGTGGCGCCAAGCCAATATTTGGCCTGGTGCCACTCCTAGTGGCGCCAGAAGGAATTTTGCCTTGGCGCCACTGCAACAGGCGCCAGGTTTGTCCGACTTCTATAAATACAGAGCCTCATTCAACATGAAAATGGTCTGCAAACTTAACCTAAAAATCTCATATTTCGATATACAGAGCTCGAGCACCTCCAAAACCCTAGCCTACTTAGGTTCTCCAAACCCTAGCCACTATACGCAAACCCTAGCCTCTTATACATTCATACACTAGCCTTCAACCATCCTTGGAAGACTTGAAGAGCAGCCATCCAAAGCTTGAAAACAATCCTTGAAGGTTGAAGAAGAAGATCAAGACAAAGACCGAAGACCGAAGACCGAAGACAGCGCGGCGCGCAAAATAAACAAGATACAAGGTAGGCTTTCTCTTTAATTTTCTGTACTTCCCCCCTCTCTCTTCTCTCTCCTAACCCACTTGGGTTTTCTCTATTTTAATCCCCCATCTCTTTCCCCCCTTTCTTTGCATGCTTGAAACAAGGGGACTCCCGGTTCATGTGTAGGATTGGGCTATTGGAAAGTCACCGTGTCGGGGGCTTTCTTCTAGCCTAACCAAAGATCACGTGGGTCCGGCCCCCTTGATTATGTGGTGAAGCCTTAGCCTTGTATGTTCACGACCCCAAATTGCATTGTGCATATCATAGTCTTGCATCTTCCAAAAACCATTTTCAAAGTTGTTTTTCAAAGTTGTTTTCAAAATTGCATCAAAATCTCTTTTTCAAAAACTTGTTTTCAAAACCACAATTCTAGGGTGATTCTAGCCTTTCCATGGCTAGGGTTGCTTTAGGAAAGTGTTATATTAAAAGTGACCATTTGGTCTATATTTTCAAACTTTGTTTTCAAAACCACTTTCTTAAAGTGGTTCTAGCTCTCTTATGGTTAGAATCCCTTTAGGAAAGTGAAATGTTTTTATACTTTCTAGAAACTCTCTTTTCAAAAATCTCTTTCTAAAAATCTCTTTTTCAACATACTTTCCTAAAACTCTCCTCTCCAAAATTGTTTTCAAAAACTTCCTTCCAAAATCTATGTTTCCAAAAACACACTTTCCAAAAACTCCTCCCTAGGATTCCCTTCTAGAAAACCTTCATTTCTAAAAATGCGTTTTTCCAAAAAACTCTTTCCTTAGAGCCCAAACCAAACCCTAGAACTCACAATTAGGAAACCCTAATTTTCTTTCCAAAAACATGATTTTCAAAATTTGCCCCAAACCTATGTTTCCAAAATCTCTCGTTTTCTACATCAAAACTATACGTGTTTCCAAAACCTATTTTCTACGTCAAAACTAAAATTTTTCAAATCTAGGGTTTCTAGAATCTCTCCTTCCAAATCCATGCCAAATTCTATCTTCCCTTTAGGAAACCAAATCAAATCTCCCTGTTTAGGAAACTAGATTTCGTCCTCCGTTTTTGGAAACAAAATCAAATCTTTTCTTTTAGAAACCAAATCCAATCCCTTCTAAATCCAAATCTTTCCTAATTCCAATCCTTCCTAATCCTCCACTTTCCTAAACCCTAAGTTTCCAAAAACTTGAACATAAAAATCTTTCCTAATTCAACCCTTTCCTAATTTAACCCCCTTTCTAAATCTTAATTTTCCAAATTCAAGTTTTCAAATCCTTCCTAAACTCAACCTTTCCTAATTTCAAGATTTTCTAAAACCCTAAAACTTTCTAAATCTTAAACTTTCTAAATCTCAAATCTTCCTAAATTCAAAACTTTCTTAATTCAAGACTTTCTCAAGTTAAATCTTTCTAAACCTAAATCTCTCCAAATTCTAAACTTTTCAAAAATTCAAAATCTTTCTAAATCTAAGGCTTTTCTAAACTCAAAACTTTCTTAATTCAAACATTTCCTAAACTGAAAGTTTTCCTTTTTTTTTTAACTTTTCCTAAAACGAAACTTTCTTATTTTCAAAACTTCCTTGTTTTCAAAGCTTTCCAAATTCAAAACTTCCTTTTTTTTAAAAAAAAATTTCTAAATTTAATACTTTCCTATTTCAAAACTTTCTAAATTCCAAACTTTCCTAAAGTGAAAACTTTCCTAAACCTAAAACTTTCCTAATTCGAAACTTTCTTAATTCAAAACTTTCCTAAAGTTGAAACATTCCAAATTCAAAGCTTTCTTAAGTTGAAACTTTTCTAATTCCAAAACTTTCCTAAATCAAACTTTTCCTAATTCAAACATTTCCTAAATCCAACCTTTCCTAATCTCCTAAACCTTCCAAGTCGAGTCAAACCTTTCCTAAGTCTGTTTCCTAAGTCTAGGTTTCTTAAACCTTCATCTTTCTAAAAACAAGTCTAAATCTTTCTTCCAAAGTCTACCTTTTCAAATAAAAATCCAATCTCCTCAATTCCAAAATTCTAAATTCCAATTTTCAATCCTCTATTCAAAGTTCAATCACTCAATCTTCTACTTTCAATTTCCAATTCAATCTCCTTCTTCAAATCAACTCTTCTATTTTCAATCGGACTCCGGTCCGAACTACGACTGACCTGATTCCCCCAAAGGGATACGTAGGCAACCTTCATAGGTGCGGTCACAACACTTTTCAAACTTTCAATTCCACCCTCATGGGTGCGGTCTCCACATTTTTCAAATCTCAAATTCCAATCTATTTTCAAAATTCCAATTTCAAAATTTCTATTTTCAAATTTCTACTTTCAATTTTCAAACTTTTTAATTTAAATTCCATCTTTTCAAATCTATTTTCAAATCAATCTCTTTTCAAAATTTTTTTTTTCAATTCTCTTTCCTTACGCTTGCATACCATGCATCATGTTAGTTTCTTTTTAAACATTGTTTTTCAAGGTGGATAGGATTGAACATATGTTAATTAAAGACTCTCATAGGTGAATCTAGGGTAGATTGACATATAGGTACCGAAAGGGCGGGGTAGGGTGATGGCTTAGTGTGTCTTCCCTACACGTAACCAACCTCTGAACTTAGAATCACTGATTTCAAAGACCAAACGGAGTTATTTTTCAAAAAGGGCTAAATGTTTTCCAAAGGTTGCCAAACAACCTGTTTTCTTAAAAACCCTCTCTTGAGGAGATATTTTCAAAAACCTTTTTCCAAAAACCCTAAGTGTAGTCTTCGGATTATTCTTAGTTTTTAGGTAACCTAACTCACCTTAATCAAGTTAGGTGGCGACTCCGAATCTTTTTCAAAAGCCCTTTATTCAAACCTGTTTTCAATTCAAACCTAGTCGCACTCATTCTTCTAGGAGGGTGAGTTCTAACGAGAGAGTACAGCATTTTTCCCGCTTGTGTGAATATTCCTTGAGTGTAAAAAATCTGGGCGCGACAGGGGTCTGCCCCTGTATACAGATACCTTACCATCAGACGGAAACCTTTCCTTTGTTTATGCATTTATTCACTCACTCATTCGCGAAAAAAAAAAAAAGAAATACATTTAATCTCGGGTTTAATATACAAAAGAATTGAAATACATTTAAACAGGGGGAGATGGAACATGTTCCTTTGGGGGTTCCACCTATCTAATTTTACAAAGGAAACCCTAAACTACTCTTGGGTCTTCGAATTTGCCTTCGTTGGATTTAATGTCGAGGAGGTCGATGAGAGACCTTGTTGATTGATTGCCCCTTGTCTTCTTGACAACCATATCTCCGTGAACATAGAGGGATTGGAGCCCTTCTTATGAAATGAATTAAGATGCTTGTCATGAGTCCTTAGGGTTACGTGGGAACCCTTAGGGTTTGGATAGGCTTAATGCAAGGGAGAGTAAACTAGGTGTCACTCTCTTTGGGTTGATCATATGCATGAGAATGCAGTGAATTGAGTTACCTGGAACTCTTGTCTTGACATGGGATATTGAATGCATGACCATGGATATGCAAAGAGTATAATGAAAGAGAATACAGTTGAAGTACATATGCATGTATGAGCAGTTAGACAGTCATTATAACAGTATAAATACAGTCATTATAACAACAGGAATAGACAGGTATAAATGAAAATAAGAGCAGTTGCCTTTTCCTCCATGGTTTTAGAAAACAGTGCGAGTGTCTTAAATCCGGTAGAGGTTCGGCTATACATGGTTTCTATATGAGCATGAGGTTGAGAGTTGACTAATGCGTCCTAAAAAGGCTCGGTCCCCGGATCTTCAAACCTAGGCCCACTCCCCGATGTGGTGCCATGATTGGTTAGTGATCCGAGCTGGGGAACCATAAAGAGGCCGTAGGCGAAGAAACTAACACAGCATTTTACCCACAACCAATATACCGTTCCTCCTTTCTAACTAGAAAGGATATATCAGGGTAAAATGCAAGTATGCAGAATGCAGGTGTATATACAGTGTGGGTGTGATTTTTAAAAGCAGAAGAAAGAGCCCAACAACTCTCATCCATCCTGTTCATCCATTCATGCATAGCAGTTAATAAAATGCAAACAAAAAGCACACCTACAAAACAAAGATGCAAGAGTTAGTATGTGGATGGCAAACTTAATACAAGATAATATGAATGCATGCTTTTTTTTTGTTTGAAAACAATTTCGAAATTTTGGTTTTGAAAACTTTAAAGTAAATAGGATTGAACAAGTTAATTGAAGACTCTACATGGGTGAAGGGTAAAAAGACATGACTACGGCCTAACCCTCTAACTGTCCCCAGTGGAGTCGCCAGTTGTCACACCCAGATTTTTCGCACTCGAGGAATACACACACAAGCGAGAAAAACACTGTACTCTCTCGTTAGAACTCACCCTCCTAGAAGAATGAATGTGACTATGTTTAAATTGAAAATTGGTTTAAATAAAAGGGCTTTTAGAAAAGATTTGGAGTCGCCACTTAACTTGATTAAGGTGAGTTAGGTCACCTAAAAACTAAGCATAATCCGAAGACTACACTTAGGGTTTTTGAAAAACGATTTTGGAAAACATCCTCAAGAGAGGGTTTTTAAGAAAACGGGTTGTTTAGCAACCTTTGGAAAACATTTAAGCCCTTTTTGAAAATAAACTCCATTTTGGTCTTTGAAAACAATGATTCTAGGTTCAAAGGTTGGTTACGTGTAGGGAAGACGCATTAAGCCATCACCCTACCCCACCCTTGCGGTACTTACATGTCTATTTACCCTAGATTCACCTATGAAAGTTTTCAACTAATAAATGTTCAATCCTATCCACTTTAGAAAACAATGTTAAAAAAGACATGATGCATGATATGCAAATGCAAGAAAAGGAAGTTGAAAAATAGATTTAGAAATTGATTTAAAAAGAAATTGATTTGATTAAAAAAAAGAATTAAAAAGATAGATTTGAAATTGAAACTAAAAAGAGATTTGAAAAGAGTTATGGAATTGGAAACTTGAAAAATGTTATGGAAATAGAAATTTGAAAAAGGTTATAACCACACCTATGAAGGTTGCCTACGTATCCTTTTGAAGGAATCAGGTTAGTAGTAGTTCGGACAAGAGTCCGATAGAAAATAGAAGGTTGGATTCGAAAAAGAGATTGAATTGGAATTTAGAATAGAAGATTGGAATTTGGAAATATTGGACTTTGATTTGGAAAGATTGAGGTTTAGGAAACCTAGACTTAAAAAAGATGAGAGTTTAGGAAAGACTCGAGAGTTTAAGAAAGATTGGATTTAAGAAATGTTCGAATTAGGAAAGTTTCATTTTAGAAAAATTTCAAAATAAAAAAGATCCCGTTTTAGGAAAGTTTTGGTTTAAGAAAGTTTCGAATTAGGAAAGGTTTCGAATTTGGAAAGGTTTCGTTTTAGGAAAGTTTTCGAAATAGGAAAGATTTCGAATTAGGAAAGTGCTGGATTAAGAAAGTTTTGAAATAGGAAACATTTCGTTTTAAGAAAGTTTTGAAATTGGAAAGTTTTGAATTTGGAATGTTTTGAAATAGGGAAGTTTTGAAAGTTAGAAAGCTTAAAATTTAGAAAGTTTGAGATTTTAGAAAGTTTTAGATTTGGAAAGATTTGAAATTTAGGGAAGTTTAGAATTTTAGAAAGGTTTAAAATTAAGGAAGTTTAGAGTTTTGGAAAGATTTGAAGTTTAGGGAAGATTTGAAGATTTAGATTTGGAAAGGTATGGAATTTAGGAAAGGTTGGAATTAGGGAAGGTTTAGATTAAGAAGGATTTGGAAATTTAAAGTTGAAGGAAAGATTTAAAAGTGTAAGTTTTGGAAACTTAAATTTTAGGAAAGTAGGAGATTATGAAGGATTTGAATTAGGAAAGGTTTAGACTAGGAAGGGTTAAGATTCCTATTTCTTAAAACAAAGGATTGGATTTTGTTTTTAAAAAGAGAAGGTTTGATTTTATTTCCAAAAACGGAAGATAGGATCTAATTTCCTAAATGGGAAGATTGGGTTGGTTTCCTAAAGGGAAGATTGGATATAGCATGAATTTGGGAAAGATGGAGTTTTTAGAAATCCTAGTTTTGGAAGGCTATAGTTTTGGCGTAGAAAATAAGTTTTGGAAATGTGTATAGTTTTGATGTAGAAAACAAGAGGTTTTGGAAACCTAGAATTTTGGTATAGAAAACAAGAGGTTTTGGAAACCTAGATTTTGAGGCCAAAATAAGGGATTGAAAATCATGTTTTTAGGAAGAAAAATTAGGGTTTTCTAATTGTTGACTCTAAGGATTCAACTTGGACTCTAAGGAAAGAATTTTTGGAAAGTGGGTTTTTTAGAAAGAGGGACTTTTAGAAGAAAATCCTAGAGAGGAGTTTCTAAAAAGTGAATTTTGAAAAGAGAGTTTTTGGAAAGAAATCCTAGATAGCAGTTTTTAGAAAGAGATTTTTGGAAAGAGACGTTTAGGAATGAAACTTAAGGAGCATTTTTGGAAGGAAGCTTATAGGAAATACATTTTTAGAAAGAGATTGTTGGAAAGGAGTTTTCTAAGAAGAAAACCTAGAGAATGTTTTTAGGAAAGAAATTTTGAAGAGGGTGTTCTAGAAAGGAGTTGAAAAAGAAGTTTTGAAAATGGATTTTTGGAGAGAGTTTTTGAAAACAACTTTGGAAAGGAATTTGAATAAAGAGATTGAAGAGCGTTTTTAGAAAGTATACTGAAAAAGAAGTTTTTAGAATGAGGGATTTGAGAAGAGAGTTTTTAGAAAGTATAAAAATATCTCAATTTCCTAAAACAATCCTAACCGTAAAAAGGCTAGAACCACTTCAAGATAGTGGTTTTGAAAACAACAAGGATTTGAAAATATGGACCATATTGGCCACTTTAAATGTAACATTTTTCTAAAACAACCTTAGCCATGGAAAGGCTAGAATCACTTTAGGATTGTGATTTTTGAAAAACAAGTTTTGAAAAAAAAGATTTTAATGCAATTTTGAAAGCAATTTTGATGCAAGCTTTGAAAACGAGTTTGAAAACGAGTTTTCAAGGAATGCAAGATAATGATATGCACAATGTAAAGGGGGTCGTGAACATACAAGGTTAAAGGCTTCACCACATAATCAAGAGAGGCCGAACCCATGTGGTCTCCGGTTAGACTAAAAGAAAGCCCCCGACATGGTAACTCTCCAAAAGCCTAATCCTACACATGGACCGAGAACTCCCTTGTTTTAAGCATGTAAGAAAAAGGGGGAGAAGATGGGTTATTAAAATAGAAGAAAACCCAAGTGGGTTAGGAGAGAGAAGAGAGAGGGGGAAGTGCAGAAACGTAAAAAGAAAGCCTACCTTGTATCTTCTTTATTTTACTTAGCTCTGTATGCTTTGCTTTGATTGTCTTGCTTCGGTCTTCACTTCAATCTTCAAATGTTTGCTTCTAAGAGCTTTAAATTCCAATACTTTAAGTCTTCAATGGAAGGTTAGAGGCTAGTGTATAAGTATATGAGAGTGTATGTGAGTGTATGAGGGTGTATATGAACGTATAGAAGGTTAGGGTTTAGGAAACCTAAAGAAGCTAGGGTTTAGGGAGGCTACGAGCTTTGTATATCGAAAAGTAGGATTTTTAGACTGAGTTTGCGAACCTTTTTTACACTGGAGGAGGCTCTGTATTTATAAAGAAGGGAATGACCTAGTGCCTGTTGCAGTGGTGCCAGGCCAAAATTGCTCTTGGCGCCAAGCCAATATTTGGCGTGGCACCGCTTCTAGTGGCGCCAGCCAGTTAGGAAAGTTTTAAGGTCGGCAAGCAACGTATCTTTAACAGATTTGGGCGCCTGTACTAGTGACTACCATGCAATTTTTAGCCTAGCTTCACTAGGAGTGACTCCGGAAGGTCCGGGAAAGATTTAAGGAGCTAGGAAGGGTCCAAAAAGGCAGAAAGGGACAGGAACACTTAAAACAATGTTCCGGAGGTAATAGACTTGAAAAACGATGACAAGATTTGTCGGAAGGGTTGACTAGGCCATTAGGGGTAAAACGGTTAATCGAGCTGAGAAGCTGCTGGGAATGACTCGAAATGTCCTGAAAAAAGACTCAAGACTTGGAAACATTATTTAGAATGTTCCCAAGAGGCTACCGGTTTGATATCCAGAGCTGGTGTGGTCGGAAAAGGCAACCGGCCCACCAGGGGCAAAAAGGTCATTTTGCATCGGGTTTGCCGGAACTGACTCGAAATGATTTGAAAAGATAATAAAAGATTGAGAACACTATAAGAAGCATTCTCATGTGATTACCGATTTGATACCCAGAGTCGGTGTGGTTGGCATAGACGATCGGCCCACTATGGGCAAAACGGTTATTTCGCATTGGGTTTGTCGGAACTGACTCGGAATGATCCAGAAAGAGAATAGAAGGTTGAGAACACTATAAGAAGCATTCTTAGGAGATTACCGATTTGACACCCAGAGCCAATGTGGTCCCCGGGGTGTTCGGATGCTTAGAGGCAAAATGGTCATCTTGACCAAAAAGTCTCGGGATTGGCCCGAAACTAACTAGAAGACACATAATCATGCCGGATTGACTTTAAGACAATCTTGGAAGGATGGACTTACCATTCTTAGGACTCAAGTGTGTTCTCGAGAAACGTGCTAAAAAAGGCCCAAGGGGCAATTTGGTCATTTTTCACCGAAATGGGCTAGGAGGCACCGATGTTGACCTTGGTTTTGAGTGTTTCTGCCACTCTGACGGCAGTCGCGTGATACAGGGGTTTGTTGGCAATTCCTCATATCGACTTGCTTGTGAGTATTTCTGCTACTCTGATGGTTGTGATGTTTGTGAGTATTTTCGTTACTTTGACAGTTCGCGATCATTCCCGAGACTGCCTGATCTCGGGAAGCTGCTAAAAAGGTTTAGTGCCTAAGAAGTCAACTTTCTCAGAAGACGTGCCTGAAATGGACATTTCTACATTGGCAGGCTACTAGGCGCCAAAGGTGGACCGTTCTACCATCTAGGGGACTTGGGGTCTTGTCCCGGTCGACAGGTTAAAAGGGGACTTACCGTCTCCGAAAAGACGTGCCTGATGGAATTGATTTACCGTCTCGAGGAGTCAACTATCTCAAGAGAGGGATTGGAATTGGAGTTGAAAAAGGGGACTTATCATCTTTGGAAAGACGTGCTTGGTTTGGAATTGGAAAGGACAATGCCCCCAAGGGCATTTTGGTCACTTTGCCTCTATTTGGGCCTGATGGGCCCACGAAGCGATAGATAGATGGGATTAGGCTTAGAGAGTTGATTTCGATTAGCAAACGTCCATATTGACTTGAGTACAAGTCTGGATGGACCGTAGACTGCCGAGCGGTCAAAAATGGGGTGCTTACAGTGCCTTGTGTGAATAAGTGATTATACTCCAAAAGTGTAATCTCAAAACCCAAATTAGTTTATTGTTAGTTATTTTTGTACATATTATATTGGTGTTTTATCCTCTAAATCGACCCAAACATGCTTTAATCTGGTTTTGTAGGAATTGAAATTAAACAAAGAGAAAAGGAGCAGAAGATGGTCAATCGATCGATCGGGCGATCAATCTCCCAACAGACCAATCGATCGAGTAATCGATCTCTTAACTCCCCATTCAATCGGTGACATTGAAAATCCACCGATCGCTCAACTGCAGCTGTAGAACTCCCCCAAAATCAAACTTCAGAGATGGTGTTTTTTCGATCGAAGGACGATCGCAGCCCGATCGATCACCTCGCCAAGAGATCAATCGGTCGCCGCAGCCCCTATTTTTAACCTGTGTATATAAGGCTGTTTTGGACGTTTTTTGATATATACACTCTCACTCTATCTCATTCAAACACTTAGAAAAATTCAAAAAAGGGTAGTAGAGATAGAACTTGTACTTTTCTTATTTTCTTGCACTTTCTTTTTGGTTTCTTTCATTTTTCTTGTTTCCAAACAATACTTCTTATTCAATTAAAGCTTAGATCTATTACTTCATACTTTCTCTACATTTCTACATGCTTTCTATGATGAAGTTCTCTTGCTAAATTCTTCATATGGATGCAATTGTGAAGATCTACCAAGGATTACATAGAGATTGAAGGGGAGTATTCTAATTCTATTGAATATCTTTAGATTTCTTCTTCTCTACTTAATAGGAGTTGATTTCTCTAGAACTCTTGGATTCATAATCATAATTTGATGAACTCATGGTTTGCTTCTAAGGATCTCACTAAGATGTTTCAAGTCATACTCTAATTGGGAGAGAACCTAAGGTTTTCAAGTCTAAATTTTTCGAATCAAGGATCCATGAAAAGATCCTTAATTTGAGTTATCTAAACTCTATCTTCAATCCCTTGTGAGAATAGGGGTTGCGGACTTCACTAGGGACACTAAGAGGGTTAGGCCATTGACATGTCTCTTCACCATTCACTCACCCAGAATCTCCGGTTACTTTGTCTAGTTTTATCCACTCTTCAAATTTTTTTAAGTTTCCAAAGTAAATCTTATTTTTCAAAACGATTTTAAAATAAGTGTCATCACTTGCATTCATTGTTTACATTCATGCTCTTGCATTGACCATCCATCTTGCATTTAGTTTTTCTAAAAGTTACTAACTCTTTGTATTTTTCTTTTGTAGGTGGACCTTTGTTCACATTTCATTTCATGTCTTATTTATTGCCATGTATATGATGAATGGATAGGATGTGATGTATATTGTTGGGTCTTTTCCTCCATTTTCAAAAATTTCACACACACTTAATGCGCTCACTTGCATTTGCATTTTGCATATATTACCTGGTTACTACCCTTCTAGATAGAAGGGGGAACAGTATATTGACTGTGGGCGGATGCTGTGTCAGTTTCTCAACCTGCGGTCTTTTGATAGTTCCCCCGCTCGAACCACCAACCAAAGATGGAGTTCACCCTTTCGAGGGTGGACGCCGGAGTTTGGGAACCGAGCTTTTTAGGAAGTATTAGAAAACCTCCAACCTCATGCTCATATAGCAACCCATGCATAGACGAACCTCTGCCGAATTTAGGACACGGGCATCAATTTCAAAACCAAGGAGGAAAGGACAACCGCTTTACTTCCCTTTATTTTATGTTCAATTCATACTGTTATGCTATTTAATCTTCATCACTATGTTATACATCTTTTTGCATCATAACCGCTCATGCATCGAAATTCATTTCAAGACAAGAGTTTCCAAAGTAACTAAAGTCATTGCATCTTCATGCATCTAATTAACCCCTAAAGAAAGGCCCAAAGACCTTTTCGCCCAAACCAAGCCAACCAAAACTCCTAAGGGCACCAAGAGACCCTAAGGATTCATGGCATGCATCAAAGTCATCTCATAAAGAGGGGCCCTAATCCCTCTTCGCTCATGGAGATAGGGTTACCAAAAAGACAAGGGGCAATCCGGAAGCAGAGTCTCTCACCGACCTCCACCAAAGAAGGTGAATCCAAAGACTTAAGAATAGTTTAGGATTTCAAATGTAAAAATAGAATTGGTGAAAGTACCAAGGAAAATGTTCCCTTTCCCCTTCAAATGTGCTTTCAATTCCATGTACAAAAAAAAAAAAAATCAAATGCAATAAAACTATCCTTTCTACTTTCATCGAATGAATATATGAATGAATGAATGAACAGGCTCGCACAGGTACAGTATTGCATACAGGGTAACCCCCTATCTTCAAAAAGTGAGCCAACACATCATGCTTAGCCCTCCTCTCAAAGTAGGGGCACCTCTAGAGCATGCATTGCATAAAAGTTTTCAATCCAAATCGACTAACTTCTCCTTTTTGTTTTTTTCTTTTATATTCTCATTGTTTTTCCCTTACCTACAAAGGTTAAGAAAACCAAAGGACCAAGCAAGGAAAAAAAGGGGGTCTTCTAAACTGCCTATTCATTATTATTATGCTGCCCATATATTTACTATTATGCTCATGCATTAATACTCATCCCAGGACAAGAGTTCCAAGAAACTCAAGTTATTGCATTCTCATGCATTCAATCAATTGTAGAAAAAGGGATGATCCAATCTCATGCTAATCAAACTTACCTAAACCCTTAAGGGTTTCTCCAAACCTAAGGATTCATGGCATACACAAAATCATATCTCAAGAGAGGCCCAAATCTCTCTCAATCCATGGAGGCGGGATTCCTTAAACAAAGAAGTATCAACCGGCCCATGCCAAAAAGGTATTGTATTGCACACAGGGGCAAAATCCTACCTCCAAAATGGACTCAACATCATGCCTAGATTCTCTAAAAAAGGGACCTCCATAGGACACGCATTGCATAAAATTTTCAACTCCACATGCTAACTACTTTTTGTTTTTTTTTTTCCAGGTCCAGGAGCACAGTCAAACCAATAGAATCCTTCCAGCACCCCGCCCAATTCATAATTTTTGCAAAACCATGACCCTGATATCATGTTGCCACTCCACCAGACCTCAAACTCTTGAAGCTCTCTTTGTGTAATTAGATGACGCACATGAAAAATGGAGTGTGAAGGACGCCAGCGTGATTCCAAAACTAGTCTGAGGGGTTTATTCCAAAAAAGGGGGATTTCTTTCAAACCCATCTTTCAATTTTCAACTCGAATTTGAGCATGAAAATAACACCATCTAAATGAAAAGGATCCAAAGTTTTCATGTTTATATCATTTTCTTATGGCTTTCTATGAATGATGTTCTTCTCTAGGAGCTTTCCCCCAAACTATTTTACCCCAACTTGGAGGATGGGATAGCATAAACACTACTTTCAGCAGAAACAATCTCCGACTCCAAAAAGAGGAGAGAGAGAAAGAGGAAGTGAAGAGAAAAGAGAAATACAGAGGGGTGAGGGAGGAGAATCAATCACATATCTCGTTGAAGTCCAAAGAGTGACCCCGAAGGATATCCTAGCAAAGCAACAAGTAGCTAAACCCTCAAAATGAAGGGGGGCCATCATTTCCTTCTCCCAAACAGAAAGCAATCCATTTGTTAGCCTACTAGAGCCGTAGGTGATTTCCATTCAAAAGCCCAAACTAGGAGCCACCCCCCACACTGGGGCAAGCACATGCAAGAAGTGAACTCGTGAGCTAACATTTGCCATCTTTTTTAAGTGTTGCTAAATTTTTGAAAAAAAAAAAAGAAAAGCTTTATAAACTAAGCAATTCTACTTGAAATGACGAGAAGCCCTCAGTTCCTCTACCACACAGTTAAAAATATAACCCTTGCAAAACCCACTTGAACTGATTGCATTCCTATTATTTAGCCTACCTAATGATCACCGCCCACATTGGGTTAAGGCAAAACCATTAATGCGTGACGATTTCCAAGAACGTATGCAACAAACAATAATCTCCAAGAGAACAAGCAGTGGATGAATGGTGATCTCCAAGAAAGCACGCAATGAATAGTGATATCCAAGATAGCACGTGATGAATAATGATCTGCAAAAAAAATGTAGTGTTGACAACATCTCCAGGAGTAAGCATAAGAGCAAGTTTTTCAATATAGAGAAGAATCTTAAAATAAAATAGAAAAAGCCATCAAGAGAAGATAGGGGCAAAATTTCCAAACACAATTAATGAATGATGATTCCAAAAGAAGACAGAGTCATCCAAGACATCAACAGAAGGACAAAACAAAAGCGAGCTTCCCGACAAAGAGAAAAGTCCAGAAGAACAACAAGGGTAAGAGCCACTTGCCAAAGGTGATCATAGGTCTTCAGGAGCCTAGCAAAAATAATAGGTTTTGAGCCTTTATTCTTTCTTTCAAATACCCCATCACCTGGCCCACATTACGGTCCAAATTAAAGTTCTCTTAGATCAAGAGAAATTGCTTAGTCTAAATAAGCTTGAACAAAGAAACAACGTCTAAAAAGAATGGTAAATCCAGGGACAAAATTCATTTCTTACAAGAGGTGGTTCTGGTTCATACAACCCCCGTTGAATTTAAAGATTTGAGCCTATGTATCCCTTCATTTCTTACAACCCTTAAACCTGGCCTACATTACAGTCCCAAGTAAAGTCTTTTCTGATTGAGGAAGGAAGCTATAAGTTGTTTTGCCAAAGAACGATATCAGCTGTCACTCGAGAGGTCCACTTAGAGAAGTTTTTCTTTTCAACAAAAAAGAGAAGGGGAAAAACAAGTCAATGGATCGAATATCTGAAAAGGTGCAAGTGCTATCACATCTTGACAAGAAAAAGGCTGAATTAGAAAGGGGAATCTCGAGAAGAAAAAAACAAGTTCCAAAGATTGCCTGATTATGAGACATAACTCCGACGGATGAACATAAATCCTGGGGCATACATTTATTATCATCCCTGGATAAACCTGTGTATTCATCTTTATCCAAGTATATTACTTGTGTATTCATAAAAAAGTATGACATACATTCAAAATCTATCTTAATGCATTCATCAAAAAGTATGATATGCATTTAATTCCATTCTTGTATATGTATGATATGTATTCAATTCCATTCCTGTATGTGTATTCATTAAAAAGTATGACATGCATTCAAGTCCATTCTTGTATAATCCTGTGCATTCATAAAAAAGTATGATATGCATTTAATTCCATTCATGCATAAGCCTACACATTCACCAAAAAAAAAAAAAGTATGACATGCATTTGATTCCATTCATGCATAAGCATGTGCGTTCATCAAAAAGTATGACGTGCATTCATTTTAATCCTTGTGTAAACCCATACATGTATTTATTCATATTCTTGTCTAATCTGTGTACCCATCCATGGGTATAATATACATCGTTCCAACTTTCTGTGAAACTTTAAACAGCTTAATCCAACATTTTTTCAAACAATGAAGACTGGGGCAACGTCCCACCCTCGACCTCCCCAATCAGCTTTGGAAAGCCTAGTTCGACCATTCTCAAATCATTAAAGTAGGGGCAACGACCCACCCTACACCTCCCATCCAATCTCAAACTAGTCGATCCATTCAAAAAGGAACCCACCAAAGATGTTCAACCCTCCAGATCCCTCAAACTTTTAAAAAAAAAAAAAAAAGACCTCATCCTCTCTAGAAATAAACTCAAGATGCTCAACTTTTGAGAAGCACCACCCCCCAAAAGCTACGTCAACAAGAATCTTATTATGCCCACAAAAGCAAAACTCGATAGTCAAGTAAACACTAATCTCAGGAAATCTCAATCCAGGAGGGCACAAATATCTCCCCCTTCAAGTTTCGAGACAGAAGAATTACAAGCACGGAGCAGTCCCTGACAATTTTCCAGACTCAACTATCTGCAAAAGGTAAAGACAAGGTATAATTCTTACCAAATCAAAACAAAATATTTCAAAAAGCGAAAGCTCTTTCTTTTTTTTCAAAAGTTAAAATCAATTTTGAACTTCAAAAATTTTTAAAGATTTTTTTCAACTCTAGTTTCAACATCCATTCCAAAACACAAAAGCCCTTACTTTCTTTTAAATTCCAAATTCAATTTTCAAAAGTTCAAACATTTTCAAGGCTTCGTCTACAAAAATTTTCAAATTTCAAAGTCAATTTTAAAACCCTTCAAAACTTTTTCTACAAAAACTTTCAAATTCAAAAAGATCAAAGTTTTTTGCTTTCTTTCAAATTCAAAATCAATTTTCAAAAGTCAAATAAGTTTTTCTAAAAAATTTCCTTTAAAAATTTTTAAATTTCGAGTCAAAACGAATATCCTAAACGTTTTGTTTTCAAAAAAGAAAAAAAAAAAGAGAAATCCAAATTTCAAGTCAAAATGAATTTTCTATATGTTTTGTTTTTGACAGTTCAAGTCTCAAGTCAATATGAGTTTTCTATACATTTTGTCTTTGACATTTCATGTTTCGAGTTAAAATGAATTTCCTAAACATTTTTCCTTCAACAATTCACATTTTGAGTCAAATTACATTCTCTAAACATTTTTCCTTCAACAAAACAAGTTTCAAGTCAAATCAATTTCGAGGTTTTCTAATCTTTTCGAATTCTAGGTTTTCCAAACTTTTTCCTTCAAAATGTTTCAACTCAAAATCAATCTCTAGATTTTTCAAAATTTTCCTTCAAAAAATTTGACTTCATATCATTTCTCGAATTTTTCAAAAACTTTTTCCTTCAAAAAGTTTAATCTCCAAAATAACTTCTCGGGTTTGCATATGTGTGTTTCTCAAAATTATTTCCTTTGTGTGTAAGACCATTTGTTAAATAAAGATAAGTCTTGGTATATTTGTAATAAAATGAATTGAAGTCAAGAATCAATTCATTAGCACATGGCCGAGGAAATCATTTATGGGCCTCCCCCAATTATAGTACCCATATTTCACTAATTGAAAATCAAAATGAGGGAGCCCCATAAATGGTTAGCCTTCAGCGGCAGTAACCCTAGGATTTTATCGGAGAACTCTAATAGTTGAGTTTTTTGTTTGGTATTGATCTTGATGTGCAGAACTCCGCTTGAGTTATTTGAATAGTCAGAATTGATGTTTGGATGTGCTTTGAATGCTCTGGTAGTGTTGTTTCTGCATTTTGATGCTTGTTTGATTAAGTTTGAGTAGTTTTTTATGTTCACGGAAAAATGGGTTTTTGCTTGAATTGAAAATTTACTTTTACAGCTTTGGGTATTGGGTTTTCTTGCCAAATTTTTATTCCAAGTGTCTTAAAAAAATGTGTTGAATAACCATATAGAGTTTCATGATTTCCTAAAACTTTTTGAATTTTTTATTTTTCAAAAAATAGAAAAATTCTTGAAAAAAAAGGAAAATTGAAATATTGATTGAATTGTTTGTGTTTGATATTTAGAAAAATATGAAAATATTTAAAAAAATATTTGGAGTATTATTAAAGGTTTTGAAAGCATTTTGAAAACCTTTGAAACTTTAAAAAATAGAATGTTTGCTGGAAAATTTGAAAACCTTGAGAATGTGCCAAGTTTATTTTGTGTTTGTTCATGGCATGTGCTTGTGATACCGTGGGTGAACGGTTTGCGCTCTATTTTTTAGTTTTAGGTGTTGTAGAGACCATTTATAAAGGGGACTTTGCCAAAAATTTTAAAAAATGGAAAAGAGTTAGAAATTTCGTGAAATGAGATCTTTTTGAAGGAAAAAAAGATAAACCTTTGAGGATGGGGCCTTTTTAGCAGAGAAGACCCTAAGAAACTCGGGGTGAGGGGGTCTTAGAATAAAATTTTTTGAAGGAAAAGCTTGTAAAAGCCTTTGAAAATGGACTTTAAATAAACTTTTGAAGGAAAAGTTTAAAAAGCCTTTGAAATTGATTGAAACTTTTGAAGAGAAAGTTTGAAAAACTTGAAACTCGATTTTGACTAAAACCTTATGAAGAGAAAGATTAGGGAATTTTGGAACTCAAATAAGACTTTTTGAAGGAAAAAGCTTAGAAAACCTTGATAATTGCTTTTGAGCAAGACTTTTTGAAGGAAAAAGTTTTAAAAACCCTGTGAATTGATTTCGAAAGACTTCTTGGAAATAAAATTTCGAAACCTTTGGAATTTGAATGAGATTTTGGAAAAAATGCTTGAAAAACCTTGAGACTTGTTTGGAATAGAAACCTTTTAAAGGGAAGGGTTAGAAAGCCTTTGAAATGGAATTTGAATAAAACTTTCGCGATTTAATTTTGAAACTTACTCTGGCTTTTGATTACTTTTAAAAGCAAAGGTAATGAAACCTTAGAAATTAATTTTCAAATTAACTTTTTGAGGGAAAAAGTTTAAGAAATCTGAAAATTTAATTTTGAAAACAAACTTTTGAAGGACAGTTGAAAAAGGGTACTCAACTTTGATGGAGGGCCGCCCCTTCAAAATCCACCAAGTTGATGCTGGGATTCATTCTCTAGGCTTTGTGCCGTTGCCGAGTCTTTTTCCATGAGTTCTGTACTTCCTTTGTGGTGCCACCACCGTGGTTGGATGGAACCTTCATGGGAAATCTTTCAAATATATGCAGCCCGCAATATTTATTCCTTGCTTGCAAATTTTAGCACATCGAGCCACTAAAGATCAATACCTTTCTCTATTGTCATAGTTATGTCTATTGTTGCTTCTATGATACTTAACTTCTTGATACTCCACCTAACAAGAATTCTGATCCCATTTTTCTTTCTCTTTACTTTTCTAGAAAAAGCTCATACAATGGTAGTATTTCGAGATCTTTCTTCTTTAAAGAAGAAGTATTTACTTATTTTGATGGACGAGAGTGAACTCAAGGAGAATGGCATAAAGCTACCTATTCACAAACCATTGATTGGCTCATTTGCCAACAGATGGCCAAAACCTAGTGGCTTTCCCAATCTGTCGAATTGGACACTAGCAGCCCCTCGAAAGTATTCTTGCGATCTGCACTTCACAAGATTTCACCAAGTCACTCTAAAGAATTCTCCACTATGGGATGCAGAATTATCTCTGGCAAAGCACATTGGGGCCCGACGAATTTTCCTTTACTCCTAATTATTGGGGATGGGTAGAAGATGTCTTAAGTCACAGCCATGAAATCTTGAAGGAAGCTTGCATTAATAAGGCTGTATATGCGTCTTTGTTCACTTGTGACCGAAATTCTGACATCTTTTGAGCATTTTGTGAAGCGTGGTGCCCTTAGATAAATTCACTACATACTTCTATATGAGAATTGTATGTCTCTCTCTAGGACCTACACATCCTTGGAGGACTCCCTATATTTGGAAAGTTCTATAATGAGTTTATCCCATGCGCGGTGGAATTGATAAGTGAAGATGAACTTGGCAAAAAATTTACTCCAAAGAGCTGCGAATATTTATTCAAAGTATTCCACACTATTCTTACGAATGACAACAAGAAAGAAAGTGTTTCTATTGAAGACTGGATTGCATTCTGGTATAAAGGAGCTTCATCATATGTCAAGCCTCCACCACGGAAAGTAAAAAGCTATTCTCACGGCAAAGCCACTTGGAATTCAACTGGATACATTGGCGAGCCTAAGGAGCAGTCGGAGGAAGCCAAAGCCGTTTTTTTCAGCCTCAGTATCGATGATGACCTAATGGAGCAAACGTATCTTGCTGCATTTTTGTCTTACTGGTTATGCACCTTTATCCTTCCAAGTGAAGAAATCAACACTATCCAGCCAACCACTTTCAAAGTTGCAAGTATGATGGCATCTGGTCAAGAAATCTACCTTGTTATACCTGTCTTAACAAGTATCTACAAAGGCTTGAACAAGATTATAAACTCATTCACTCCTAGATGGTCAGAGTCTTATTTTCCTACTCATTATCTTTATGCATGGCTTGCATATTACTTTTATACTCATTGCTTCATCCTGATTGCACTAACTAGCCCCAAGATGAATGAATATTCTGGAGAGGGTGCTGCCAAGTGTTTCGATGGACTTGTTACTCGAACTCTCATCTATAAAGGCGATGGTATATCTTGGAATTCTACTTCATGCTTTAACAATATCAAGGGGCTATTTATTGATAAGAAAGTCGAGGAGAATCCTCAAGGCCTTGCCTATTTCATCAGCATCCGTTCCAGTCGCTTAGTCCTTCACAGTAGTGACTCCTTCTTTGTAGAGCCGTATAGCCCCCATCATTTTGGTTGCCAATTCGGATATTGTCAAGAGATTCCGAATGAGCTTGAAAGAGAGGAATGCTCCACCACTTCAGACATGGCCCTTAGACATTGGCAGATTAGCACTCTATACAAAACTGAATCAAAAGCATTGTTCCCCTCCTCACCTATCAGTTTTAGAAGACATACTATCACTTCTTTTCAATAATGGTGGCAAAAGCTACATTATTATCATATCACAAAGACAAAAGATCTTCTTGCACAAAGTACACATCTCGATCCAGCAAAAGCTAAAAAAAGGCAAAGGTGAGGAGGATGAAACACATCAAGGAACCAAGCCTCTAACCAAGAATGCGAAGGATATGAAAGGCGCTTCAGATAAAGCAACAGCTGCTAAGAACATAAAGACTCCTGCTTACCGCCTTCCACATATAGTCTCCAAACCCTTGGGCAAACTTGTGATGGTTCATAATGCAATCAACAAGCGTGCCATTCGAGAAGAAAACAGCACAAGCAAGGAAGATTACAACTGGAAGCGATTGTCAAATAAAGCAAAACCCTCTATCGTAGATGATTTAAGACTTTAGGAGAATTTCTTCGATGGTGTGCCTTTTGCTTATGTTCCACTGGAAGACCTAGCAGAGGCATTGCAATTGGAGAATCTCAAGATGCCTAATGGAGACACCA